>CM038672.1:595893630-596283315 GCA_021605145.1 Aegilops bicornis
AGGCTGCCCTCTTCTTCCTCCTCCCCTTAGGGGGAGAATTGCTTTCTGCCTACTCCACTTCTTCTTCATCTCCCTCATGGGAGGAGTGAGCTTCGGTCTCTTCGGACACGGCGTCCGAAGTACCTTTTTGGCGGAAGCCACCTTTGACCCCCTTGCTCTTCTTCTTGGCCTTTTTCTCCGGCACATGATAAGGCGCCGGGACCAGCATCCTCGTTAGCAGAGGATTGGCTGGGTTTTCGGGTAGCGGCACCGGACACCTGATCCGTTCCGCCTTCGCTATCCAGCCCTGAAGGAGGAATGGACATCTCAGTATACCCTCTGACGTATGGACAGAAATTGTGTTCGGAAGTAAAATACATACCTCAGTAGCCGGATTCGCGCTGTCAAGACCGATGCCTTCGGTCTTCTCCGGCCATGCCTTCTGGGCCTTGAAAAGCAGTTTCCAAATCTCTTCGTGCTTGTGAGAAGCGCTGCAGGGTCCGGGGGCCCTCCGGATTAAACTCCCACATGTGGAGAGGCCGGCGTTGGCATGGGAGGATTCGGCGGAAGAGCATCACCTAAATCACGTCAATGAGACTGGTGTTCTTGTTTATCATACTCTTGATGCGCTTTTGGAGCATCGTCACTTCGTCAGTCGACCCCCAGTCCAGACCCTTGTTGGTCCATGACACGAGTCGCATAGGGGGTCCGGATCTTAATTCAGGAGCGGCCACCCATTTGGTGCCACGGGGTTCGGTGATGTAGAACCACTCTTGTTGCCATACCTTTATGGTATCCATGAAGGCCCCTTTGGGCCAGGTGGTGTTGGGGAGCTTGCTCACCATGGCACTGCCGCAGTCCGCATGCTGCCCGTCGACCACCTTCGGCTTCACATTGAATATTTTAGCCAGAGGCCGAAGTGTGGGGGATGCGGAGTAGCGCCTTCATACGACGATGAACGCCGAGATGTGGAGGAATGAATTCGAGGCTAGATCATGGAAATCCAGCCCGTAGTGGAGCATCAAGCCACGGACGAAGGGATGGAGGGGAAACCCTAACCCACGGAGGAAGTGAGGGATGAACACAACCCTCTCGCTGGGCTCTGGAGTAGGGATGACTTGCTCTTTGGCAGGGAGCCTGTGTGCGATTTCCGGGGTCAAGTACCTCGCCTCCCGGAGCTCGTTAATGTCCTTCTCCGTCATGGAGGAGGCCACCCACTTGCCTTGAGAGTTGGATCCGGACATGGCTGGAGTGTTTGGTGGCAATGGAAAAGATCGAAACTTGGGTGCTGGAGCTCGAGGATGGGAAGGCTGAGGAAGAAGGCGTGGGGTAAAAAGATGGGTCCTTATACTCTTATAAAGGCAGTGAATATCAAGCGCTCCCTCACAAGCCTTAAAACTCGCCTATTCCAAAGGGGTCATGTGAACGACACGGTTGGATTACCCAAACCCGTATTGATGAGAATCCCGCAATAAGGGGACACGGTCTCTGCTTTGACAAGACGTGTCAATGGAGGCCGCGCCTCGAAACGTGAAGCGGGAGGCCAAAAAACGGTTCAAAATAATAATAAGGCCAGATGTAACGTCTCGCCGAAAAAGCTGTCAGTGGACATGACTTATTTTGTTTAAGTATTTTGCCCTTGTGGTTGGGGGTTGTAACCATTATACAGAGCCGGATACAGTTCACTTGTTCATAAAACTGCTTTGGAATATTCGGAGGAGGAACCCGCCTTGCAATGCCAAATACAATCTACGCGTCGGACGCATTGTCATTGAAGCTTGGTTCAGGGGCTACTGAGGGAGTCCTGGATTATGGGGTCCACCGGCGTCCGGGCTATGTGACATGGGCCGGACTGATGGGCCGTGAAGATACAAGATAGAAGGCCTTCCCCCGTGTCCGGATGGGACTCTCCTTTGCGTGGATGGCAAGCTTGGCATCCGGATGTGTAGTTTCCTTTCTCTGTAAACCGACCCTGTACAACCCTAGGCCCCTTCGATGTCTATATAAACCAGAGGGTTTAGTTCATAGAGGCAATCATAATCATACAGGCTAGATGTCTAGGGTTTAGCCATTATGATCTCGAGGTAGATCAACTCTTGTAACCCCTATACTCATCAAAGTCAATCAAGCAGGAAGTAGGGTATTACCTCCATTAAGAGGGCCCGAACCTGGGTAAACATCATGTTCCTTGTCTCCTGTTACCTTCGATCCTCAGACCCACAGTTCGGGACCCCCTACCCGAGATCGGCCGGTTTTGACACCGACACCCCCCCCCCTTTCCTTCTCTCCTTCCTCTTCACTTTTCCCCCTCCGGCAATTATGGAAAGGGGGGAATTGGGGAAGACCCCAAGTAGGATTCGGCCTACTTGGGGCGCCCCTTGGCTGCCTCTCCTCCCGACCCACCTATATATGTGGGGAGGGGGGCGCCCAGAACACACAACATCAATTGTTAGCTGTGTGTGGCGCCCCCCTCCATGTTTACGTCTTCGGTCATATCCTCGTAGTGCTTAGGCGGAGCCCTGCGTGGATCACTTCACCATCAACGTCACCACACCATTGTGCTGACGAAACTCATCTATTTCCTCGACATCTTGCTGGATCAAGAGGACGAGGGACGTCATCGACCTAAATGTGGGCAGAACTCGGAGGTGACGTACGTTCGGTACTTGATCGGTCGAAGCTAGAAGAAGTTCGACTACATAAACCATGTTGTCAAATGCTTCTGCTTATGGTCTACAAGGGTACGTAGACACACTCTCCCCCTCTCGTTGCTATGCATCTCCTAGATAGATCTTGCGTGAGCGTAGGATTTCTTTTGAAATTGCATGCTATGTTTCCCAACATCGACCTGATGGGATGAATACCCCTATGGTAAGTTCTACCTAAGATATGTTGGATATGCATGTCGACCTGGTGTTCTTTCACCCTTCAATAAAACTAGGTACAATCTCAACAAGTTCCAAACTAGGAACTATCCTTGGACTGCTGCCCAAATTTTCAATCTCAGAAGATCTATCCTTAGAGTTATGGTTGAGAGGGCATTTGGTGCTTTGAAGAATAGATTTGAGATCTTGTATCAAAAGGCATTCTACCAACTCCTCACCAAATTTAAGCTTGTTCTTGCATGTTGCATTCTCCATAACTGGATCATGGAATGAGGATATGATGAGTTTGTATCGGAGGGGGAGGATGTGATCACAGATGATGTTGATGACTCTGGCCATGGTATGGAGGCACAAAACAATGAAGCTTGGAAGAGCAAAATGTTGGAGTCGGCTGGTGCAATGTGGGCTAACAGAGATAACGCAAGGATCCGAAGAAGAAGATGATGATGATGAAAAACAAGCCGAAGAAGACGAGGATGGTGAACTCATCCCTAGTTCAACATTGATGAACTTTCCCCCGTTGATCCATACGACAGTTAATTCATACTGCCATGTGTTAGTAGGTATGACGAACTGCCATTTGTTTAGGACTAAAATGTTTTAAATTTGGTACTACATATGTACTCTATTGTGTGGTAAGGTTACCACTAATTAAAATGAGTAACCACAACATTAGGTCATGCAACAACCAAACATCATGTTTTCCACCTTCACATCCATAACCCCCAACTGCTGCCAACCAAACGACATGCATCAAATGACCTGGTGATGCAATGCAAGCAACCAAACCGTGTGAAACACATGGTTTATAATCTGTATTTACTCAGCTAGGCTGAGCTGAGCCACGTATGCAAATTGGCCAATATTGATGCATGTAAAAATATATATGTTTTTAATTAATGTGCGGGATACGTTAGTGGACGGGTCACCATGAGGAAATCAAGAGGAGGAGCTCGATTATGGCATTGGCGCCAGTGTAATTCGGGAAGAAAGGGATCCCTCTAGGCTCGAGGACTGCGACGTGGTGCATGATGAGAAAAAGGATTCTCCCGTTCACGGGAGGTCCCGCGCATGTAGGAACCCTTGATCTGTTGGAGATTCATGACCATGCAGTTATGTATTGGGTATAGTATTGCTATGCTCTTTTGTATTCATTCTAGCACGTCACCTCGTCTAACATCTTTTGCCCATGTCTTCTGGCCACCTTTTGCCTGCAACGGCACCTCTCCTCCGTTCCACAATGTAGTGCGTATAAGTTTTTTTAAGAAGTCAAACTTTATAGACTTTGACCAAGTTCGTTCAAAAAAACATATACATCTAGAATACCAAATACATATCATTAGGTACATCACAAGGCATCTTTCATATTGTATATATTTGCATTGTATATATAATCTATAAACTTGGTCAAAGTTTGTAAAGTTTGACTTTTCAGAAAATCTATATGCCTACATTTTGGAGAGTGATATCTTTTGAACCATGAATCTGATTGGTGATATTTTTTATATATTTGAATAGCTTGCATCAAGAACTCTTAAATAAGATCAATATTGAATACATTTCAAGAAATTTTATTTCACCGATTCCAAATAACACATTTCACTCAACTAAAAAAACACATTTCATAATTAATGTGAGATTCAAATATGAAATTGGAATGTAACTAGTATATATAATGTGACTCTGGAATATGAATTTAAATTTTTGGACCACATTTATTTAAATTTCCAGACCAGTTTCAGTACCGCATTTATTGCAATTAATATGATATTGAAATGCAACTGTATACATAATGTGAGATTGAAATATGCAATTTCTAGGCCGCATCCATTTCAATTTCTAGACCAATTTCAGTACCACATCCATTACAATTAATCTGAGATTGAAATATGAAATTGGAATGCAACTAGTACATATAATGTGACATTAAAATATGAAATTTCCAGACCACGTCCATTTCAATTTCCAGACTAGTTTCGGTACCACATCTATTTCAATAAATGTGAGATTGAAATATGAAATTAAAATGCAGCAGGTACATATAGTGCGAGACTGAAATATGAAATTTTCACCGCATCCATTTCAGTTTCCAGACCAGTTTCAGTACCGCATCCATTTCAATTAAGGTTTCCAAACATATTTCACTTTTTTGAAATAAACCTTTACACATTTTCTAATGAAACATGTTTGTTTCACATATGAAATATGGAACATTAAAATTTAAACATGTTTGAAATGTATCAAAGATTCGTCTTGTTTTCAATGTTTGGCTGCCAGGAGTTCGAATATATGAAAAAAATTCAAAAACGAATATTTGATCAGAAAGTTATGAGTTATTTTAACATTTCGCATGAAAAATAAATTGCAAGTTTTTAGTGTGAGGGAGAACAAATAGCTCTGCACCCTCTTCCATCTTTGTGTAAAAGGCTGACACAAGTACGCATGCAAAGACAACTGCTACAGGACAATCTGACGCACCATACGCTTTGTTTTTTTTTTGAAAGATCCGGGGTAACCGGCTTCATTGATTTAGGAGAAAGCAGCGGGAGAACAGTGTGGATCAAGTTATCATGGTTACATGAGAGTGCAAAGTAAAAATAAGGTAGGCTAAGCTACCAGAAGGGCTAATCTCTCGCTACATTATCCCCAAAAGGGGGCTCTAGGCATCACGCTCCTGTTGATCTCCACAGCTCGAGTGTACCCTTAATGGCGTGCAGCACCTTGCCAGCGCGAGGTAGCTTGATTTTGAAGATGCACGCATTTCTATCCTTCCAAATCTCCCAGGTGATCATCAGCATCATCGATTTCAGCCCCTTTCTGAAGTTTGGCGGTGTCAGCTGAACTATTCTTTTCCAGTGACTGAGGGAGTTGAGGTTCGTTGCTCTCTTGTTCTTCAAAGCTACACAGCCCCTCCAAGTGGAGGCCCTCTCCCAGATAGAGCAGGAGAATGGGCAGTTCCAGAAGAGGTGCGTAGAGCTCTCGAGGTTTCTGACACAGAGGGCGCAGAAGTATCAGTTCGGCCATCCACGCCGCTGTAGGCGATCGTTGCACCAAAGCTTGTCGTGGTGTAGCAGCCAGGCAAAAAATTTAACAGTTCCAGGGGCCCAGGCCTTCCATATTGCCGCTTTGATTCCTGAAGATGTGGCCTCATTGGTTTGAAACTTGTACGCGGCGCTGGCTGTGTAAGAATTGCCACCGCCGGCCACCCAGGTGATCGTGTCCTCTTCCGAGGAGAGGGCAATGTCGGTTGAGGGAGTCCTGGATTAGGGGGTGTTCGGATAGCCGAACTATCACCGTTGGCCGGACTCTTGGACTATGAAGATACAAGATTGAAGACTTCGTCCCGTGTCCGGATGGGACTTTCCTTGGCGTGGAAGGCAAGCTTGGCGTCTGAATATGTAGATCTCCTACCATTGTAACCGACTGTGTAACCCTAACCCTATCCGGTGTCTATATAAAACAGAGGGTTTTAGTCCAGAGGACTAACAACAATCATACCATAGGCTAGCTTCTAGGGTTTATCCTTGATCTCGTGGTAGATCCACTCTTGTACTACCCATATCATCAATATTAATCAAGCAGGAGTAGGGTATTACCTCCATCGAGAGGGCCCGAACCTGGGTAAAAACATCGTGTCCCTTGTCTCATGTTACCATCCGCCTAGACGCACAGTTCGGGACCCCCTACCCAAGATCCGCCGGTTTTGACACCGACATTAGTGCTTTCATTGAGAGTCCCTCTGTGCCGTCGCTATCAGGAAGGATGCCTCATCCCGTCTTTAAAGACGGCACTGTTGCTAAAGGAGCTTTGGCCACCGGCCAAACTCTCCGGCTAGGCGGTTTTCTTATGACACTGCTCGTCGCCGCTACCGATGATGACTTCTCGGGTCATCGAAAGCAATCTTCACATTAACTCGGAACTCGCCGAGCAGTTAGATCCGATGGAGCTCTCTTCCTTGAACGAGCTCTTGGATCGCATCGCCGCCCTGGGAGTCGCTATAGACTACGATCAGATTGGGCCTAAAACCGATCTGAGAGAGATCAACTCTCCCTAGGCTACCCACCATGTTTCTTTGGTAGAGGAACAATACGGCGACTCTTCTCCTACCTTACGGACTAGCTATGTCCGGATTCCTGACCCCTCCATGTCGGATTCCCGCGGAGGGGAGGACACCACTCAAGCCCTAAACTTAAAGTCAGGCAACGGGCTAGATTCATTGGACAACCTCCAAGAACCCAAGCTTCCAAGTTCGGAAACTTCTTGGCCCCTGAATCTTAGATCGGACGGGGTTCGGAATTTAACTCCACCCGCCCACCCAAACATAAGCGATCTATCCCAAATCCGGCAAGAGCCCAGTGAAACAAAGACATCATTCTTGGGCGATTCCTCCGGTTATGGACAGGATAAAGGACTGCTGCGAGGAGGACGCAATCTCATTCTTCTGCAATAATTGCACGGACAAGGGAATCCTAAACGCCATAAGTCGTCGTGAAATTACACGCTTCGCTGACTTGGCGTCCATAGTACGAAAGTATTGCGCGATGGAGAGCGCCTAGAAAACCGAAATTAAATTTTGGGATAATCCGGCCCCGAATACGACCCTAGTCTGAAATAAAAGGGTGCATCATCACCAGGCACCTGGGTTACATACCAAAAAGCAAAAAAACCCCAAAGGGCATGGAACTGCATCGGAGGGATGGCTCGATGGACCCTGCAAAATTCATATACGTAGGGCGCCACTCCAACTCATAGCCTTAGAGCATGTTGGATATTACGGCAGTGGCCAAAAGTGGCGAAGAGCTTCTAGCTCCATAGCACCAGCCAAGCAATACCAAAGACGGTATTAATAGTCTTGAGACTTTCGCATCAAATAATATGTGGAAGCGAACACTCCGCAACCTTGTCAAGTCTACCAGATAGCAACAATAAATCCATGGAGGACACGGCTATTACCTTTAACGCCAAAGGATTTAACCTAAATTCGAACAGCCCGAGCACCACCGCATTGGTCCTCGGTCCAATAGTGGACGGCTTCGCCTTACCAAGGTACTCATGGACGGCGGCAGCGGATTAAACCTCATCTACGAGGAAACCCTTGAAAAATGGAAATAGACTGGAGCCGCATTGAGCGAAGCAGCACAACCTTTAGAGGAATAATCCCGGTCGGGAAGCATCTTTGTCTGGGAAAGATCACACTAGATGTGGTGTTTCGCACGCCGGACAATTATAGGTCCGAGGAGGTCACATTCCAAGTGGCCCCTGTTCAGCAGCGGATATCACGCTCTATTAGGGCGAGAGGCATTCACAATTTTTCAAGCTATACCCCATTACGGGTACATGAAGCTCAAAATGCCTGCACTCCAACGGAATTATCACTCTCGCTAGTGACCGGACATAGCCCGCTACCGAAAATAAAACAGTGCACTTGCCTCGAGGCACTATCCAAGCCCTAGCGGCAGAGGAACTCATCGCACAAGCGCTCCCACGGTGAACGAGGACGATGTGATACTCGACACGAGATCCAAGTCCACCTCTTTTAAACCGCATTTAAATAGTCAAATTCCAAGTCCATCCAACGGACCCTACAAAAATGGCCTCCGTCGGGGCACAATTAAACCCTGATGTGGACGCCGCATTACGAGAATTCCTACGCAAAAATTGGGACTTTTTGCCTAGCACCCTTCAGACATGCCAGGAATCCCACGCCGGCTGGCAGAGCACAGCCTAAATATCCTAAAAGGATTCAAACCAGTCAAACAAGCTCTTGGCGTTTCTCCGAACCCAAGAGATGTGCCATGGGAGAGGAGCTAGCTAAACTATTGGAGGCCGGATTCATCAGAGATATTAAACATCTGGACTGGCTAGCAAACCTGGTAATGGTACCAAAGAAGGACAAATCATGGCGCCTATGTGTCGATTTTAAGGACCTTAACAAGGCCTGCCCAAAGGATCCCTTCCCTCTCCCCCGCATCGATCAAATCATCGACGCTGCCGCGGGACAAGATTCATTGTGTTTCCTCGACGCATACTCCGGCTACCACCAAATTAAGATGGCAGAGCCAGACCAAGCCGCAACGGCATTCATCACTCCATACGGCCCATTCTGCTTCAACACAATGCCCTTTGGGCTCAAAAACACCAGCGCAACATATCAACGCATGATTCAGACATGTCTGGCAAACCAGATCAACAAAACAGTGGAGGCATACGTAGACGATGTGGTCATCAAATCCAAGCATGTGGAAACCCTAGTCGACGACTTGAGGCTCACATTCGATAATCTCCGAACATATGACATCAAGCTCAACCCGGAAAAATGTGTTTTCGGCGTACCAGCCGGAAAGTTCTTGGGCTTCATCAGATCCGTAGAGGAATTGAAGCAAACCCAGCCAAGATCCGAGCTCTGTCACAATTGGATATCCCCAAAGACCTCAAAAAAATACAAAAATTGACTGGATGCTTGGCGGCTCTAAGCCGCTTTATCTCCCGCTTAGGAGAAAAGGCATTACCCCTTTATCGCCTACTCCGGCGCATCGAACACTTCGAGTGGCCGGATGCTGCCACAGCCGGACTCGAAGAAATCAAAGCCATATTGGCAACAAATCCGGTCCTGGACGCGCCCAACATGGGCGAACCAATGCTATTATACATCGCAGCAACCCATCAAGTTGTAAGTGCGGTGCTCGTTGTCGAACGAGAAATGGATGGACACAAGTTCCCTCTCCAAAAACCAGTTTACTACGTGCCCACTGTCCTAACTCCATGCAAGTCACGGTACCCGCATTATCAAAAGATAGCATACGCGGTGTTCATGGCATCCCGGAAGCTGCGACACTACTTCCAAGAGTGTTCGATAACAGTAGCCTCCGAAGTACCTCTTAATGACATTATAAACAACCGCGACGCAACGGGCCGGATTGCTAAATGGGCCATTGAGCTCCTCCCGTTCGACATAACCTACAAGCCACGGCGAGCTATTAAGTTGCAAGTTTTGGCTGACCTCATCGCCGAATGGACTGAAGCTGAACTCCCTAAAGAGTACGGCGCATATTCCAATTGGATCATGCACTTCGACGGCTCCAAAATGTTGGCCGGCCTGGGGGCTGGCGTCGTTCTGAAGTCCCCAACCGGAGATACAGTCCAATACGTACATCAGATAATGTACACGGACTCCAACAACGCAGTCGAATACGAGGCCCTTCCACATGGTCTCTAGACGGCAGTCTCCATGGGCATTCAACGCCTAGAGGTGCGCGGGGATTCGAACCTCGCGATATCCCAAATAAATGGGGACTTTGATGCCAAGGATCCGAAAATGGCAGCCTATCGCAATGTCGTCTTAAAAATGTCAGCTCGGTTTGAGGGGCTCGAATTTCACCACATAGCCCGGGATAACAACCAGGCAGCAGACGTGTTGGCACGCATTGGCGCAAAGCGCGATGCCCCCCCCCCCAACATCTTCCTAGAGAGGATTTTCAAATTGACTGATTGTATTCCTCTTCAATGTCGTCTAATAGGCTGTCTAGTTTACAGTCCTGCTGGGAATACTTTGCGGCCAACTCTACTTGGCCGTACACTAAGCTCACAGGAATCTCCTTCCCGTCGGGCCCCACAGGTCCGACCTCGCCATGTGGTTTGGGTCCGCCGTGTACCGCGTCTTCACCATGGCCCATGCCTCCCTGGCGCCTTGACGACAGGCTGATATCTTCCATAGTCGGAAGCGCCGCCGTGCTCCCTGAAGCTTCTCTGCAAGCTCTCCAAGGCCTTCCGGTAGGGAGATAGATGGCCACAAGGCCTGGGCGACGCCTTTCATAACCCGCCGAACTCGTTCGTGTAGTTGCAATAGCTCGGGAAGAAGGTCACCCGTAGAACCGGGCATTTCCTCTTCAGGACAACCCGTGAGCATACCTAAAGACATAACTCTGTTAATTGACTTCCTCGCCGAACTATTTTTCAAAGTTCTCTCAAGCACTTACTATAAATGCCGCGACGAAGTCGCTGATTCTCCTTCACGGAGTCAGACAGCTGGGCACGAACATCCTTTAGTTCCTCACCCAGCTGGGTGTTGGCATCTTGGAGATTATTTTTCTCTTGCCTCACCCTTGTAAGCACATTCTCGCCCGGCCTTCAACCGCGCAAAATTTGTTGCTTGTCCGGATCTAGTCCGCGCCATCTGCAATATTATTGTCGATTTACACACACGCCGCACTTCACAAACTATTTATCTTTTGAAGCATATATTACGGAGGGGTCTCTGTGGCTCCCCAGAGCGGCTAGTGCGGTCTCAAGTTGGGCCTTGCATTCTTCAAGCTCACAGGGACAGTTGGGTATTCTTTTTTGTAAGATCATGCATAACAAATGATCCTTAAATCAGTTATTCTAACTATTTTAAGTCTCGGGGGCTACTGGCATATATAACTGTCAAATTTCCTCACCTGTATGTCCTTTACATACTGCTCCATGGCTCTGGCTAGACCACCTTGAGCGGCACGGAGGTGTGCATCTCCCGGATTGAAGGCATCCAATGCCTCTTGGGAGAAACATGTGTCACGAAGAACTGTCCGGCGGCGCCTGTGATTCATGGCGCTCTCCACCTCGGAGTTGGTGGCGGACAATCTGTCGGCATCCTCTGTCAAAGGAGCACCCGACGCACGCCTCGTGCTCACCTCCGCTTCTGGACCCGGCTTTGGAGCCTGGCTGGCGGAGGCTCGATTGGCAACCTCTCCGGACTCAGTCCGGCGAGCGCTCTTTTTCCTGAAAAGAGCACCGGTGTTAATCGCCTTCCGTGAATCAATCTGGGAATATGGTGACGCTACCGCACCGCTGCGGCGGCGTTCGATCCGGACCGCACTTCTTTTTAGCTCAAGGGGTCAGACGCTTCTTGTTGGCTAGTCGCCGCTGGCTCGGCCTCCTGCCTCAAGGCACCTGCAAAACACCATTGGTATACGGTGATCAAAAATAAGCACGGAAGGGTCATTATCGAGTATTGGGACCTCGGTCTCGCATTACGTGAGGCTGGAAGTATTCCGGGGTAATCGGCCGTAATGGCAACCAAGGCATTATCGATGCTCAGTTGGTGATATACCCCATCAATCAACTCCACCAATATATTCGGATCCTCTTGGGAGGCCGGATCGAGGAGCCTTTCCGGATCCTCGGGTTGTGGAGGCGGGTTGTTTATGTCTTTTACAGCCTGGCGCAGTTCCTGCGTCAAAATCACAAAATGAGATACCTAACCATGGGAATACGTATCGGATGTGCAGAAAAGAAACGTCCGCTTACCCAGCTTCAAGGGTTGTTCATAGAAAATCCGTTCAATGGACTGACGCGGAGAAAATCTTCCTCTTCTCCCTTGTACAGTGCGGACAAGATCTTCACTAGATCGGCGAACGATCCTGGCCCCTTACGGCCATGACGGGTGGCATCGTCCTCCCCGTTGAAATCCCACATGGGGTGGCCCCTATACTGGAGCGGCTGCACCCCCCGCATAATACATGTGGCCATGACACCGATCATGGTTAGTCCGGAATGAGCTAACAATCTTATTCGGCTCATCAGGTAAAGGACGTCCCTGTCGTCTTCCCTCTGGGAGCTCCGCGGGCGCCAACTCAGCGCTTTCTTCAAAGGAGCATTGCTGAACTCCGGGAGACCGATCCGAACAGGATCCGCGGTGGGACGCCTTCTATATAAAACCATTCAAGGCCAGTCTTGGACGCTTTCTTCGGGGTTCCGGATAGATATCCGGTCCCAGCGATGCGCCATAGCTCGGCTCCGCCCACTTGATATATTGACCCCTCATGAGAACGGGGTACAAGGCAGAATAATCTCTTCCACAGCACAAAATGAGCCTCGACGCCCAAGAACAAATTGCAAAGGGCCACGAAGCCCGCGATGTGCAAAATGGAGGCAGGCGTAAGGTGGTGCAATTGGAGTCTGTAGAACTCCAAGAGCCCCCGGAGAAACGGATGAATTGGAAATCCGAGTCCTCTTACTAGATAAGAGAAAAAGCATACCCGCTCTCCTTTGGAGGGATCGGGGACACTCTCCGCTTGCTTTCCGCCCTTATAGGTGGTGAGTCCGGCTCGAACCGGAACCATGAAGGCCGGGGGAAGAAATCCCTTGGTTTGGAGTGTCACTAGCTTGCTATGCGGGACTGCGCATCTCTCCCAATTTCCAGGCTGAGGGCTGGGAGCGCGAGAGTTGGAGCCGCGTCGACTGTCCATGATGGAATGGATTTTTGTCATAGGCGCTCCGATGAAAGCTTGCGGAGGGGGAATGGTGTGACTCAGATCTAGATCCTCATCCCTTTTATAGGCGGCTCATTTGCGCAGCTAGGGGGGTAAGTGTAAAAATAACATGGCTTTTCACATTCATTCAAACACGTGGAAGATGGCCATTATTGGGCGTGGAAGCCAAGGAGCGTAGCATTTATCAGAAGCCGGACACTATTCGACAAGTATATGGAATTTGGAGAAGAACCCGCCTTGCAATGTCGAAGACAATCTACGCGCCGGACTCATCGCCATTGAAGCCTGGTTTGGGGGCTACTGAGGGAGTCCTGGATTAGGGGGTGTCCGGATAGCCGAACTATCACCGTTGGCCGGACTCCTGGACTATGAAGATACAAGATTGAAGACTCCGTCCCGTGTCCGGATGGGACTTTCCTTGGCGTGGACGGCAAGCTGGGCGATCCGGATATGTAGATTTCCTGCCATTGTAACCGACTCTGTGTAACCCTAACCCTATCCGGTGTCTATATAAACCGGAGGGTTTTAGTCCGTAGGGCGAACAACAATCATACCATAGGCTAGCTTCTAGGGTTTAGCCTCTCGATCTCGTGGTAGATCCACTCTTGTACTACCCATATCATCAATATTAATCAAGCAGAGTAGGGTATTACCTCCATCGAGAGGGCCCGAACCTGGGTAAAAACATCGTGTCGCTTGTCTCCTGTTACCATCCGCCTAGACGCACAGTTCGGGACCCCCTACCTGAGATCCGCCGGTTTTGACACCGACATCGGCCCTCTGTAACTTGCGCCACAGTTGCAAGAACTCAACAATAATGAATTCAATGTTTCCATGCTGCAAATCATGAATCCATCTGTCATTAGTTAGGGCTTCCTCTACTGTCTTGTTTGTTCCTCGTGCATGCTGAAAAAGGTTTGGAAATTATCTGCATAATGCCATAGACCCGAGCCAGGAACTTGTCCAGAAATTGGCAGTTTTTCCATTGCCCAGCTGAACCGAGGTGGCTGCTGCAAGAAGCATCCAGTCCTCATGATCGCACGGGACAGGGAAGTTCATCCATGGCCTCCGCGGTTGCTGCCAGGAGAGCCAGAGCCATCTCATCCGCAGGGCTAAGCTGAAACGAGGGAGGTCCAGGATGCCAAGCCCCCCCTTGTCCACCGGCCAACAAACTTTTTCCCAAGCCACTTTGCATTTGGCGCTAGTGATTTTTTCCTCCTGATCCCAAAGAAACTGCCTGCGAGCTTTGTCCACCTCCTTGAGAATCTTCTTTGGGACTTTGAGGACGGTCATAGCAAAAACAGAGAGGGCGGTTAGCACCGCGCACACAAGAACACGCCTGCCCACCATGCTCATCAGTCTTCATTTCCATCCCGCTAGCCTAGACCGAATCCGATCAGTTATGAATTGGAAGTGCACCAGTCGTAGTTTTCTCGTGGAGATCGGGAGGCCGAGGTAAGTGGTCGGGAAAGAAGATTGTTGCCCTCCGAGTTTGCCAGCACCTCAGACAGCTGAATCTCGCCGTAGTTGATTGGGATAACCGATGTCTTTGCCTGGTTTATTCTGAGGCCTGTGGACTCGCCAAATTTGGTAAGCAAGAAGAGCAGCGTGTCCACCTCTTCCTTCTCAGTGTTTGCAAAAATCACTGCATCCTATGCATATAAACTTATTCTCATGCTGATGTCGCGACCTGGCAGCGGTGCCATCGCTCCCTCCGCTGCAGCAGTCTCAAGCAGGCGGTGTAATGATTCGATCGCCATGATGAAAAGCAGCGGCGAGAGAGGGTCGCCCTGCCTGAACCCGCAACCATGGGCGATCGGAGGCCCTGGCGCTCCATTTTGAGCATGCAAGAGGAGGAAGCCGTTGAAAGCATCATCGCTATCCAGTCTCTCCATCTCGGAGGAAAGCCCGTTCGCTCCATCTACTCAAGCAAGTATTCCCATGAAACTGAATCAAAAGCTTTCGTGATATCCAATTTGAAAAACAGAGCTTTCTTCTTTGTGCGGTGCAACATCTTAACTGAAATTTGCACATATTGGAAACTGTCATGGATGCATTTACCCTTTTGAAACGATGTCTGCGCTGGTGAGATGACCGCACTGAGTGCCCCTGCAAGTCTAGTGGAGAGGACCTTTGATATGAGCTTGGCAATGGAGTGAATCAGGCTAATCGGACGAAAGTGCTCAACTTCAGAGGCTCCATTTTTCTTAGGCAGTAGCGCAATCAGGGCGGTGTTTAGGTCTACAAAATTTTGCCCTGCAAGCTGATAGAATTTCTGAAAAACTGCCATGATGTCCTCCCTGATTATGTGCTAGCATGATCTGTAAAATTGCCCTGTGAATCCATCTGGCCCCGGGGCTTTGTCAGCCGGGGAATCAGTGACTGCGGCCCAAATCTCTGCATGGGATAAAGGT
The DNA here is from genome assembly GCA_021605145.1 of Aegilops bicornis. Lineage (NCBI taxonomy): Eukaryota > Viridiplantae > Streptophyta > Magnoliopsida > Poales > Poaceae > Aegilops > Aegilops bicornis. The sequence continues at coordinate 595,909,156 of CM038672.1, forward strand.
GCGTCCAAACCATGGGGGTCGATCATCGGGATATTGAGCATGTCCCAGTTTAAGGTGGTTTGACGGGCTTCCTGCTTGCCCAAACATCTTGTGAAATGATCATGGATGATCTTTTCTTTGCGTGCATGATCATAAACTTTAGTGCTGCCACTTCTGAGGGAGTGGATGTGGTTTTTTCTGCTTCTTGCTTTCATTCTTGCGTGGAAGAACTTGGTGCTCGCATCTCCAGTGCGCAGCCAGGTGATCCTGGATGCCTGCTTCTTCCGAGCTCTCTCAATGGCTGCCAAACCTAGGACCTTGAGCTTTAGCTGCTTTCTGAGATTGAATTCTGCTGCCGTAAGTCTTCTGTTTTCTTGGGCCAAGTCGAGTAAGCGTATGACTTCATTTGCAATGTGAAGTTGCATCTTTGCCTTTCCAAACGTGGCCTTGCTCCAGATCTTCAAGTCAGCCGCCGTACGCTCAAGTTTCTTCTTGATTCTGACAAAGGGGCAATCGTGTGGCACTGGCCTTTGCCACCCTCGAAGAACAGTTTCGGTCAAGTGGGGAAACTTGGGCAAAAAAAAATTCAAATCTGAAGTGCGCCTTTCGGCAGGGCTTGCTTGCAGTAGTCAGGTAGAGCGGGCAGTGGTCTGAGAAGGAGGTTGAGGCAGCCACTAGAAGGTGATCAGGGTGCAGCTCTTCCCAATGCTCATTGCAGAAAATTTTGTCAATGCTGCAGAGGGTCGGGTTTTCTCTTTCATTGCTCCATGTAAGCAGCGAGTTTTGCACTTAACTTCTTTCAGCCCAGCTAGATCAATGGCCCTATGAAACTTTCCAATCATCCTTCTGTTGATGTTTGAGTTGCTCTTGTCTCTGGCCTGGTAGATCATGTTGAAATCTCCGCTGGTCATCCATGGCTCAGACGCTGGAGGAGCCGCTGCAGCAATTTCAGCTAAAAAACTGTCTTTTTGGGCGTCGTCAGTCGGTCCATAGACCGTGGTAATCCAGAAGTGCAGCCCCGATTGTAGCTCAAGAACCCTAGCGATGATGGAGAAACTACCTATGCGATGAGAAACTATGTCGACTACAGTTTTGTCCCAGAAGATTGTTGCACCTCCCCTAGTCCCTATTGCCGGCAGTACCACGCAACCCAGCATCCTAGAGCCGCCGATCTCAATGGCGATCACCGTTGACCACACCTCAATCTCGGTTTCCTGCAAACAAAGCACAGCTAACCTGTGCGCAGAGGCTACCTCGTTGATCACCGTACGCTTAGCCGGGCAGTTTAGCCCCCTAACATTCCAGGACATGAAATTCAGGGTGTTGTCATCCATCAAAGAAACAAGTGTTGCTCGCCAACTAAAGAAACTACTAAAGAAGAACAGATACACCAGCACATACATCCGAGGGCGACGACGGCCACCAGTAGGCCCAAAACCCCGTCGTCGCAGAGCTAGCCGCACCAGGAATGGACTAAACATGAACATAGAACCTAACTCAAGCCGGTGGAAGACCAGCCGCTGGCGGAACCTAACTACGACTGATACTGCTAACATAACTAAACTTGCATGATCTCCTCTGCTTCAGCAAGCCCAGCCATTCCCGCCGCGATCTTGAGGGCGCCTTGGTCAAGACCTGTGAGCTTTGCTATGGCAGCAATGTCGCCTTCAGACAGAGGTTCCTAGAAGCGCTTCATGATCTGCGCTGCCGCATTCAGCGTCATCTTGTCCTTTGGGCCGAGCTCCCCCAGCTCTTGGACGAGGCGCAGCACCGCCCTCTGCGCCACCGGGGTGGTGATACCCGCCGCTGCCTGGCGAGCACTGCGGCGAGAGGGGGCAGAGGTGGCCCTGGACTTGGGTGGAGCGGAGTGGCGAGGATGAGGCAGCTGACTTGGGAGGACTGGGGGAGGCACCGCGGCGAACAACTGGGCCGCCTGCTCGTTGCGGCTCTTGATCTGCATTTCACACACGTGCTGAGTGACCGCCTCCAACTAGAAACCCACCGTGGCTGCTGTGGGGGAGTTGATGCAGGGTAGCAGTCACGATCATCTCCGGGATCTCCAGCTCGGCAAGCTCGTCGCATGGGAGGGGGGAGAGTGGCCACCATCTTCGAAAGCAAGGGGGGTGTGCAGGGCTTCGAGCATGGTGTTTTCCATTTCCAACTGCATGCAATCCGTGCACGCGGGGGGGGGGGGGCAGAGGGCACGCCCCGAGTCGGAGAAGGATAAGAACTGGGCCACCGGGTCCACCTCCACCGGCGCGGCATGCATCGGGCGGAGGGGGAGAGGTGGGGTGGCGTGCAGAACAGGGGCACTGGAGTCATCCCATCTTCATGGCGGCCCCGACGGCCGGATGAGCGGCGCCGGCCCACCGGAGTGCGGCTGCGATGACAATGCGCGTTGCTGACGACGTTCGTTCCGCCGCTCCTGGCGTGGCAGCCGCGGCCGAGCAGACGATCCCTTCAGGACCGGCTCGAGCCGCCACTCCCACCATCGTCTTCACGGTCATGGCCAGCGCCGCCCAGAATCGGGCCGCAGCCCGCCGGCCTGACGCGCGGCACGGTGCCGCGGGCCCTGCTCTGCCCGTCTTCCATGAGGGTGACCCATGTGCCCGGCTCAACGCGCGGGAGAGGGCTATCGCCGCTCTCATCCAAGGAGGGTAGTCGGCTCTTCCCCGAGTGGGAGGAGCGCGGCGAGAGGGGGGTCTAGTCTTCGAGCAGGTCGACGTGGATCAGCAGGTCGTAGAGACGGGCACCGACCGGCGGAGGGATGCGGCGGTCTTCGGGGGCAATGCTGATGATTTCATCAGCGCGGCCAGTGCCCCGCTTCATCACCCAGAGAGCGCGCCTGGTCGGGATGTGGGCAACATCCCAAACCCAGAGCCAGTAGGCAAAGGTCTTGGTGTGGCCCCTCTCCAAGGTGCGCGAGTCCAGCCGGTCGACGCGGCCGAGGTCTCCGAGGGCCTCCTCGGCGCCCGGCAGAGACCAGAACTGCATGGGCAGGTCTTCGATCACCACGCGCACATGGTGGCTGAACTTGAGGATCGCGGTGTGGTTGTCTTCGTTCCATGCCCTGATGTACTTGCAGCCCTCGACCTTGATGATGCCGCGGCGCACGGCATTGTCCCGGTGCGCGGGGAGGTGGAGGTGGATGAGGAAAGCTTCAGGCTGATGGGCGGTGACGCGCAGCTGGTGCGGGCCAGTGGAGAGCTGCTCTAAGATCACCCTGCCTGCGGCCGCTGGGGTGGTGGAGTGCGAGCGGTCCGCGGCGGTGAGGGTGACGGCGTGCTGACGCATGAGGTGCTCCTCGATCTCCAGCGCCGGGGTGGCCACGATCACCTTGTGGCTCTCACGCGGCCGCCTGGCCGGATCGCAGAGGCGGAGACGGTCCATGGGGGCGGGAGGAGGCGCAGCCGGGAAGACGAGGCGATCCCAGACCGGGGCGTGCGCAACAGCAGGCGGCTTCAGACGGTCACGGGCAGCCTCTCCAGGACCCCCGTTTCGTGGATTCTGCGGGCACTCTTTGCCGTAATGCCCAGCTCGCTTGCAGATGATGCAGCGGAGGGGATCATGACAGTCTTTGCAGCGGTGAAGCTTACTGAGGCAGCGGAAGCATTTCCCCTTGAATTGGCTTAAGAAGGCGTCCCGCCCTGCGACCGCATTGAATGAACTACGGCGGTCCGAACGCGGAAGCGGTGGACGGCCCCTTCGATCCGTCGAGCCGGAGCAGGCCCTCCCTCTCTTCCGGGAGTGGACCTCCGTCCATCCGTCGCCCGTCTCTCCGGCCTGGACCGAAGAGGAAATCGGGGCTGGAGAGGGAGGGCGGACAACCAGGGATTTAAGCCGCGCCGGCCCCCCACAAGGCGAGTGGAAAGAATCTGGCGGTCCGAGTGACGCACCCGCCTTGGAGAAGCCGTCGCGTTGCAGGATTCGCGGCGTCAAGGCTGGATCTGACGCAGCGGTCGTCGAGGCAGCAGACCGCGAGGAGGAGGGCGGCGAGCGCCCAACGGACCGAGGCGAGCCGCCAACGGGCTGCAGGGGGCACCAGACAGAGGGGGCGGGGCGGTTGACGGAGGAGCTAGCAGCCATAATGGCCGGATCTGGTTTGCGCTGCCGGAGCGCCAACGGGCGCATGAGGGAAGAGGGGTTTCGGGCGAGAGGCTTGCCCGCAGGTAGTTGTAAATCCTTTTTTGAATAATTGTTCTTACCATACGCTTTGTATTGTGTTGTATTGACATTTTCCAGTGTGACATTCAATAAACAATGCAAAAAAAAACAATGGAAAAAAAAAACTTCAGTAGCGGTCGGATCATGATGCATCAGGGCAGGCACCGGAGGTCCCGCGCACGGTCGATTTTCCGCTTTGGGTGCGCCACCATGAACTTGGGGAGAGCACTCATCAAAAAGAAAACGTGGGAAGAGGGGCGGCGATCGACGTCCCATGGATGCCGTGTGCCGCTACCGGTGGCCGACGGACGCGCGCGAACAGAGGAAAACCGCGACGGAGAAGAGCCCGCTCGTCAAGGCAAGGAAAGGTATCAGTATCGCCGACCGACCGAGCGTCCGCAACGTACCAGTCCCGATCGATCCATGGATCGCTTGCTTCTCTTGCGCAGGCGTGCCCGGCCCTTCCTGCCAAGCAATTCCTCCCCCTCGCCGCACTCCACCCACGCGCACCCCGGCACATATATATTGCGCACACAGCACATCGATTTACATCATCAGCTTGAGCCACCGATCCTCCTGATCCACACCCGCCTTACGAGACTCTCTTTCAGAGCAGCTCGCGCCACCTTTCGTCAGCTAGCTAGCCATGGCCGCCGCACGGACCTACGTCGACTTCGTGCCGTCGCACGACCTCGTCGAGGACGCCGCCAAGCAGACCCTCGTCGTCAACCTCCCTGGTACGCCTTTGTGTATTTCTATTTTCTACTGACCGATGCGACGCCTTCCTGTGTGTGATCGATTCGTACGTGCAGGGTTCAAGAAGGAGCACCTGAGGGTGCAGATCGACAACTACGGCCGGCTGAGGGTCAGCGGCGAGCGGCCGCTCGAGGGCGGCCAGTGGAGCCGCTTCCGCAAGGAGTTCCAGGTCCCCGAGGGCTGCGACGCCGGCGGCATCCGCGCCAGGTTCGAGAAGGACGGCGTCCTCCACGTCATCATGCCCAGGCTCACGCCCCTCCAGGACGATCCAAAGGCAGCGGCAGACCACGAGGCGGAAGCTGCGCGGCACGCCGCCGCCGCAGAAGAGAAGAAGCGCCAGGAGGAGATGGAGGAGGAGGAGCGCGCGAGGAAGCGTCATGCGGCTGACGAGGAGGACCGCGACAGCGACGAGGGCGAAGGCGCACACCAGGCGGCGTCTGCCGGCCGGCAGGCGTACGGCTTCGCCAGGGACCGGAGCAGGAGCGGGATGGTGCGGGCACTGCTCCTCGCCGTGGCGGTGGCCTTGGTCGGCGTTGCTGGCCTCTATGCTCGGTACAGGTGGATGGACCCGTCGGCTGAGGCGGCGCCGGCAGATGGTCCCATCGTTGGCCTCTCTGACTATTGATCACCAACAACGTAAGCATTCGTTCACACTGGTGAAGATAAGATGACTCAAGAAAGCAATGGCGAAGATGCGGGACTACAAGAGCTGCCTGAAATACTACGTGTAAATATGATCTCACTACTGTAACTTACACATTCAATTGGTGGTTGTACTTGTACATATATTGGGCATAGTACCCTATTGTCAAAACATGGAAAATTTGGCCTTCAAGTACATGCTGAAAATGTGATTTCTCCAACTGCACTTGAATTTTTTTGTAATGAACCACGATTGTACAACGCACCCGGTTCGAACCGGGCACCCCTATTTCTCCCTTTAAGCGAGCACAGGGGGCAGCCTCGCGTCGGGAGGAGCCCAGATGGGCCGGCCCACGCGCGAGCAAGGCCACAACCTTTTTTTTTAGTTTTTTTAGTTTTGTGGTTTTGTTATTTGTTTTATTTTGTACTTTTGCTTATACTTTAAAATATTTTAAATATATATATTACAAAAAATCTACAATTTTTTTGGAAAATCTTGAATAAGTATTTGAAAAATGTTGAACAAGTATTTAAAAATGTTATCAAGCATTCAAAAAAAATATTGAACAAGTATTAAAAAAAATGTTGAACAAGTATTTCAAAGTGTTAATGTAGAATTCAGAGAAATGTTGAACAAGTATTTGAAAAATGTTGTTCAAGCATTCGAAAAATGATGAACAAGTATTTGAAAAATGCTAATCAAGCATTTTAGAAAATGTCGAACAAGTATGTGAAGAAATGTCAACCAAGAATTTGAAAAATGTTAATCAAGCATTCGAAAAATGTTGAACATCTATTTGAAAAATGTTGAACACGGATTTAAAAAATGTTAATCAAGCATTCGAAAAATGTTAAACAAGTATTTGAAAAATGTTGAACAAGTATTTTAAAAAATGTTGATCATGTATATAAAAATGTTGAACAAGTATTTGAAAAGTGTTGAACAAGCATTTGAAAAAAAAATTGACCATGTATATAAGAATGTAGAATGAAAAACAAAAATAAACAAAGAAAACTCAAAAAAATGAAAACCGAAATAGAGTAACAAAAAATGGAGAAGAAAAAAGAAACCCAATCAAAAAATGAAGAATAAAAAAGAAATAAAATGAAAAAAAGAAAAGGAACAAAACAAAACAAAAAAGCAATGAAAACCAAGAGATAAAAAAATAGTAGTAGAAAACAAGAAGGAACATGTGTAAAAGCCGAGTCTTTCCCTTCTAATAGGTCATGCCTTACCTATTTACATGAACTCGAGCTGCATAGTGGTTAGCAATGTCTCCGGGGAAGAAGGAGACCTTAGGATTGATCCATTCCGAGTGCATTGATTTTTAACCTGCCTTTTCAGAAAATATGTGCTAGTGGGCCAGCCCTATACTTGATCTGTATCATCACTTAATGCGATAAAATAGGTTGCCCGCTTTAGCTGGAATTCGAACCCAGCGCCTTCCTACTCATGCGCACTCCCTACTAGCCACTACGACCATAGAGATCTAATGGAAGGTACACATCGCAATAGTTGTTAACTAATAGCAGTAGCTGACTTAACACTATTTGAAAGAATTTCGAATAGTATTCTAAAATTTGAGTTATTTCCTAAACTTACAATCAATTTTTGCCAAACCCGAACAAATTTCTGAAAGGGCGAACACATTTTGAAATTTTCAACTTTTTTGTAAACATGAACATTTTTCGAATTTGTGAACAAAATTTTGAAAATGGAACAATTCTGAAAATCCCCAAAAAAAATTGAAATGTGAACAAAATTTTAATATATGAACACAATTTTGAAAACAAGAACATTTTTTGTATTCCCAGTGATTATTGAAAAGTTCTAATAAATTTGGAAAAAAACATTCCAAATAATTTCTGAAAAACAAGGACATTTTCTGAAATTCCCGAACAACTTGTTTGAAATGCAAACATTTTTTTAATTTATGATTTTTTATGAAAACACAACATCTTTAAAAAAATGAATTTTTTTAAAGCATGAACATTCTTTTCAGTTTCCGAACAATCTTCAGATGAACTATTTAAAAAATATGCAAAATAGAAAAAAGAACAAAAAGGAAAAGAAAATAAAAAATAAACAGAAAAACGAAAAAAAAAGAAAAACCCGAAAAGAAGCAGTAAAACAGGTTCAGGGAACCTTCAACCTTCTATAAGGTTCCCAATACCAGAAAAGCTGTTTGGGAAACTCTAGAAAGTTCCCAAACATTTTTTTGGAGAAAAAAATTCCCAAAACCGAAAATGCTGCAATACGTTAATGGGCCAGCCCACGTCATCTCCATCTCCAGTGCGAAGGTCGACAGTTCAACGCAGAATGCGTCAAATATGGGGTGCTCCTAGGCATTTCCTAACGGGCGCCTTAAGCGCCCGTTTCTTCAGTAACCGCAAAGGGGCGTATACCCCTCGCGCCGCGCTGGGTCGGCCCGTGTCTTTTTTTTTTTGTTGAAAACTGCAGCAAAAAATCGAATTTCCAAGCAGGGAATCGAACTCGCAATCTCTCAATTGATAAAGCAGCGCACTGCCCAGCAGGACATCCTACCGCATTTGTGTATTGACTTCTTCCCGCAGTTTTTATTACCTAGGCCGCGGGAGCCCCCCACACCAGTTTTCCACGGCTTCGTGATTTCTAGATGTTTTTTTTCTGGTTCCTTTTTTCCTTTTCTTTTTATTTTCTTAAATGCGCGAACGTTTTTTCACAATCGTAAACTTTTTTCAAGTTGAATTAACTTTTGTTAAAATTGCTGAACTTTTTCAAATTTGACAAAAAAATTCAAAATGGATGAACTTTTTTGAATTTGATGAAAGCTTTTCAAAATCAATGAACTCTTTTTCAAAATCGATGAACTCTTTCTCAAAATTGATGAACTTTTTTGAAATTCGATGAAATTTTTGAAAATTGATGAACTTTTTTAAAATCCAGTGAGCTTTTTCAAAATCGACGTCCTCTTATCAAACTTGATGAAATTTTTTCAAAATCGATGAACTTTTTTGAATTTGATGAAAGTTTTTCAAAATCGATGAACTCTATTTCAATATCGATGAACTCTTTTTCAAAATCGATGTACTTTTTTTTAATTTGATGAACTTTTTTTAAAATCTCTTTTCAAATTTGATGAATGTTTTTCAAAAATCGATGAACTCTTTTTCAAATTCGATGAACTTTTGCAAAACTCATGATTTTCTTTGAATTTAATGAAATTTTTTCAAATTTGATAAACTTCTTTAAAAATCGATGAACTCTTTTTCATTTTTGATGAACTTTTTTTTTCAAAATCGATTTTTCGTTTATTGATGAACATTTTTTCAAAGTCGTGAACTTTTTTGTAAGTTCCTGGACTTTCTATCAAGTTTTATGAAAATTCTTGAATTCACAAAGTTTTTCAAAATTTTCGATTTTTTTTTTCGTCAAAAGTCAATACTTGACCTATCCACGGGAGCGAACTAGGCGATCGAGGGAGAATGAACGAGGGAGCGAGGGGAGCGAACGAGCAGAAGGAACAAGTGAACGAGGCAAGCTGGGTCGGCCCAGTTCGCGCGCGTGCGGGCGCCAGAACGGGAACCGGCGCTGAAGGCGCCCGTTAGGCACGGGATTTCCTATTTGGCGCTTATGCGCCCGATTGCGAACGGGCGCCTGCAGCGCCCCCCACTTCGCTGGCGAGCTGGGTCGGCCCATATCGATGAACTCTTTTTCAAAATCGATGTACTTTTTTTAAATTTGATGAACTTTTTTTAAAATCTCTTTTCAAATTTGATGAATGTTTTTCAAAAATGATGAACTCTTTTTCAAATTCGATGAACTTTTGCAAAACTCATGATTTTCTTTGAATTTAATGAAATTTTTTCAATTTTGATAAACTTCTTTAAAAATCGATGAACTCAAATTCGATGAAACTTTTCAAAATCGATGAACTCTTTTTCATTTTTGATGAACTTTTTTTTTCAAAATCGATTTTTCCTTTATTGATGAACATTTTTTCATAGTCGTGAACTTTTTTGTAAGTTCCTGGACTTTCTATCAAGTTTTATGAAAATTCTTGAATTCACAAAGTTTTTCAAAAATTTTGTTTTTTTTTCGTCAAAAGTCAATACTTGACCTATCCACGGGAGCGAACTAGGCGATCGAGGGAGAATGAACGAGGGAGCGAGGGGAGCGAACTAGCAGAAGGAACAAGTGAACGAGGCAAGCTGGGTCGGCCCAGTTCGCGCGCGTGCGGGCGCCAGAACGGGAACCGGCGCTGAAGGCGCCCGTTAGGCACGGGACTTCCTATTTGGCGCTTATGCGCCCGACTGCGAACGGGCGCCTGCAGCGCCCCCCACTTCGCTCGCGAGCTGGGTCGGCCCATATCGATGAACTCTTTTTCAAAATCGATGTACTTTTTTTAAATTTGATGAACTTTTTTTAAAATCTCTTTTCAAATTTGATGAATGTTTTTCAAAAATCGATGAACTCTTTTTCAAATTTGATGAACTTTTGCAAAACTCATGATTTTCTTTGAATTCAATGAAATTTTTTCAAATTTGATAAACTTCTTTAAAAATCGATGAACTCAAATTCGATGAAACTTTTCAAAATCGATGAACTCTTTTTCATTTTTGATGAACTTTTTTTTCAAAATCGATTTTTCGTTTATTGATGAACATTTTTTCAAAGTCGTGAACTTTTTTGTAAGTTCCTGGACTTTCTATCAAGTTTTATGAAAATTCTTGAATTCAAAAAGTTTTTCAAAATTTTCGATTTTTTTTTCGTCAAAAGTCAATACTTGACCTATCCACGGGAGCGAACTAGGCGATCGAGGGAGAATGAACGAGGGAGCGAGGGGAGCGAACGAGCAGAAGGAACAAGTGAACGAGGCAAGCTGGGTCGGACCAGTTCGCGCGCGTGCGGGCGCCAGAACGGGAACCGGCGCTGAAGGTGCCCGTTAGGCGCGGGATTTCCTATTTGGCGCTTATGCGCCCGATTGCAAACGGGCGCCTGCAGCGCCCCCCACTTTGCTGGCGAGCTGGGTCGGCCGATGTACGTTCTCTTTTATTCTGGAAAAAGGTTCAAAAAAAGGGCGGGCTCCCAGAGTCGAACTCGCGATCACTGCCTTAATCTCCAACGACGGTAACCACAACACCACAGAACCACACGCGATTTGTCGCTTGTTTTTCCCTCTAATTGTTTTCTTCAGCTGCAGGGATCCTCCGGTTTTGGGAAGCTTCCCAAACCGGGTTTTTCCTTTATTTTCTGATCTGTGAACTACCATCTGTTTCCTCTGATTCTTATCTATTCTTTCCTCTTTTCCTTTTTTCTTTTTCCTTTTTCCTATTTGTTTTTTTCCTTTTTTTTGTTCTTCCTAGTTTGATGTTTTTGCTTCAAATTTGTGAACTTTTTTGTTAAAAATCGATGAAATTTTTCCAATTTTTATGAACTCTTTTCCAAATCCGGTGAACTTTTTTCAAATGCAATGAACTTTTTTCAAATTCGATAAACTTTTTTCAAATCTGATGAACTTTTTTCCAAATCTGATGAACTTTTTTCAAATTCGATGAACTCTTTTTCCAAACTCGATGAACTATTTTCCGAATTTGATGAACTTTTTTCAAATTTGATGAATTTTTTTCAAATCCGATGAACTTTTTTCCAAATTCGATGAACTTTTTCAAATTCGTTGAACTCTTTTCCAAATACGATGAACTTTTTTCAAATCTGATGAACTTTTTTCCAAATCCGATGAACTCTTTTTCAAACTCGATGAACTTTTTTCAAATCTGATGGACTTTTTTCCAAATCCAATGAACTTTTTTCAAATTCGATGAACTTTTCTTGAAAAATTATTAACTTCTTTTCAATTTTGATGAACATTTTTCAAATTCAATGAACTATTTTCAAGTTTGATGAACATTAAATGAAAATCCATTAACTTTTTTTCAATTTTGATGAACGTTTTTCAAAATCAATAAAAGTTTTTTCAAGTTTGATGAACCTTATTTGGTAATATGTGAACATGTTTTGAAATAATTAGAAAATATAAACACTACAGTGTAATGGGCAATAAATTGCTCGTCTAGTTTCCATTCTTTAAAAACTTCGCGCATTGAATATTCACAGGAAGCAGGTCCAGTGGTTAGCCTCTACTTATAGAAGCCCTAGGTTGCGTGTACGAATCCCAGACGAGTGGTATTTTTGGCGATCTTTTTCCGCGTTGTGTCTTGCGCGATCATGGGCCGGCCCATCCCCCCCATGCTCCTAACCAGCGCTTCACGCGCTGGCTGGAGCTACCGACGCTCGCTAACGATGCGTAGCGGGCCAGCCCACCAACCGACTCAACAAGCAACGAGCACAAAAAAAAACTAATCGCAACTGAAAATATGTATCGCTGGGATTCGAACCCAGCACTACAACGATCGCAGCTTGAGGCATTAACCAATAGACCAAGCTAGTTCACTGAAATTGGCTAGAAAAGCATCCTAGTTAATTTTGACTTTAGTAAAATTAATATAATTATTTTGAAAAAGTAAAGGTAAATTTTAAAACAAGATCATTGATTTTTAGAAAGTTCATGATTTTTTAACAAAAGTTCATTGATTTCGAAAAAAACATCATTTTGGAAAACGTTCATTGATATCGAAAAAACAAAAAAAGTCCATCGATTTTGAAAAAGAGTTCATCGGTTTTGAAAAAGTGTTCTTCGCTGTTGAAAATAGTTCAGCAATTTTGAAAAAAATATCATCAACTTGGAAAAATGTTCACCGATTTTGAAAGAATTCATCCGTTTGAAAAGAGTTCGTCGTTATTGAAAAATAGTTCATCCATTTTGAAAAAGAGTTCATCGATTTTGAAAAGAGTTCATTGATTTTGAAAGAAAATTTCATCGATTTTGGAAAAGGGTTCATGGGTTTTGAAAACGGTTCGTCAATTATCAAAAAAAGTTCATCGGTTTTGAAAACAATTCTTCGATTTTTAAAAACAGTTCATCAATTTTGAAAAAAAGTTCATCAATTTTGAAAGAGTCCATCGATTTTGAAAAGAGTCGTCGGTTTTGAAAAAGAATTCTTCAGTTTTGAAAAAAGAGTTCATCGGTTTTGAAAGAAAAGTTCATCGATTTTGACAAAGAGTTCATCGACTTTGAAAAGGATTCACCGATGGGTTTTGAAAAAGAGTTCATCGGTTTTGAAAAAAGTTCAACGGTTTTGGTAAACAGTTCACGAATTTGAAAAAAGGTTCATCGGATTTTGAAAAAAAAATGAAGAAATTGAAAAAAGTTCACGCATTTAACAAAGAAAAAGAAATAAAACAAACAAACTATTCCAACAAAGGAGAAAAAGGAACAGGAAAAAGAAAAAATAGAAAAATAAAGATAAAAGAAGATAGAAGGGAAGAAGATGTATACAATCAAGTATGGTGTTGTACCAAGACGTCGCACGTTCGATTCTCACCCAGGCGCGTAACTTTTTTTGCGGGATAAAAGCAGAACATGGGCCGAGCCCAACTCGCTGCTGGGGTATGCGCCCTTTAGTTAAAACAGCTCAAACGGGCGCAGCGGGCGCCGTTTAGGATTTTCCTCAAATATGATATTCCCTCCGATATCTCGTTTGATGCGAGATGCGATTTTTTCCCCTGAGGGGACAAGAGATTTTTTTTTTAGACAATGAGGTGACACGAGATGCTAGACAGCGTGGCTTCAAGCCTGCATCCCATTGGGCCAGTCCAGTTCGATTCCATCCGTTTCGTTTCTTCGTTCCTTTTTTCTCTTTACTTTTGTTTATATTCTTGAAAATGTTTTAAATACATAGTCCCTCCGTTCATATATATAGGGTGTATAGTTTTTGGCACGGAAATTAGTTTACTTGATTTTATAAAAATCTTTACCATAAATTTTAAAATGCTAATGTAGTGCATTTTTTTGTTGGCATAACCTTGGCAGCATTTAAATGAAATGTACTTGACATTTAAAAAGAAATGTTCATGTGTTTAAAAAACATTTTTGAAAAAAATATACAATGTAAAAAATGTCCACATACTTTAAAAAATGTTCAGTACCATTTAAAACTAAAGTATGTGAAATTTTAAAAGATTTTTAACACTTTTCAAAATATGTTGCTGATATTTTCCGAAAATGTTTATACATGTAAAAATATGTTTGTGAGTTAAAAAAACATTTCATACCATTCAAAAAAATGTTCAACATGTATTTACAGAATATTTATCATTTATTAAAAAATGTTTAAACCATTGATTTAAAAAATATAAACCATATGTTTCAAAAATGTTCAACATGTATCAAAAAGATGTTCCACAAGTATAAGAAAAATGTACAATGTGTATTAAAAGTAGACATGTGTTGAAAAAAATGTACAATGAGGTATGGTTGGACCCTATTGTTCCGTCGTTGGGGAGCAAGGAGTTTGTCAACCCAATGTGCTCAGAGGCTACGATATTGTTGTCTCGCTCAAGTGACTCCTCCCAGACCAACGATGTGCTTTCTACTGCACATACGATTCTCAGTGCAGAGGAGCCGATTGGTTTCAACACGGAGCACATGATGGGAGCCTTTGGCACGCCTACCGTTGAGGTTGTGTCTTAGATTGAGGTGAACAATGTTGCTGAAGCGACACGTGTTGATGTTTCTCCATTATCTGCGAAGGAATTTCTTAGCAAGGTTATTAAGGTTGTCCCATGCCCTCTTCTTGGGACCCTGATGTCTTTGCACTTCGTTTTCTCTAATTAACCAAGAATGTCAGGTTTTTGGTTTCGGTTTTCCTTATAAACTGGACCATCTCTCTTCTTCTTAATGAACTGCAGGGAACCCCCTTCCCTGATGCAAGGCTCTTAAAAAACAAAAACAAAGAAAACTAGTGAAGAAACACAGAAACACAAAAATAATCGGCGAAACAAACCAAAGAAACAAAATGAAAACCGAAAATAAAAAATCAGAAGGGAAACATAAAGAAAACTAGAGGAAAATACAAATTCGACACGAAACCAAAAAAATTGGCATACTTGCGAAAGAAAAGGTTTGCCAGCATAGTCATGATTTAGAACTAATTATGTCAATGATATGGACACAAAAGTACTAGTTCCAAGTGCGGATCCATATGATCTTGACCAGCTAAACACAACATGTGGTTGAATAGTTAGGAGGACAGTGGTATCCACAGTCCATCAGGATTCAAGTCCTAAACTTCACATTGATGCTCACATTATTCATGTATTTATTTTAGGATTCCGGTGATATTCGTTCGGTGAAGGAGATGTTCAAGTCGAAAATTTCAAGATACTATGCCGGCTCAATTTCTCGGAAATGCTTAAAAGGAAAGGTGTACGTGAACGGTTTTGATTGTACGTGTTAAAAATATATATACAAATTCAATGAATACACCTGTGGGCAGTAAACCCAGGCGAAGATACAACGCCAGAAGTCCACAACATAAGGGAACCGATTATCTCGATCGAGCGCTTGCTTCTCTTACGCATGCAAGCGTGCCCCTTTCCGCGAAGCAATGCCTCCCCCCTCGCTTGACTCCACCCACTCACACACGCACGTACCCGAGGCCTGCACGTATATATTGCACGCAGAACACATCGATTTACTCCATCGGCTTCATCAATCCATCCTCACAAGCAGCTCGCACCACCTTTGTGATCACCTTCACCCGTTCACCGCCTGAGTTCTGCAAGCGCCGCCGTCAGCTAGCCATGGCCGCTGCACGGACGTATGTCGACTTCGTGCCGTCGCACGAGCTCGTCGAGGACACCCTCAAGCATACCCTCGTCGTCAACCTCCCAGGTACGAATGTGTTCCTCTGCTCACTTCTGTTATTTGAGCCACATGGGCTGAATTTGCACTGACCGACGCGACGCATGTTATGCGCATGTGGCATGTGCAAAGCAGGGTTCAAGAAGGAGCACCTGAGGGTGCAGATCGACAACTACGGCCGGCTGAGGATCAGCGGCGAGCGGCCGCTCGAGGGCACCCAG
This sequence comes from Aegilops bicornis, assembly GCA_021605145.1. Classification (NCBI taxonomy): domain Eukaryota; kingdom Viridiplantae; phylum Streptophyta; class Magnoliopsida; order Poales; family Poaceae; genus Aegilops; species Aegilops bicornis. The sequence continues at coordinate 595,924,664 of CM038672.1, forward strand.
TGGAGCCGATTCCGCAAGGAGTTCCAGGTCCCCGAGGGCTGCGACGCCGGCGGCATCCGCGCCAGGTTCGAGAAGGACGGCGTCCTCCACCTCACCATGCCCAGGCTCACGCCCTTGATGAGCACGACGAAAACGCCGCGAAGGATGCTGCCGCCGACGAAGAGGCTGCGCGGCACGCCGCCGCTGCCGCAGAAGAGAAGAAGCGCCAGGAGGAGATGGAGGAGGACGCGAGGAAGCGTCATGCGGGTGACGAGGACGGCCACTCCAGCGACGAAGGCGAAGACGCACACCACCAGGCGGCGTCTGCCGGTGGGCAGGCGTACGGCTTCGCCAGGTACCGGAGCAGGAGCGGGATGGTGCGGGCACTGCTCCTCGCAGTGGCCGTGGCCTTGGTTGGCGTTGCTGGCCTGTATGCCAGGTACAGGTGGATGGATCCGTCGGCTGAGACGGCGCCGGCAGGTGGTGCCATCTTCGGTCACTCTGACTATTGATCACCAACACCGTAAGCATTCGTTCACACTGATGAAGATAAGATGACTGAAAAAGCAATGGCGAAGATGCGGGGCTACAAGAGCTGCCTGAAATACTACGTGTAAATACGATCTCACTGCTGTAGCTTACACATTCAATTGATGGTTGTACTTTGGGCCGGAAAAAAAGCTCAAAACTCGCGAGCTAAACGAGTGCTCGTGACTCGGCTTGAACTCGAAGAATAACGAGTCGAGCCGAGCTTTATTTTAAGATCGTTTATAGACCATATTAAACGAGCAGAGTTCATGAGTACTCGTGTAACTCGTATAAAAATTAGTCATCCATCACTATCTTACATCCCAGACTAATCGCGTAGGCACAATACAGGATCCATCGCCAAGGAGATGCACGCCACGATTCCTCTCCTTTAACTACTAGTGAAATAGCGAGAGACCAGTCTGTCAGTTCCCCTCTCGTCTCCTCTCTTTTTGAATTGTGAGTCGCGAGGGCGGCAGTGCTGCATAAACCAACCTCTCGGGTCATGTACATGTTACTAACTTGCCCATTATTATGGTCATGTACCATTTTATATGAAATTATGGTCATGTACATGTTACTGACCTGCTGATTGGAGTGGTCATGTCCATGTGACGAGTGTTTGACAAAAAACTACCACTTTAGAGGTATCCGTTCCACAAACTTATCACTTTTTAAAAAGTGACCGAAAACTACCAAAATTTCTTAACTTTGTGACTAAAAACTACCAGTTTCAGATAATTACACATTTAAACGATTTAAACACGTTTATGACATGCAAGACCCATTTGTCAGGGCTGTCGTGTCGGCAAAATCAACCCCGTTCATTTTGACCGTCAAGTTGACCGTTATTACAGGCAGGGCCCACACGTCAGCGCCTACATTCTTCTTCCTTCTCTTTTTTTCTCGTTCGTGCCAGCGTGATGGAATAGAGCGTGGACACCGTCTAGGACACGAAGCTGACTGTCGGCCGTGAGAGTGAGCGACGAAGAGGCCGCCGCGGCCGCGTTCAACACAGACGGCGATGGAAGTCCGAGCATGGCGCCGTGCCTGCCTCCTGGTCAACAAAAGAGGCACCTCCACGAGCGCCGCGCTCGCTGTCGGAGGACGAGGTGTGCGTGCGGGTCGTCGCGCTCTACGTCGACGACAGGCGACGGTGACGCCGACCCTGACTCCCGCTCAATCGGGCGCGACGTCCACACCGTCCCCACATTCCTCGCCAAGTCCGTCATGTTCGTCTTTCGAGGCGACTCCCGCAGCGCCGCGCCTCGTCCGGGCCGGGCGCAAGGTTGTCGGGCACCTCGCAGCCGCTTGCCTTCACGCCTTTCTCCTGATCCTCGGCTCCACGCAGGAGGCCTTGCTGCCGGGAGGCATTGTGCACTTCGCGGGGGCTGCGCACGTCGCCTCGGTGATGATGGTGCTTGAGGACGCCTGGGGCTTCGGCGCATACCTTCGCCGCCTTCCGCTGCTGGAGCTGGCGGTCGCTGGTCTACCACATCTGGCCGGCCCCACTGCATGCTGCTGCTACTCTCCCGCATCTCGACGGTGCCGCGGCCTGCAGCTCGTGCAGCGTGATGGAGACGGTGGTGGTGACCGGATCCTCGCCGGCGGCGTGTGGGGACGATGCTGGCTACTGGATCCGCGACTCGATGCACCGGGGCGCGAGGAGGTGGTCCTCGGCGAGCGGCAGCATCGATTGATTTTGTTTCGAGTACAAGATGTTCGTTGAAATGCCTAAGAGAGGGAGGAAGAAGAATGTAGACGCTGACCAGGGCGCTGACGTGTGGGCCCCACCTGTAATAACGGTCAACTCGATGGTTAAAATAAACGGAGTTGACTTTGCCGCCACGTCAGACCTAACGAGTGGGCCCTGCATGTCATAAACGTGTTTAAATCATTTAAACTCGTCATTATCTGAAACTGGTAGTTTTTAGACATAAAATTAAGAAATTTTGGTAGTATTTGGTCACTTTTTAAAAAGTGGTAGTTTTATGGGACGGATACCTCTAAAGTGGTAGTTTTTTGTCAAACACTCCCATGTTACTAATTTGCTAACTTGTTGATGGTACTGACAATCGTAAGTTAAGCTACTTATAATTGTTTGTGAACATTGTACAGGCTTAATATATACATGTTGCACCTAATTAATATTTTTTTTATTATATTCAAAGTTTTATGTTCATATCTATAACGAGCTTAACAAGCTAAACAAGCTAGCTCGCGAGTTATACAAGTCGAGCCAATCTTGGATTTGAACTTGTTATAATAACGAGTCGAGTCGGGCTAGCTCGTTAACGAAACGAGCTCTACCGAGTCACGACTCGGCTCGTATTCCAGCCCTAGTTGTACTTGTACATATATTGGGTATAGTACCCTATTTGTGAAAACATGAAAAGGTTGGCCTTGAAGTACATGCTGAGAATGTGGTTTCTCCGAGTGTACTTGAAAATGTTGGAATTAACCACGATTGTACAACGCATCCGGTACGAACTTGTGGGAGCTCCTACATCTCGCTTGACGCGAGATGCAAGGTTTCTTTTCCTGAAGGGACACCAGATGCTAGATAGCGTGGCTTCAAGCCTACGTCCCAGCTCTTCGTTTCTCTTTACTTTTGTTTATATTCTTGAAAAAATTTAAATACATATATTCAAGAAATTAATTTACTTGATTTTTTTCAAAATCCTCGTCATGAATTTGAAAAATGCTAACGTAGTGCATTTTTTTGTTACCACAACTTAAAAAAACCTTGATAGCATTTAAATGAATTGTACTTGATATCTAAAAAGAAATGTTCATGTGGTTTAAAAATATTTTTGACATAATTGAAAAAATTATACAATGTAAAAAAATGCCCGCATAGTTTAAAAAATGCTCAGTATCATTTAAAAAAATGCATGTGACATTTAAAAAAATGTATGTGACATTTTAAAAGAATGTTCACACTTTTCAAAAATATGTTGCTGATATTTCTGAAAAATGTTGAAACATGTAAAACTATTTTTGCGAGTTAAAAAACATTTCATACCATTCAGAAAAATGTTCAACATGTATTTACAAAATATTTAACATGTATTAATTTTTTAATATTGATTTAAAAAATGTAAATCATATGTTTCAAAAATGTTCAGCATGTATCAAAAAGGTGTTCCACAAGTATAAGAAAAATGTATAGTGTGTATTAAAAAATGACATGTGCTGAAAAAAATGTACAATGAGGTATGGTTGGACCCTGTTGTTCCGTCGATGGGGAGCAACGAGTTTGTCAACCCAATGTGCTCAGATGCTACGGTATTGTTGTCTCGCTCCGGTGACTCCTCCCCAGACCAATGATATGCTTTCTACTGCACATACAATTCTCAGTGCGAAGGAGCCAATTGGTTTCAACACAGAGCACATGATGGGAGCCTTTGGCACGCCTGCCATTGAGGTTGTGTCTTAGATTGAGGTGAGCAGTGTTGCTGAAGCAACATGTGTTTATGTTCCTCCATTATCCGCGGAGGAATTTATTAGCAAGGTTACTAGGGTTGTCCCATGCCCTCTGCTTCAAACCCCGATATCTTTGCATGGGGAGAAGGACCGTGCCTCTTGCTCTAGGCGACAAAGCGGGAGTTTGAGAAAGAAGAATTTCGCGTGCAACATCCCGCCTGCCGGGCGCGCGGAGTATAGGTTAATGGATGCTTTTGGTGAGTTGTCACAGGTGAGCAAAGTGGAGAGCACGGAGCAAAAGATGAAAAGCCTACCTGGACATGTACAAAAACCACTTTCGCCGCCAGCGATCGCTGCGTTGAATACTTTGGCGGGCATTGCCGAGAAGTTGAAGCTGGACCTTACAAGAAGTTTCCCTCACGATAATGTCAGCTGGTGATGCTTCTAGTCAAAGACGGAGGCAAGCCTTGATTTGGACGAGATCTGTTGGGCGAATGGTGGTCTGTTCGGGTGCACTTGAGCCACGGCTACTTTTGGGCCATGGCGCTCTTGTGTACGGCTCAGACGATGTCTCTTGATGTTGTGTGGGTGTTCCTTGTCCCTATCCCAAGCTCTAGTTTTTTTCTCTTGATTTTCCTTTTTCATTTTCTGGGTTTTCACTTGGTTTTCTCTAATTAACCGAGAATGTTAGGTTTCTGATTCAGTTTTTTCTTATAAGCTAGACCATCTCTCTTCTTCTTAATGAACTGCAAAAAGCCCCTGCCCTCGCACACGGCTGTTAAAAACAAAGAAAATTGCGGAAGAAACGTAGAAAAACCCAAGAAAAACCGACGAAACAAACCAAAGAAAAGAACTGAAAACTGAAAATAAAAAACCAGACGGAAAGCAGGAAGAAAAGTAGAGGAAAACACAAACTCAACACGCTGAACAAAAAATTTTTGGCATACTTGCGAAAGAAAAGGTTTGCCAGCCGGCATAGTCATGATTCAAAACTAATTATGTTGATGCTACACAAAAGTTCTAGCTTGTGCGGATACGTATAACCTTGACCCACGCTGAACACAACATGTGGTTGGATAGTTAGGAGAGCAGTGGTATATCCAGTACATCATGTTGCCTAGACTTCACATTGGTGATCGCATTATTCTTTTATTTATTTCAGGATTCCGGTGATATTCGCTTAGTGGGAGAAGACATTCCCATTGACTGCGAGGCGTTTGTGGTAACTTCGTAAAATCTCAAGATACTATGACGGATAAGTCTCTTGAAGGTGCTTATAGAGGTAGGGTGTGTGTGTGTGCGTTCATAGGGGTGAGTGTATACTCGTGGGGTCAATAGCTCATGTGAGATATCTTTGAGGTACAATGAAAGGAGTGTGGCGTAGTTGACGAAAATAGCTGTAGTACTACGTTTCAGAGGCCCAAATAGCCAAGGCCCACTCGGGCGATTAAACTGGTCGTCAACGGAAGTGAGGTTATGTTTAAGACATGTGGGTCCTATTTGGCAGTGCATCTAGTTACGAGCCCCACTTTGCAGTGCATCAGGTGAAATGTGTCCCCGTGCCTGTCTGAACGTGTACCCCTCCCACCCCCCTCCTCTTCATTCTCGGCGGTGAGTCGGCGCCGGCGCCGGAGATTTTGTTCTCGGTGATAGCAGCGCGGAGGAGTTTTCGTTCTCGGGGACGACGGCGGCTGTGATGAGTGAATCCGGAACCCTGTCCCGTTCCCCTCTCGTTCCCCTCCGTGTTGAGCTAGATCTCACTACATCACCTCTGTTTCCCTCTGTTTTTGGTGTTTTTGGTTGATTTGATCCAGATTTGGGTGGGTGGGAGGGGGGCTGACCGCGATGGAGCCGCCAGAGACAATAACATCGAGTAGGTAATCCCTTAATGTGCATCCTTTCCAAGCTATGCGATTTGTTCCTCGTCTGCTTCCGCTAGCTCACCTCACACTGCCCCTACATTGACAAACTGGGGGATGGTGCTCGGACGTTCGAATTCACTGTGGAATTCCTTCTTTCTAAGGCGAAGCTAGGTGGTGGTAGCATGCGGGACATATAGAGAGATACAATTGTGAAGTGGGAGATTGATTTTGCAGAGATTAATCCACAAAAACTACAAAACATGGAAGAGAAGGCCGTGAAGAATGTGGTGGAAAAAATTGGGGAGAGCATTTTTGGGGTCCAGAGCAAGAGGTAGCATTGTTACGGTTTGATAATTGGAAAGGAGAGTATGTGAGAATTGAGGATGGTGAAGAGATGGTTGATGAAATCGATCGACAAGATGGCTGGACAACCAAACAGACTATGTTTCATGCAGAGTTTGTTGATCTGAAATCAGATTCTAAGGTTGGGTATGTGCCCTCAAAGTTAGCTTCACAAATGGTTGATGATGATTGGGCTTCAGAGAGGCAGATAATGCCCATGTGTACATGTGAAGTGACGGTATTACCTGAGGGGGGTGATGCAGAGGAGGGCTCTGATGGTGTTGCAAGGGTTATTTCTGTTGATTGGAATTCAGTAGAATTAAATGACTGCTACGTCTTGAGCTTGCGTTGGTTTTCCCCGAAGAGGAGAGGATGATGCAACACAGTAGCGTAAGTATTTCCCTCAGTTTTTGAGAACCAAGGTATCAATCCAGTAGGAGGCCACGCACAAGTCCCTCGTACCTGCACAAAACGATAGCTACTCACAACCAACACGATTAGGGGTTGTCAATCCCTTCACGGTCACTTCATTTAGAGTGAGATCCGATAGAGATAATATTTTTGGTATTTTTGGTATAAAGATGCAAAGTGAAAAGTAAAAAGCAAAGTAAAAACAAAGCAAGTATAAAAGTGATAGAGATTGATATGATGGGAATAGACCCGGGGCCATAGGTTTCACTAGTGGCTTCTCTCAAGAGCATAAGTATTCTACGATTGGGTGAACAAATTACTGTTGAGCAATTGACAGAATTGAGCATAGTTATGAGTATATCTAGGTATGATCATGTATATAGGCATCACGTCCGTGACAAGTAGATCGAAACGATTCTACATCTACTACTATTACTCCACTCATCGACCGCTATCCAGCATGCATCTAGAGTATTAAGTTAAAAACAGAGTAACGCCTTAAGCAAGATGACATGATGTAGAGGAATAAATTCATGCAATATGATAAATACCCCATCTTGTTATCCTCGATGGCAACAATACAATACGTGCCTTGCAACCCTTTCTGTCACTGGGTAAGGACACCGCAAGATTGAACCCAAAGCCATGCACTTCTCCCCGACCGCCACTCATAAGGAAGACAATCAATAAATAAATCATGCTCCGAGTTCATCACATAACGGTTCACCATACGTGCATGCTACGGGAATCACAAACTTCAACACAAGTATTCTTCTAATTCACAACTACTCAACTAGCATGACTCTAATATCATCATCTTCATATCTCAAAACAATTATCAAGCATCAAACTTATCTTAGTATTCAACGCACTCAAAAGAAAGTTTCCCATATTTTGAATACCAAATATATTAACATTAAGCAAATTACCATGCTATCAATGACTCTGAAAATAATCTAAGTGAAGCATGAGAGATCAAGTTTCTTTAAAACAAATCCACCACCGTGCTCTAAAATATTTAAGTGAAGCACTAGAGCAAAAATTATCACGCTCAAAAAGATGTAAGTGAAGCACTATGAGCAAAACTATCAAGCTCAAAAGATATAAGCGAAGCACATAGAGTATTCTATCAAATTCCAATTCATGTATGACTCTCTCAAAAGGTGTGTACAGCAAGGATGATTGTGGTAAACTAACAAGCAAATACACAAATAATACATGACGCTCCAAGCAAAACACATATCATGTGGTGAATAAAAATATAGCTCCAAGTAAATTACCGATGGAAGTGGACGAAAGAGGGGATGCCTTCCGGGGCATCCCCAAGCTTTGACTTTTTGGTGTCCTTGGATTATCTTGGGGGTGCCATGGGCATCCCCAAGCTTAGGCTCTTGCCACTCCTTGTTCCATAATCCATCAAAAGAATCCGCCCAAAACTTGAAAACTTCACAACACAAAACTCAATATAAATCTCGTGAGCTCCGTTAGAGAAAGAAAACAAAAGACTACTTTAAGGTACTGTAATGAAATCCTTATTAATTTATATTGGTGTTAAACCTACTGTATTCCAACTTCTCTATGGATTATAAACTATTTTACTAGCCATAGATTCATCAAAATAAGCAAACAACACACGCAAAACAGAATCTGTCAAAAACAGAACAGTCTGTAGTAATCTGTAACTAACGCGAACTTCTGGAATTCAAAAACTTCTACCAAAATTAGACGACCTGAAAAATTTGTTTATTGATCATCAGCAATTGGAATCAATATTTTATCACGTTCTGGTGATTTTTAACAATTCGGGCACTGAGCGCAAAGTTTCTGGAAATTATAGCAAGATCAAATAACTATAATCCAAGAAGATCCAATAGGTTTAACTTGGCACAAACACTAATTAAAAGATAAAAACACATCTAAACAGAGGCTAGATGGATTATTTATTCCTAAACAGAAGCAAAAACAAAAAAATAAAAATAAAATTGGGTTGCCTCCCAACAAGCGCTATCGTTTAACGCCCCTAGCTAGGCATAAAAGCAAGGATAGATCTAGGCATTGCCATCTTTGGTAGGCAATCCATAAGTGGCTCTCATAATAGATTCATATGGTAATTTTATTTTATTTTTAGGAAAGTGTTCCATGCCTTTCTTTAATGGAAATTGGAATCTAATATTTCCTTCCTTCATATCAATAATTGCACCAATCGTTCTAAGGAAAGGTCTACCAAGAATAATAGGACATGAAGGATTGCAATCTATATCAAGAACGATAAAATCTACGGGCAAATAATTCCTATTTGCAACAATAAGAACATCATTAATTCTTCCCATAGGCTTTTTAATAGTGGAATCCGCAAGATGCAAGTTTATCGAGCAACCATCAAAGTTACGGAAATCTAGTAAATCACACAAAGTTTTAGGAATAGTAGAGACACTAGCACCCAAATCACACAAAGCATGATACTCATAATCTTTAATTTTAATTTTAATAGTAGGTTCCCACTCATCATGGAGTTTTCTAGGGATAGAAACTTTCAACTCAAGCTTTTCTTCATAAGATTGCATCAAGGCATCAACAATGTGTTCGGTAAAGGCCTTATTTTGACTATAAGCATGAGGAGAATTTAGCACGGTTTGCAACAAGGAAATACAATCAATTAAAGAGCAATTTTCATAATTAAATTCCTTGAGATCCAATATAGTGAGTTTAGCAACATCTAGATTTTTATTTCTTTCAATCCCACTTTTATCAATTTCATCATCAAAATCTAAAACTAAATTCTTAGAACGCCTTCTAGGTAAAGGAAGATCATATTCAGTTTCATCAAGATTCATATTGCAAAACAAAGATTTAATAGGGGACACATCAATAACTTTTAGATCTTCATCTTGATTTTCATAGGAATTCGGTTTAGCGGCCATCTTATTGACTAAGGTAGCTTGCATATCCGAAATTTCAGCGGTCATCTTTTCACGAGCAATTTGGGCTCTTATACCATCAAATTCTTTGGACATATCATCGAGCTCTTTATTCATATAACTCATAAAACTCTTTTGTTCCTTAAGCTCGTTTCTAAAGAAATTATTATGCTCAAATTGCAAAACCATAAACTTCCTGACATTGTTTTCGATCTCCTCTAGCCTTTTAAGGTGAAGATCACCAAATTTAGGTAGGGCCATCGCGACAAACAAGCAAACTGACACACGAGCAAACAAACGGATGAGGGAAAGGCAACGGGAAAAGAGGAGGAGATTGGGAAAGAGAGGGCGAATAAAACGGCAAGGGTGAAGTGGGAGAGAGGAAAACGAGAGGCAAATGGCAAATAATGTAATGCGAGAGATAGGGATTGTGATGGGTACTTGGTATGTTGACTTTTATGTAGACTCCAAGAACGGCGCCGTAAATCCTTCTTGCTACATCTTGAGCTTATGCGTTGGTTTTCCCCAAGAGGAGAGGATGATGCAGCACGGTAGCGTAAGTATTTCCCTCAGCTTTTTGAGAACCAAGGTATCAATCCAAGAGGAGGCCACGCACAAGTCCCTCAGACCTGCACAAAACAATAGCTACTCACAACCAACACGATTAGGGGTTGTCAATCCCTTCACGGTCACTTACGAGAGTGAGATCTGATAGAGATAATATTTTTGGTATTTTTGGTATAAAGATGCAAAGTGAAAAGTAAAAAAGCAAAGTAAAAACAAAGCAAGTATAAAAGTGATAGAGATTGATATGATGAGAATAGACCCGGGGGCCATAGGTTTCACTAGTGGCTTCTCTCAAGAGCATAAGTATTCTACGGTGGGTGAACAAATTATTGTTGAGCAATTGATGAATTGAGCATAGTTATGAGTATATCTAGGTATGATCATGTATATAGGCATCACGTCCGTGACAAGTAGATCAAACGATTACGCATCTACTACTATTACTCCACTCATCGACCGCTATCCAAAGATGCATCTAGAGTATTAAGTTAAAACAGAGTAACGCCTGTAAGCAAGATGACATGATGTAGAGGAATAAATTCATGCAATATGATAAATACCCCATCTTGTTATCCTCGATGGCAACAATACAATACGTGCCTTGCAACCCTTTACATCCTTTGGGTAAGGACACCGCAAGATTGGACCCAAAGCCATGCACTTCTCCCATTGCAAGAACTACCAATCTAGTTGGCCAAACCAAACGGATAATTCAAAGAGACTTGCAAAGATAACTCAAACATACATAAAAGAATTAAGAGAAGATTAAAATATTATTCATAGATAAGCTGGATCATAAACCCACAATTCATCGGTCTCAACAAACACACTGCAAAAAGAAGATTACATCGAATAGATCTCCACGAGAGAGGGGGAGAACATTGTATTGAGATCCAAAAAGAGGGAAGAAGCCATCTAGCTACTAGCTATGGACCCGAAGGTCTGAAGTAAACTACTCACACTTCATCGGAGAGGCTATGGTGTTGATGTAGAAGCCCTCCGTGGTGGATACCCCCTCGTGAGCTCTGCAATGTGCCCCAAGATGGGATCTCGTGGATATGAAAGTTGAGGCGGTGGAATTAGGTTTTTGGCTCCTGTTACGACTGCTTTGGGGTAATGAGGTATATATAGGAGGAAGGAGTACGTCGGTGGAGCATCGGGGGCCCACGAGGCAGGGGGCGCCTAGGGGGGCGCCCCACCCTCGTGACCACCTCCGATGTTCTTGGCGAGGGTCAAGTCTCACGGATCACGCTCGGTGAGAAAATCACGTTTCGAAGGTTTCATTCCGTTTGGACTCGTTTGATATTACATTTCTTGAAACCTTTGAAAAAGGCAAAAACATCAATGCAGGCTGGGCCTCCGGTTAATAGGTTAGTCCCAAAAATAATATAAAAGTGGAAAATAAAGCCCATTATAGTCCAAAACAATAGATAAAGTAGCATGGAGCAATAAAAAATTATAGATACGTCGGAGACGTATCAATGACCCAACTGATTTAGTCATTGCACCAATGGATGACACTGAGATGGCCAATTTTTTTGGCATTCCAGTAGCTGATGAAGATAAGGAGGAGAAGGATGGTGAATTTAGTAGGCCTACCGATACTGATGCTAACAGAGATAGAAGCGAAGATGTGGATGGACAGCTGATGGAAGATGTTGCAGATGATGTAGATGATGCACATGATGATGAGTTGGTAAATGTGTATGACAAGGAAAACCCTGTTATTGCAGTGGGGAAGTTGTTCCCAAACATGGATGAGTTTAGGATGTGTTTCAAGACTTATGTAGTCAAACATGAGTTTGATGCCAAGACTAAGTGGACTGATAGAAAGAAGTTTTATGCAAGATGTAGAGGTTTTGATGGAAGTGTCAAGCCTTGCAAGTGGTACATATCTGCTAGACGCCAACCTAATGGAAGTATCATTAGGGTGAATCAAATCCCACACCAACATACTTGTATTACAAGTTCACAGAGAGTATCGACCATGACATCACAACTTTGGATTGCAGAAAAGATCACTCCTATTTTAGCCAAGAAACCAAACACTACTGCAAAGAAACTTAAAGTAGACTTGAAAAAGCAGTACCCCATTAAGGTGAAGTATAACACGGAGTGGAAGGCAAAACAAAGGGCAATGAAACAATTATATGGTGACTGGGCAAATACTTTTAGGATGCTTTATAATTTCAAAGCAGAGGTGGAGAAGAGGTCACCTGGCAGTGTTGTGGAGATAGATACTGAGGTAACAGAGGATGGAAGAGTCCTTTTCTCTAAGTTTTTATGGCTTTAAAGCCTTGCATTGATGGCTTCAAGGTGGTGTCGTCCATATTTGAGCATAGACTCATCATTTTGGGTGGCAAGTGGAATGGTCAATTGGCAGCTTGCAATGCTTTGGATGGACACAACTCGATGTTCCCTGTTGCTATTGGCTTATTTGATCGAGACAGAGTTCTCGTGGACATGGTTCATGATGCAGTTGAAAAGATGCATAGGGCCAGTGTCACATTTGGCAGTCCACACAGATGCATGCAAAGGGCTAGAAAATGCAGTGAAGAATGTTTTCCCCCATTGTGAGCAGAGGGAGTGCTTCGGCCATATGTGGATGAATTTGATCAAAAAAATTAGGGGAAGAATTTGGTCGCATGTGGCCAGCAGCAAGATCTTACACTAAACAGACACATTCATATCATCTTGGTAAGATGATGACAGCATGCCCTGAGTTTGGTCCATGGGTGAACACCTACCATTCTCTATTATGGTATAGGTCAGGATTTAATACTGCCATCAAGTGTGATCATATCAACAACAACTTGGCAGAAAGTTTTAACAACAAGGTGAAGCAGTTAAAAATTTGGCCTGTGCATGACATGGTTGACCAAATCAGGATCATGATCACTCGCTTGTGGGAATTGAGAAGAAGGATTGGTGATTGTCTACAAGGGGATAAGCTTCCTGCAGTGGTACAACAGGTGGTCAACAGGAGCCGAAATCTTGCACATTTATCTGTTGAAAAATCTTACGTGGGGTGCTGAAGTTAGAGATACCAAAACTGGTAGAAGGCATGTTGTTAACACCGAAATGCATGATTGCACTTGTTTGGAGTGGCAAGACACTGGGAAACCATGTGATCATGCTGCATTTTTCTTGGCCTCCGACCGAAGATAAACATGCACCCATATTTGCACGGATATTACTCAAGAGCAAGATTCAAGGCTGCATATGCAACTCCAATTCCAGCACTTACAGATCGGGCCTCGGTATTCAAGTGGAAATTGAATTTTCCATGTGTCCTCCCCTAACAAAAAGAAAGGCTGGCAGGCCTAAAGAGAGTAGATTCAAGGCATGGTTTGAGAAAGGTGGGAGTAGTAAAAAGGGTAAGGAAAGAAGGATGCAAAGCCAAAAAGGTAACAAAAAATAGGTGCAAGTTGTGCCAGGAACTTGGGCACCGAGTTGGATCTCCCAAATGTTGTTACACTCCTGAAAGGCCAAAGTATGTGGGAATATGTTTGCATTGTTTACTATTTTGTTGCATTTTTCAATTACTAACCAGTTGGCATGCTTTATCTTTTTAGGAGGAAGCGTGCAAGTGAGCCCCTTGTTGTTGAAGAGTGTTGGCCAAAGAAAAAGGCAAGAGGCAATGGCTGTAGAAGAAAGAGAAGTTTTGGTGAAACAATACACATTCAACCAGACTTGGATGGTGTGGTGCAAAATGAGCAAGACTTGGATGTGCTGCTGCAAGATGATACGTCTCCAACGTATCTATAATTTTTGATTGCTCCATGCTATATTATCTTCTGTTTTGGACATTATTGGGCTTTATTATTCACTTTTATATTATTTTTGGGACTAACCTATTAACCGGAGGCCCAACCCAGAATTGCTGTTTTTTGCCTATTTCAGAGTTTCACAGAAAAAGAATATCAAACGGAGTCCAAACGGAATGAAACCTTCGGGAACGTGATTTTTGGAACGAACATGATCCAGGAGACTTGGACCCTACATCAAGCAACCAACAGGGAAGCCACGAGGTAGGGGGCGCGCCCTCCACCCTCGCGGGCCCTCTGTTGCTCCACCGACGTACTTCTTCCTCCTATATATACCTACGTACCCCCAAACGATCAGATACGGAGCCAAAAACCTAATTCCACCGCCGCAACCTTCTGTACCCATGAGATCCCATCTTGGGGCCTGTTCCGGAGGGCTTCTACATCAACACCATAGCCTCTCCGATGAAGTGTGAGTAGTTTACTTTAGACCTTCGAGTCCATAGTTATTAGCTAGATGGCTTCTTCTCTCTTTTTGGATCTCAATACTATGTTCCCCCCCTCTCTCGTGGAGATCTATTCGATGTAATCTTCTTTTTGCGGTGTGTTTGTTGAGACCGATGAATTGTGGGTTTATGATCAAGATTATCTATGAACAATATTTGAATCTTCTCTGAATTGTTTTATGTATGATTGGTTATCTTTGCAAGTCTCTTCGAACTATCAGTTTGGTTTGGCCTACTAGATTGATCTTTCTTGCAATGGGAGAAGTGCTTAGCTTTGGGTTCAATCTTGCGGTGTCCTTTCCCAAAGGATGAGGGGCAGCAAGGCACGTATTGTATTGTTGCCATCGAGGATAACAAGATGTTTTTTTATCATATTGCATGAATCTATCCCTCTACATCATGTCATCTTGCTTAAGGCGTTACTCTGTTTTCATGAACTTAATACTCTAGATGCATGCTGGATAGCGGTCGATGAGTGGAGTAATAGTAGTAGATGCAAAGTGTGAGTCGGTCTACTTGTCTCGGACGTGATGCCTATATACATGATCATACCTAGATATTCTCATAACTATGCTCAATTCACAATTGCTCAACAGTAATTCGTTCGCCCACCGTAAAATACTTATGCTCTTGAGAGAAGCCACTAGTGAAACCTATGGCCCCCGGGTCTATCTTTATCATATTAATCTTCCAACACTTTGTTATTTCATTTGCTTTTTTACTTTTTTTATTTTAGTTTGCATCTTTATCATAAAATACCAAAAATATTATCCTATCATATCTATCAGATCTCACTCTCGTAAGTGACCGTGAAGGGATTGACATCCCCTTATTGCGTTGGTTGCGCGGATTTATTTGTTTTGTGTAGGTAAGAGGGACTCGCACGTAGCCTCCTACTGGATTGATACCTTGGTTCTCAAAAACTGAGGGAAATACTTACGCTACTTTGTTGCATCACCCTTTCCTCTTCAAGGGAAAACCAACGCAGTGCTCAAGAGGTAGCACAAGACGAGCAAGATTTTGATGTTTTGGTGCCAACTGAAGATATGGGAACCTCTGAAGATATTCCAGCTGATGTTGTGCAAGCTGAGCCTATGTCGAAAGTTGAGTTGCCAACTGAAGATATTCCAGCTGATGTGGTGCCAACTGAGCCGCCTATATTGGAAGTTGGGTTGCCAACTGGTGATATTGGGTCTGATGATACCGCAACTGTTGTGGTGTGAAATGAAGCTGTTGTTCCAGGCAGTCCAGTGAAGAAAATCAAGAGCTTGAGTGAACTAGGTGTTGTACAACCAAAAACAAGCATTGGTAAATAGAAGAAGAAGAAATCGAGTGGTAGGAAGAAGCAGAAGTGAAAATTTGTTGAAACTTGTGTGTTGCTACTATGTTGTAGTAATAAAACCTTGCCTGAATTTGTGTAATGGTATTTTTACTTTGATATGATGTGTATTTGTGTAATACTATTCAAGTTTGAGACAAAATTCAAATTTGAGCCAATATTCAAATTTGAGCCAAAATTCAAATTTGAAGTTATTTGGTCTGTGCTATTGGTGTTACAATGATTTCTGGACTATTATGCATGTTAGTTGATTAATCGGAGCACTTTTATTATGTGAAACTCTGGACATGAAAAATGTGCTCCACATGAGCTCCAAAACCCCTCCAAAGCTAGGGAAAACAGACCTATTTGTAAGCAGGTTTTTTTTCGACCTTCTCTAAATGAGCCAAAAAAGGAAACTTGACATCTAGTGTGTGTATAAGAGTTATTTCTGATATTGGATCGTTTCGATCAAGTATGACATGTTTAACACTAAACCCTAGCTCACTTCTCTTCAAAACCCTACAACCTCGTTCTTGATAGCCATCTATTGTGAAGATTTTTTCATGAAAATATCCTTAGTCCAAGTTTCTTATTTTTCCTAGATACTTAGTCACATAGAACGATGATCGGCACAAGTTTTATATATTTTTTGATTTTTTTGAATTAGTTATGCTCAACCCTAACCGTTGAAAACCTCTCAAAACCCCATCAAAACCCCGCACTCCTCTGGGACATTGGATCGCTGTGAATGGACGGTCTGGATCAGGCACCAGGGCTACGTCAGCGATCCGCTGGCTGCACTCTAATCCGCGGGCTGCACTCTGATTGGCTGATTCGAAGATGCTGAATATTATAACACGCAACATTCTGGACCATTTGATGGATGTGAACATAAGCAACGGTCTGGATCAAGAGCCACGTCACAGATCCACGGGCTGCACTTTCATTGGTTGGTCGTTTTAGCCCATTTTTTAACATTGTATAAGACTGAGCATGCCTGCCATGTGTTGTTGGGCTTAATTAAAGCGGCCCACCCGTTGGACCGATGGACACCACGTTGCATTTGGCCTGAAAAGCATGCACGCGCGCGCAGCCCTGCCGTGGCCGCCCTCGCAGCGTTCGACGTTGCATGGATGGCATCAAGCTCGCTCGCTGACACCCTCATCGCATTATGGCTATTTACCCATTCTAGATGGGTCTAGATGCCCGACCATTGCTAGCCGTTGCATGCATGGCATCGAGCTCATCTCTCCACGTGTTTTAATTGCTAGAGTGCTACGCAGACCGTTGGCATTACTACCATAATCCATGCGTGTGTACACACGGGTTGGCTCGGGTGACTCGATGCCACATTGCCCGTTTCCCATGCCATTACGAGGGAGAGGAAAACAAAATGTTAAAACGGCGCACCTCGGCTATTTAAGCACACCCAAGCCTACATCTTCCTCTCACTCTCCTTCATCTCCCATCTTCACCACAAGCCGCCCGAGCCGTCCCAAGATCCACTCGAAGCTAGCAAGCAAGCAGTTCACCGGGGCTACCTACTGTGTGCCGCCCACCTTCCCCGAGAGGCTCTACCCTACCAGAGTTCGGGTGGAGAACACTCTACGGGTGTGGGCGATCTCGAGGTGGAGGGGGCAAGGGGGCTGACCGAGTTCTTCCTCTCCACCGGCTATTGCCACCTCCCGAGGGGCTCTCCGGCCATGTTCCATGTCGAGGAGGTCAGTAGCAATGGCCATCCTATCGGGCTCATCATGAGGTCCACCAACCCCTTCGACGCCTACTACCTCCTCGACTGTGTTTTTTTGGTGTGGACGCGAGTTCATCGCATTCACCATGTACAACATCTTCACCGATTACGACAGCGCCTTCCCCACCGATGAACGCATGCACACTCTCATATACCCCACCGACGACGACGAGTGAAGGAGTTGGCCATGGAGGAGAGGAGTTGGTCATGGAGGAGTTGGCCTTGGAGTACGCAAGCAAGCCAGTGGTGTTTTATTATTGTCGTGTTGGGTTGAGCTATGAACTATCTACATAAGTTGTAATGGTACTATGTATGCCGTGCTACCCTTATCTATATTAGTTTTAATGTGGTACTATATATCTAGCTCATGCAATGCTACTACTTATGCTACTCTATTTTGATGTGTTATATCCGTTTTTTTCTATCTAGTTGATATTGGTCAGTTGATATATATCGTGCTTGATGTTCTATCTAGTTGACCTATGTGTTACTAATAAAAGGTATATTCCACTATGGACATGGAAGTGTATGGGTACCCAATTTTTTTTTTTTGCATAAAAAGTCTCATATCTTGGAGTGCTGCATGTGTGCATGCATGTATCTAGGCCCTGGCTAATAGGGTCACCCTAGCTAGTAGGTGTAGGGTGCAAATTTTTGTGCAACCATGGACATGCAACTAATTTAGCTTGGCTAATAGGGTCACCCGGCCTATTTGAAGTTTAATTTTAAATTGATCATTTCCAAAAATGATTTCTGAGGCTTTCACATACCTCCATTTAATTTGGGTTTCATGGAACCGTAGACATGTATAGAAACAACCACAAACCAATAGTGGACAAGCAACAAATATGTAAAAAAAATAAAAAAGTTACCATACATACGGCCCAACATTTATTCGACAGAAAAATTTGGCTAAATAAAAAACAAGTAAAGAAGTATATGTTTGTTAAAGGTTTATTCGCCGAAGCAACATTTTATTTTGAGGTTTTAGTCGAAGCATTTTTTTCTAAACATGGGTGCCTATGCTATAAAACTGGGCTGGTGCCCCTACGCGGGTGGGCTTGTCTCTATTTGGGCCTCGTTATTTTTTCATGGCCCAACATCTATTCGGCAGCAATATCTTTTTTTACTAGAAACTGAATTTGGGGGGTGTGCACTCTGTTAACTGAAGAACAAGAACAGAGCATGAATACTGAATATTTCTGTTTTGATTCAGTTACATGAACTTGGCATGGCGCACAGATCGCATCCTCTGCCCTGACAGACCTAAATGCCCCCTGTCGGTGTCAAAACCGGCGGATCTCGGGTAGGGGGTCCCGAACCGTGCGTCTAGGCGGATGGTAACAGGAGACAAGGGACACGATGTTTTACCTGTGTTCGGGCCCTCTCGATGGAGGTAATACCCTACCCCGCTTGATTAATATTGATGATATGGGTAGTACAAGAGTAGATCTACCACGAGATCAAGGAGGCTAAACCTAGAAGCTAGCCTATGGTATGATTGTTGTTCGCCCCACGGACTAAAACCCTCCGGTTATATAGACGCCGGATAGGTTAGGGTTACACAGAGTCGGTTACAATGGTAGGAGATCTACATATCCAGACGCCAAGCTTGCCTTCCACGCCAAGGAAAGTCCCATCCGGACATGGGACGAAGTCTTCAATCTTGTATCTTCATAGTCTTGGAGTCCGGCATGATGATAGTTCGCTATCCGGACACCCCTAGTCCAGACTCCTCAAGAGCCTGAACCAGGCTTCAATGACGACGAGTCCGACGCGTTGATTGTCTTCGGCATTGCGAGGCGGGTTCCTCCTCCGAATACTTCATAGAAGGTTTTGAACACAAGGATAGTGTCCGGCTCTGCAAAACAAGTTCCACATACCACCGTAGAGAGAATAACTTTTTGCACAGATCTGCTGACATATTCCGCTGCGTGACATCACACCACGGCCAGGCCTGTATATGAATCATTTTTTACTGTTCCACCTCAGCGTGTTTAGCGAGGCGGTTTCCCTGGCACGTCTTATCAAAGCATAGATCGTGCCCTCTTATTCCGGGATTCCCATCAATACGTACGTGGGTAACCCATCCGCGCCATTGATTACGGCGATTGGGAGATAAGCGAGTTTTACCAGGCTGGTGGGGACGATAGCTTCGTCATTCCCATATAAGGGGATAAGGATCCACCTTTTCACCTACGCCTTCTTCCTCCTTTGCTTATCCATTTCCGCGCACTCGAGCTCCAGCGCCCAAGTCCGCACGCCCTACCTCGACCTTCTCCAACTATGTCCGAAGCGGGAGGCGGGTGGATGGCCTCCTCCGTCACGGAGGGGCACGTCACAAGACTGCGGGAGGCCGGATACTTGTCCGGCGACATCGCGCACCGGCTGCCCGACGCGGGGCAGCTCATTCCAACCCCTGTGCCCCATGAGAGGGTGGTGTTTCTCCCCACTTCCTCCGCGGACTAGGTTTTCCACTTCACCCATTTGTCCGGGGCTCATGTTCTACTACGGCCTGGACTTCCACGATCCGCCCCAATTTCATCCTCAACATCTCGGCGTTCATCGTCGTGGTGCGAGGCCTTCCTCTCGCATCCAGCCTCACTTCGCTTATGGCTGAAGATCTTCAATGTCCGCCGAAGGTAGTGGGCGGACGCTGCGGAGTGCTTGAGGCGCCATGGTTGGCAAGATGGCCAAAGTCCTATGGCTCGAGGGCTCCTTTGTGGAGACAATAAAGGGGTGGCAATCGGGTGGTTCTATATCACCGAGCCACAAGAACCCTAAATGGGCGGCGGCCCCGAATTCAGATCTGGCTTCCCACACGGCTCTCGTCATGGAAAGAGACGGGCCTCGACGTGGGGAATTCGGACGAGCTATCCGGACTCCAAACATGCGTCCAAAACCTGGTGGACAAGAATCTCGTGCTTGTCAACGTAATCCGTGTGATGCTCATCCGCCGGATTCTCCCATGCCAACAACGGGCCTTCAAATTGTGGGAGTTCGATCCGCACAAAGACTCAACTCTAAAAGGCTCTTCGACACTACGCACGAAGACGCCTGGAAGGTGCTGTTCAAGGGCGCCGAGGCTCTACATCCGCCATCAAGATCGCGGATTCAGCTCGCAGCGTCAAGCCAGCCGAGGTGAGTTATTTTACCCTCTATGGGATTCTTTTTCATAGTTTGACTCTATGTGGGATCTAAAACTCCCTAACCTTTAACAGGACTGGTTGAAGACGTCCGGACAGGTTAATCGTCCGGCTCCTTTGCCGAAGACGCAGCAGACGCCCGGGAAGGGGCTGCTGGCTCCGTACCTCATGTGGTGCCGGAGAAGAAGGTTAAGAAGGAGGCAACGGAACTCGAAGGAGCTCCCGACGCCGGTGCCGCTGATTCTCAAGCGTAATCTTCTCCTGAGAACGAGGAGGATGAAAGAGAAGCCTCTCCCCCGGCGGGGGAGGAGAGGAAAAGGAAGGCCGCCCCAACTGGGGAGGCCGGAGGGTCTAAGAAGGGAAGAACCCTTCCTCCGGACTTCTCTACCAACGTCGACGACGACGAGGAGGAGTGGCCAACGAGGGCCAAGCCCCTGGCGAGATCGTAAGTGTCTAGATACCCATGGCTTTTTTATCATTGCATAGTGTTCTCTAATGCCGAACAATCATGCAGCCCGCCCAAGAGCGAGCTCGCCGCTTCGACGAGCGGGTCCCTGAGTTCATCGGAAATGGAGAGTACTTCACTTCCGGCCGCCTCCTCGACTCACGTTGCGGACGACGCTGAGGTGGGGCCCCAAGGGGGGCTTGGTCAAGAGGAGGTGGCGCAGGAGGCGCCGCAAGGCAACCTCCCGGACTTCAGGCGCGTGGGGGGCGAGACCCCCAGGGGCTCTAAGCCCGACCTCGTCCGGACTCCATGCCGGAACCTTCAGTTCCGAGTTCGGCAAGCGGTCCTTCAGAAGAAGGGTAAGACGCCGGTGTCCTCCGGCCCAACCGGAGGCACCGGATAGCGATCGGAGGCGCTTAACAGCCGCTTCCATCGAGGAGGAGCACCGCACTGCTATGAGTGCGGTGATCCTGACAGATTCGATCCTCCAAGAGCTGGCTGGCCAAGCCTGTACCAGCCTTCTAACAATCTTTGAGGTAAGTTTAGAATATGTAAAAATATTACCGCATAGACAAGAGTTCTCGATGCTTAGTTCGGTGTTCGGAAAGAAAAGCCGACTAAGGATCTAAAAAGATATACGCAGGAGTCTATCATAAGTATGTCAATATGGGAATGCAGGCTGTGCTGCTGACCTCTGCCGCACTGACTGCGGAAGTCAATGCATTGAAGCAGAGCCTCGAGCGGTCCGAGAACGAGCTCGGCCTTGCCAAGAAGCAGCTCGAGGACAAGGAAGGTAAGTAATACCTTATTAAAGAAATACCTTATAGAAAGGATTTGGTTGCAAAAATAACAGGAATAGCATGGAGTACTGCAGGGCCACGATCGAGGTGGCGACCACGAAGGAAGCGGTGTCCGTGGGTCAAAACAAAGCGGTCATGGAATGCACCGAGCGAGAGAAGGGGGAGGCGCAGCTGGCGGAGGTGTGGCAAGAGCTCCAGGCTCTCGTGGAAAAACACGAGGGTTTGGAGCGTGACTCGAAGACCCGAGAGTCCGAGCTTGCTTCGGCTCTTGAGAGTGCCAAAGCTGCTAAGGCCGAGGCCCAAAAAGCCCTCCAGGAGATTGAGGCAATAAAGAAGATCGCGGCGGGTAAGGCATTCTTTATGCAGAGCAAGAATGTGAAAGTGAATTACCTATTACTTACCCGGATTCGGAGCTCTCCAGGAGCGTTCGCAGATCTGCCTCGTAGTGTATCGAATGCTTCCGCGTTCTACCGCGCCAAGGAGGGGAGCTCGACGGAGAAGGTGTTCGGTCTCAAGATGTCGAGGCCGAACGTCCGGTGCCACGAGCGACCAGTGAAGCAGCTAGTCGAGCTCCACAAGGTCGCCGAACAGGCCATGAAGGGCCTTATAGTTCAGCTGTGGCCATTGGAAGCCATGCCCGGAGCTACTTCGCTTAGTGCAGCCACCGGTGGACGCCTTTGTCCATGATTTGTAGTCATCAAGCGCTCCGCTTTGCATTGAAGGTGTCCGTCGGGCCCTTGCCCATGCTAAAGTGCACCGGGCAAGCTGGATGCGGAGAAGCTTGTGACAGACGGGCCACCGAAGGGCAAGGAGCATCGCATGCCCGAAATGTACTATGAGGGCCTCCTGAAGGGTGCCCGCCGAATAGCGGATGAGTGCTCGAAAGATGTAATTTTTGAATAGACTCACATTTGTTATCCTCAGACGCTGAAAACTTGTTCATATGCGCTAAGCAACGCTTGTTAATTTAAAATATTACCTTTTGTGCGGCCGTTTATCAAATTTGAGAGATGGCAAGTCGTTGGCTTCAGCCCCATGCCACGAAAGTCTTTGGGGTGTTCGGATAAACTTGAGCACTCTTGTTCCCATTCTTGGGTCCATCTAGGGAGGCGCTCAACGCAACGAACAAGGCAACCGGACTTATAATGCTTGAACACTCTCACTTAGCCATAGAATTCTATAATTTTAAATTTCAGCGAAGCCCCTAGTATTCGGAAGACCGGGGCGCTATCCACGCCTTGGCCGGACAAGTCCGGTTCCTCGCTCTAAGCGGCATAAGTCTTTAGGGACCCGAAAAAACCTCTCGGACAGCGACCGGCTCTCGCCCTATCATGACGATCAGTTTTAGCTTTCTCCATTGAGGTGCTCAACCCAGCTCAACCGGGGCACAATCACGGTGGTTCTCCCGGTGCTACCTTAGCCGATATAACGGAACGTAAGGTACCAAAACACGGGAGTCGGGCAAACCCAACTATTGACCCAAGACATGATTCGGAGCCGATTCATATAATGCTATAAGTTCGGGGTGCCGTACTTGTGAAAGTGTTCGGACTTATCACACCATAATTTTGGGGTACTTAAGCCCCTGGTGTGTTGGCCGTACCAAAGTGTACGGGTGCAACATGTCATAAAATGAACATATGTATAGATAAAGAAAGGAGTGCAATAATAAGCAAAAGCTATGTATTGTTTATTCAAAAGGTACCGCAATGAAAGCGTAACGATACAAATAGTGCGATAAGCAAGGGATGGGACTATCTAACATGTCCTCTCCGTGGGTAAGCTGGGATGGTATGTAAAACAGGTATAATGCTCGTAATAGAGACCACCGAACACTCGGCGTAGCTTTACGCTTCCACGCTGTTGCATCGTGAGTTCGGCGATTCTAGTGCCGGACAGGACTTCTGGAAAACGGAGTCCTGAAAGTAAGAAAAAAGAAAAAAATAAAAAAGAAAAATAATGACACAATCGGGAGCCCCTGGTGCGGTTGAGCCGCATTCTGGGCCTGCCGTGGTCGTGCCCCTCCCCTTATGCCCATGGTATCACCAGATCATAGTTATGTACGCATAGTACTGGCTTCGCAATTTCGCGAGGGCTGGGGTTGGGGCCGGATTGCTACGCGTGCTTGAATCATGCCAGGCGGTCTTGTTGTAGGTTACTCCGGCGCTGCTGATGTTGTCCGGACGCTTAGCGGCCGGACTCGAGAATTGTTGTGAGAGGCTGCTTTGCACCTCCGCCGCGAGGGCCGCCGTGTGCTCTTCCGTTCGGAGAGAGCATTCGGTGTTTCCATTGACCGTGATTACTCCTCGAGGGCCTGGCATCTTGAGCTTGAGGTATGCGTAGTGCGGCACCGCGTTGAACTTTGCAAATGCGGTTCGTCCAAGCAGTGTGTGATAGCCATCGCGAACGGGACTATGTCGAAGATTAACTCTTCGCCCGGAAGTTATCCGGGGATCGAAGACCACTTCGAGTGTAATCGAGCCTGCATAATTGGCCTCTACACCCGGTATGACGCCTTTAAAGGTCGCCTTTGTAGGATTAATCCTTGAGGGGTCTATGCCCATTTTGGCGACCTTTGTATCCTCGATAAAGGTGTTCAGTTGCTACCGCCGTCCATCAGGACTTTGGTGAGGTGAAATCCGTTAATGATTGGGTCAAGAACCAATGCGGCAAAACCGCCGTGACGGATGCTAGTGGGGTGGTCCCTTCGATCGAAGGTGATCGGGCAGGAAGAACATGGGTTGAACTTTGGGGCGACTGGCTCCATCGCATATACGTCCCTTAGTGCACGTTTCCGCTCCCTTTTGGGTATATGGGTTGCGTATATCATGTTCACCGTCCGCACTTGTGTGGGAAAACCCTTCATCCTCTATTGTTCGGGCGGCCGGGCTCTTCCTCGTCATCGCTATGCAGCCCCTTGTCATTGAGTTCGGCACTTAACTTGCTCGCTTGCTTGAACACCCAACAATCCCTGTTGGTGTGATTGGCTGGTTTTTCGGGGGTGCCGTGTATCTGGCACAAGCGATCGAGTATTCGGTCCAAGTTGGACGAGCCCTGGGTATTTCTTTTGAATGGCTTCTTCCGCTGAACGGGTTTAGAGCCTCTGAATCCGGCATTGACGGCCGTATCTTCAAAGATTATCGCCGCACGCGGGCGCTTTGTTCTTGCTGCGACGCGACCTGCCATTGCTGTCCTTGGTATCCGAACTATCGTGGTGTTTGGCCAAGTTGTTGCTTCGAGCTAGCCAGCTGTCCTCTCCCGCACAAAAGCGGGTCATGAGTGTTGTGAGGGCTGCCATGGATTTCGCTTTTCCTGTCCTAGGTGCTGGGCAAGCCATTCGTCATGGATGTTATGTTTGAAGGCTGCAAGGGCCTCTGCATCCGGACAAATAACGATTTGATTTTTCTTTGTTAGGAACCGTGTCCGTAATTGTCCGGCCGATTCTTCCGCTGCTGAATTATATGGCTGAGGTCATCGGGCGTTTGGTGGTCGCATATGTGCCCCGAAGTTATCAAGGAATGCGGCTTCCAGGTCCTCCCAACAACCAATTGATTCTACTGGCAAGCTGTTGAGCCAATGCCGAGCTGGTCCTTTAAGCTTGAGTGGGAGGTATTTGATGGCATGTAGATCATCACCGCGGGTCATGTGGATATGGAGGGGATAGTCCTCGATCCGCATCGCAGGATCTGTGGTACCATCGTATGATTCGATGTTTATGGGTTTGAAGCCCTCGGGATTTGATGATCCATTACTTCATCCGTGAAGCATCTTTGGGTGCTTGGCGCCTCAGATATTGGGCTATATCACGACGTAGCTCATATGAGCTTTGTCTATTGTGTTCGGCCCGGCCGGGTTTTCTGTATCCG
The DNA here is from genome assembly GCA_021605145.1 of Aegilops bicornis. Lineage (NCBI taxonomy): Eukaryota > Viridiplantae > Streptophyta > Magnoliopsida > Poales > Poaceae > Aegilops > Aegilops bicornis. The sequence continues at coordinate 595,950,298 of CM038672.1, forward strand.
GCGCGACGGTAATCATCCCGAGTCGTTGGGAGCCCACGCGATCCGTAGATCGATCTTGTATGTTTTGCCTTATCCTCCAATATATCTCGCAAGTCCGGTGCGTTTTACCGTGCCTTGGTACTTTTTGAGCGGCGTCGGGGTGTGGCTTGAGCGGAGGGCCGAGAGGCTTCTCCGTCGCGGCCACGGGGTGGCCGGTCTGCCATGTCGTGCTGGTGACTTGGGTGCTTCCTCCTCTGATCGAGGCAACGGCCTGCGTTTGGGGTAGCTTTTGGAGGGGCGTTCGAGTTCATACTCTTCGGCTACAAGGACTTTGGTCCATCTGTCACCAGCGTGTCTTGGTCAGCTCTAAGTTGTTGCTTCTTTTCTTGAGGCTGCTTGCCGTGGCTATAAGCCTGCGTTTGAAACGCCTCCTATTCGGCGGGATCCTCAGCACGACAAATTCGCCGTCGTCGAGGCTTGCCTCATCTTCGGAGGGAGGCGCATAATTATCGCCCTCGACCTCTTTTCTCGCCAGACCGTCATGCGGACTTGCTTCTCCCTCCTCCCGCGCCGAGTCCCTCTTTGGAGGGGTTGTCTTCGCACCGTCCGGTGTTATTATCTCCGTGCCGGAATCACCGCTTTTACTGTGGTGGGATTTAGAGCGGCGCCGACGTCGGCCAAGGTTGCTTCTTGGAGGGGTCATCCTCCGTTGTTCCATCGCCGTTCCCATCTTTTGGGATGTCCACCATGTATATGTCGTATCACGAGGTTGTTGGAAATATGCTCTAGAGGCAATAATAAATTAGTTATTATTATTACTATATTTCCTTGTTCATGATAATCGTTTATTATCCATGCTATAATTGTATTGATAGGAAACTCAGATACATGTGTGGATACATAGACAACACCATGTCCCTAGTAAGCCTCTAGTTGACTAGCTCGTTGATCAATAGATGGTTACGGTTTCACGACCATGGACATTGGATGTCGTTGATAACGGGATCACATCATTAGGAGAATGATGTGATGGACAAGACCCAATCCTAAGCCTAGCACAAAGATCGTGTAGTTCGTATGCTAAAGCTTTTCTAATGTCAAGTATCATTTCCTTAGACCATGAGATTGTGCAACTCCGGATACCGTAGGAATGCTTTGGGTGTACCAAACGCCACAACGTAACTGGGTGGCTATAAAGGTGCACTACGGGTATCTCCGAAAGTGTACATTGGGTTGTACGAATCGAGATCGGGATTTGTCACTCCGTGTGATGGAGAGGTATCTCCGGGCCCACTCGGTAGGACATCATCATAATGTGCACAATGTGACCAATGGGTTGATCACGGTATTATGTGTTACTGAAACGAGTAAAGAGACTTGCCGGTAACGAGATTGAACAAGGTATCGGTATACCGACGATCAAATCTCGCAAGTACAATACTGACTAGACAAAGGGAATTGCATACGAGATTGCTTGAATCCTTGACATCGTGGTTCATCCGATGAGATCATCGTGGAACATGTGGGAGCCAACATGGGTATCCAGATCCCGCTGTTGGTTATTGACCGAGAACGCCTCGGTCATGTTCGCATGGTTCCCGAACCCGTAGGGTCTACACACTTAAGGTTCGGTGACGCTAGAGTTGTTATGGGAAATAGTATGTGGTTACCGAAGGTTGTTCGGAGTCCTAGATGAGATCCCGGACATGACGAGGAGCTCCAGAATGGTCCGGAGGCGAAGATCGGTATATTGGACGAAGGGTATTGGAGTCCGGAATTGTTCCGGGTACTGTGTGATGACCAAGGTGTGTAGAAGGGGTTTCGGAGGCCCCCACAAGCTTTGGGGGGCCTTATGGGCCAAGGGAAGAGGGCACATCAGCCCACTAAGGGGCTGAGCACCCCTCCCACCCCATCTCATGTAACCTGGAGAGGTGGGGGCGCCACCCCTAGGGCAGCCACCCCTCCCGGCTTGGGGGGCAAGTTTCCTAGGGGGTGGGGGTGCCAAAACCCATCTAGGGTTTCCCCTATGGCCGCCGCCTCCTCCTAGGGAACCCTAGGGCGCCTCCCTCCTCCCTTCCCCCTATATATAGTGAGAGAGAGAGGGCAGCCACACCTTCCTGGCGCAGCCCTCTCCCTCCTCCAACACCTCCTCCTCCTCCGTAGTGCTTGGCGAAGCCTGCTTGGAGAACGACGAGCTCCATCACCACCATGCCGTCAGGTTGCCGGAGTTCTCCCTCAACTTCTCCTCTCCCCTTGCTGGATCAAGAAGGAGGAGACATCCCCGGGCTGTACGTGTGTTGAACGCGGAGGCACTGTTGTTCGGTGCTTAGATCAGAATCAACCGCGATCTGAATCGCTGCGAGTACGACTTCTTCAACCCCGTTCTCTTGAACGCTTCCGCTTAGTGATCTACAAGGGTATGTAGATGCACTCTCCTTCCCCTCGTTGCTGGTTTCTCCATAGATAGATCTTGGTGACACGTAGGAAAATTTTGAATTTCTGCTACATTCCCCAACAGTGGTATCAGAGCCAGGTTTATGCGTAGTTTCTATGCACGAGTAGAACATAAGTTGTTGTGGGCGTTGATTTTGTTCAATATGCTTACAGTTACTAGTCCAATCTTGTTTCGACGGTATTGTGGGATGAAGCGGCCCGGACCGACCTTACACGTACACTTAGGTGAGACAGGTTCCACCGACTGACATGCACTTGTTGCATAAGGTGGCTAAGCGGGTGCCGCCTCCCACTTTAGTCGGATCGGATTCGATGAAAAGGGTCCTTATGAAGGGTAAATAGCAATTGAAATATCACGTTGTGGTTTTTGCGTAGGTAAGAAACGTTCTTGGTAGAAACCCATAGCAGCCACGTAAAACATGCAAACAAAAATTAGAGGACGCCTAACTTGTTTTTGCAGGGTATGCTATGTGATGTGATATGGCCAAAAGAATGTGATGAATGATATGTGATGTATGAGATTGATCATGTTCTTGTAATAGGAATCACGACTTGCATGTCGATGAGTATGACAACCGGCAGAGCCATAGGAGTTGTCTTAATTTATTGTATGACTGCGTGTCAATGAACAACGCCATGTAATTACTTTACTTTATTGCTAAACCATTAGCCATAGTACTAGAAGTAATAGTTGGCGAGACAACTTCATGGAGACACGATGATGGAGATCATGATGATGGAGATCATGGTGTCATGCCGGTGACAATGATGATCATGGAGCCCAGAAGATGGAGATCAAAAGGAGCAAAATGATATTGGCCATATCATGTCACTTTTTGATTGCATGTGATGTTTATCATGTTTATGCATCTTATTTGCTTAGAACGACGGTAGTAAATAAGATGATCCCTCATTAAAATTTCAAGAAAGTGTTTCCCCTAACTGTGCACCGTTGCGAAAGTTCGTTGTTTCGAAGCACCACGTGATGATCGGGTGTGATAGATTCTAACGTTCACATACAACGGGTGTAAGCCAGATTTACACACGCAAAACACTTAGGCTGACTTGATGAGCCTAGCATGTATGCATATGGCCTCGGAACACAAGAGACCGAAAGGTCAAGCATGAGTCGTATGGTAGATACGATCAACATGAAGATGTTCACCGATGATGACTAGTCCGTCTCACGTGATGATCGGACACGGCCTAGTTGACTCGGATCATGTAATCACTTAGATGACTAGAGGGATGTCTATCTGAGTGGGAGTTCATAAGATGAACTTAATTATCCTGAACATAGTCAAAAGGTCTTTGCAAATTATGTCGTAAGCTCACGCTTTAGTTCTGCTGTTTAGATATGTTCCTAGAGAAAATTTAGTTGAAAGTTGATAGTAGCGATTATGCGGACTAGGTCCGTAAACTGAGGATTGTCCTCGTTGCTTCGTAGAAGGCTTATGTCCTTAACGCACCGCTCGGTGTGATGAACCTCGAACGTCGTCTCTGGATGTTGCAAACATCTAACATACACGTTTTTGATGACTACATGATAGTTCGGTAATGTTAAATGGTTTAGAATTGAGGCACCGAAGACATTTTTGAAATGTTGAAGAACATATGAGATGTTCCAAGAGCTGAAATTGGGATTTCAGGCTCGTGCCCACGTCAAGAGGTATAAGACCTTCGACGATTTTCTTAGCCTGCAAACTAAGGGAGGAAAGCTCAATCATTGAGCTTGTGCTCAGATTGTCTGAGTGCAACAATCACTTGAATCAAGTGGGAGTTGATCTTCCAGATGAGATAGTGATGTTTCTCCAAAGTCATTGCCACTAAGCTGCTAGAGCTTCGTGATGAACTATAACATATCAAGGATAGATATGATGATCCTTGAGATATTCGCGATGTTTGACACCGCGAAAGTAGAAATCAAGAAGGAGCATCAATTGTTGATGGTTGGTGAAACCACTAGTTTCGAGAAGGGCAAGGGCAAGAAGGGATACTTCATGAAACGGCAAATCAGCTGCTGCTCTAGTGAAGAAACCCAAGGTTGAACCCAAACCCGAGACTAAGTGTTTCTGTAATAAGGGGAACAGCCACTGGAGCGTAATTACCCTAGATACTTGGTAGATGAGAAGGTCGGCAAAGTCGATAGAAGTATATTGGATATACATTATGTTAATGTGTACTTTACTAGTACTCCTAGTAGCACCAGGGTATTAGATACCGGTTCGGTTGCTAAGTGTTAGTAACTCGAAATAAAAGCTACGGAATAAACGGAGACTAGTTAAAGGTGAGCTGACGATATGTGTTGGAAGTGTTTCCAAGCTTGATCAAGCATCGCACGCTCCCTCTACCATCGAGATTGGTGTTAAACCTAAATAATTGTTATTTGGTGTTTGCGTTGAGCGTAGACATGATTGGATTATGTCTATCGCAATACGGTTATTCATTTAAGGAGAATAATGGTTACTCTGTTTATTTGAATAATACCTTCAATGGTCTTGCACCTAAAATGAATGGTTTATTGAATCTCGATCGTAGTAATACACATGTTCATGCCAAAAGATATAAGATAATACCACATACTTGTGGCACTGCCATTTGAGTCACATTGGTATAAAACGCATGAAGAAGCTCCATGCTGATGGATCTTTGGACTCACTCGTTTTGAAAAGTTTGAGACATGCGAACCATGTCTATTGGTGTATATGCATGAAGAAACTCCATGCAGATGGATCGTTTGGACTCACTTGATTTTGAATCACTTGAGACATGCAAATCATACCACATGGGCAAGATGACTGAAAGCCTCATTTTCAAGAAAATGGAACAAGAAAGCAACTTGTTGGAAGTAATACATTTTGATGTGTGCAGTCCAATGAGTGCTAAGGCACGCAGTGGATATCGTTATGTTCTTACTTCACAGATGATTTGAGTATCTGAGTATATTTACTTGATGAAACACAAGTCTGAATTATTGAATGGTTCAAGTAATTTCAGAGTGAAGTTGAAGATCATCGTGACAAGAGGATAAAATGTCTATGATATGATCATAGAGATGAGTATCTGAGTTACGAGCTTTGGCACACAATTAAGACATTGTGGAAATTGTTTCACAATTAATACCGCTGGAACACCATAGTGTGATGGTGTGTCCGAACATCATAGTTGCACCCTATTGGATATGGTGCGTACCATGATGTCTCTTATCGAATTACCACTATCGTTCATGGGTTAGGCATTAGAGACAACCGCACTCACTTTAATAGGGCACCACGCAATTCCGTTGAGACAACACCGTTTGAACTATGGTTTGGAGAAACCTAAGTTGTCGTTTCTTAAAAGTTTGGGGCTGCGACGCTTATGTGAAAAAGTTTCAGGTTGATAATCTCGAACCCAAAGCGGATAAAATGTATCTTCATAGGACACCCAAAACAGTTGGGTATATCTCCTAATTCAGATCCGAAAGCAATAGGGATTGTTTCTTGAATCGGGTCCTTTCTCGAGGAAAAGTTTGTCTCGGAAAGTTGAGTGGAAGGATGGTGGAGACTTGATGAGGTTATTGAACCGTCACTTCAACTAGTGTGTAGCAGGGCACAAGAAGTTGTTCCTGTGGCGCCTACACCAATTGAAGTAGAAGCTTATGATAGTGATCATGAAGTTTCGGATCAAGTCACTACCGTACCTCGTAGGTCGACAAGGATGTGTACTGCGTCAGAGTGGTACGTAATCCTGTCTTAGGAGGTAGTCTTGCTAGACAACAATGAACCTACGAGCTATGGAGAAGCGATGGTGGGCCCGGATTCCGGCAAATGGCTCGAGGCCATAAAATCCGAGAGAGGATCCATGTATGAAAACAAAGTGTAGACTTTGGAAGAACTACTTGATGGTCGTAAGGCTATTGGGTACAGATGGATTTTAAAAGGAAGACGGACAATGATGGTATGTATCACCATTAAGAAAGCTCGACTTGTCGTTAAGATGATTTCTGACAAGTTCAAGGAGTTGACTACGGTGAGGCTTTCTCACTCGTAGCGATGCTAAGAATCTGTTGGAATTGGATTAGCAGTTACTGCATCATTTATGAAATCTTGCAGATAGGATGTCAAAAACCATTGTTTCCTCGACAATTTTCTTGAGGAAAGGTTGTATGTGATACAACCAGAAGGTTTTGACAATCCTGGAAGACGCTAACAAGTATGCAAAGCTCCAGCAATCCTTCTAAGGACTGGAGTAAGCATCTCGGAGTTGGAATGTACGCTTTGATGAGATGATCAAACATTTTGGGTTTATACAAAGTTTATGAGAAACTTGTATTTCCAAAGAAGTGAGTGGGAGCACTATAGAATTTCTAATGAGTATATGTTGTTGACATATTGTTGATCAGAAATGATGGAAAGCATACAAGGTTATTTGAAAAGTGTTTTTCAAGGGAAAACCTGGATTAAGCTACTTGAACATTGAGCATCAAGATCTATAAGGATAGATCAAAAACGCTAAATGGCACTTTCAAATGAGCACATACCTTGACATGATCTTGAAGGTGTTCAAGATAGATCAGTCAAAGAAGGAGTTCTTGCCTGAGTTGTAAGGTATGAAGTTAAGAGTTAAAGCTCGACCACGGCAGAAGAGAGAGAAAGGATGAAGGTCGTCCCCTATGCTTCAGACGTAGGCTCTGTAGTATGCTATGCTGTGTACCGCACCGGAAGTGTGCCTTGCCATGAGTCAGTCAAGGGGTACAAGGTGATCAAGAAGTGGATCACTAGACAGCGGTCAAAATTGTCCTTGGAGTAATGAGGACATGTTTCTCGATTATGGAGGTGATAAAGAGTTCGGCGTAAAGGGTTACGTCGATGCAAGCTTTAACACCTATCTGAATGACTCTGAGTAGCAAGCCGGATACGTATAGTGGAGCAACCATTTGGAATAGCTCCAAGTGGAGCGTGGAAGCAGCATTTACAATATGACCTAGTGATTTGCGAAGTACATACGGATCTGAATGTTGCGCACTGCTGACTAAAACCTCTCTCACAAGAAAAACATGATCAAACCCCGTAACTCATTGAGTCTTAATCACATGATGATGTGAACTAGTTTAGTGACACTAGTAAACTCTTTGGATGTTGGTCACATGGCGATGTGACCTGTGAGTGTTAATCACATGGCGGTGTGAACTAGATTATTGACTCTAGTGCAAGTGGGAGACTGTTGGAAATATGCTCTAGAAGCAATAATAAATTAGTTATTATTATTATATTTCCTTGTTCATGATAATCGTTTATTATCCATGCTACAATTTATTGATAGGAAACTCAGATACATGTGTGGATACATAGACAACACCATGTCCCTAGTAAGCCTCTAGTTGACTAGCTCGTTGATCAATAGATGGTTACGGTTTCCTGACCATGGACATTGGATGTCGTTGATAACGGGATCACATCATTAGGAGAATGATGTGATGGACAAGATCCAATCCTAAGCCTAGCACAAAGATCGTGTAGTTCGTATGCTAAAGCTTTTCTAATGTCAAGTATCATTTCCTTAGACCATGAGATTGTGCAACTCCGGATACCGTAGGAATGCTTTGGGTGTACCAAACGTCACAACGAATCGGGTGGCTATAAAGGTGCACTACGGGTATCTCCGAAAGTGTGCATTGGGTTGGCACGAATCGAGACTGGATTTGTCACTCCGTGTGACGGAGAGGTATCTCTGGGCCCACTCGGTAGGACATCATCATAATGTGCACAATGTGACCAAGGGGTTGATCACGGGATGATGTGTTATAGAACGAGTAAAGAGACTTGCCGGTAACGAGATTGAACAAGGTATCGGCATACCGACGATCGAATCTCGGGCAAGTACAATACCGCTAGACAAAGGGAATTGCATACGGGATTGCTTGAATCCTTGACATCGTGGTTCATCCGATGAGATCATCGTGGAACATGTGGGAACCAACATGGGTATCCAGATCCAAATTGTTGGTTATTGACCGGAGAACGTCTCGGTCATGTTCAGATGGTTCCCGAACCCGTAGGGTCTACACACTTAAGGTTCGGTGACGCTAGAGTTGTTATAGGAAATAGTATGTGGTTACCGAAGGTTGTTCGGAGTCCCGGATGAGATCCCAGACATGACAAGGAGCTCCGGAATGGTCCGAAGGTGAAGATCGGTATATTGGACAAAGGGTATCGGAGTCCGGAATTGTTCCGGGGGTACCAGGTGATGACCAGCGTGTCCGAAAGGGGTTTCAGAGGCCCCGACAAGCTTTGGGGGCCTTATGGGCCAAGGGGAGAGGGCACATCAGCCCACTAAGGGGTTGAGCGCCCCTCCCACCCCATCTCACGTAACACGGAGAGGTGGGGCGCCACCCCTAGGGCAGCCACCCCTCCCGCTTGGGGGCAAGTTTCCTAGGGGTGGGGGCGCCAAAACCCATCTAGGGTTTCCCCTATGGCCGCCGCCTCCCCTAGGGAACCCTAGGGCGCCTCCTCTCCTCCCTTCCCCTATATATAGTGAGAGAGAGAGGTCAGCCGCACCCTTCCTCGGCGCAGCCCTCCCTCCTCCAACACCTCCTCCTCCTCAAGAGTGCTTGGCGAAGCCCCGCCGAGAACCACGAGCTCCATCACCACCATGCCGTCGGTTTGTCGGAGTTCTCCTCAACTTCTCCTCTCCCTTGCTGGATCAAGAAGGAGGAGACGCCCCGGCTGTACGTGTGTTGAACGCGGAGGCACCGTTGTTCGGTGCTTAGATCGGAATCAATCGCGATCTGAATCGCTGCGAGTACGACTCCTTCAACCCCGTTCTCTTGAACGCTTCCGCTTAGCGATCTACAAGGGTATGTAGATGCACTCTCCTTCCCCTCGTTGCTGGTTTCTCCATAGATAGATCTTGGTGACACGTAGGAAAATTTTGAATTTCTGCTACGTTCCCCAACAGAGGTGGCCTTCCAATGCCCTGTAGGCGCCGGGTCTTGGTCGTCTCCGGCATTGTCGTCCATACCGTCGATGTCTTCGGTGTCGAAGTCGAGCATGTCGGTTAAATCATCGATAGTGGCTACAAAGTGGGTGGTGGGTGGGCGTTGAATTTCTTCGTTGTCCGCATCCCAACCTTCCTGTCCGTAGTCCGCCGTGGCTCTCCGGATAAAGAGAGAGACTTTAGTGAATTCAGGATGTCGCCAAAGGGCGAGTGCTGAAAGATGTCCGCGGCAGTGAACTCCATGACCGGCGCCCAATCGGATTCGATTGGCAGGGGCGCGGAGGGTTCAGAGTCCGGAGAGGAGTCCGGCACCCTGGAGTCAAGGTCTTCACAAAGGACAGGGGTGGAGTTCGGCTCAATCGCCGTAGAAATCGTAGCCCCCGAGGCGGTGTCCAACCACTCGTCCTCGATCGGGGAATCCTGCTCCGGATTGAGGGTCGGAGCGGATCTTTGGTGCGGCTGTGGCAATCGCTCGGGCGGCAGAGCTAGATCATACCCATCGAGACAGGCGGCACGCCGGCTGTGGCTCGAATCCGTCGAAGATCAAGTCTCCGCGGACATCGGCCGTATAGTTCAAACTTCCGAATCGACTTGATGGCCAGGGGCGTAGCTTTCGATCTGCTTCCAGATGGCTGCTTAATTGGCCCGCAGTGCAAAGCCGCCGAATACGAAGATCTGTCCGGGAGAAAAGTCTCACCTGGACCGCGTCGTTGTTGATGATCAAGGAGCCATCGGGCCTATAGGTGACGCATACGGAGGAACTCTCAGTGAAAGCACCAATGTCGATGTCAAAACCGGCGGATCTCGGGTAGGGGGTCCCGAACTGTGCGTCTAGGCGGATGGTAACAGGAGACAAGGGACACGATGTTTTTAGCCTCCTTGATCTCGATGGAGGTAATACCCTACTCCTGCTTGATTAATATTGATGATATGGGTAGTACAAGATTAGATCTACCACGAGATCAAGGAGGCTAAATCCTAGAAGCTAGCCTATGGTATGATTGTTGTTCGTCCTACGGACTAAAACCCTCCGGTTTATATAGACACAGGATAGGTTAGGGTTACACAGAGTCGGTTACAATGGTAGGAGATCTACATATCCGTATCGCCAAGCTTGCCTTCCACGCCAAGGAAAGTCCCATCCGGACACGGGACGAAGTCTTCAATCTTGTATCTTCATAGTCTTGGAGTCCGACCGTGATGATAGTTCGGCTATCCGGACACCCCCTAGTCCAGGACTCCCTCACCCCCTCTAGTGACGGATGAACAACAAGTAAAACAAAAATAGAGCAATGACACAACAACAGAACCCCCTGCCATGATATTTGCTTGCTTTTGCAAATCGATCATCTTCATTTGATTTTTCTTGATCTTCTTCAGTTCCTCGGTTAGTTCAGACTCCAAGTGCAGTTCAACATTGCGCGCATACCTCGCCATCGGCACGACTCTGCCCGCCCCTCTGTCTGAGCTCGACCCCAAATTCTTCATCTGCGGCACCCCACCCAAATTGAGGTCCCAGGCTGCGGCCCCGCTCGAATCAATGTAGCCCTCGAACTGAATCGTCTCAACATAATCATCCATCCACTCGAAATGTGTGCATTTCTTCAGGATCTCAAAACAACAACATGAACCCTAAATTCCAAATTTGAGGGGGAAAACAAAATATGGAGAAATCAGAGCAAACGACAGTGAAAGAACGGCCTAAGAACTGAGAACTAACCTTGCCATTCCTTCCTACCATTGTTTTGCTCAAGCACTTCACAAGTTCCCGTGCAAGATTTCCATTCTCATCAGTCCTACTGACCCACCGTTTCAGAGGCTCTAGGTGTAGGCAATCAGGGCACCTTGTGAGCGGCATTAGACCATACTGACGGCATTTTAAGTGCGTGGCGAAGGAGGTGGACATCTGCACTAGCTCGCCGGAGAAGAGGAGGAATGAGGAAAGGGGAAGCAATGGGCGTCGGCGGGCGGACGGGCATGGGCGGTCGTCTCTTCTAGCTGCGAAGAGGTGTGTCCCGCGCTTACGTGGATAAGTTGTGGGTCCCGCGCTTACTAGACAAGTGGTGGGTCTGGCGCTTACGTGAATAAGTTGTGGGTCCAGCCCATAACAGCTAATGAGGGCATCAGTTCAGCTTAAGAGCCATGTCGTGTCTGGGCTTTTTACTCGCTCAAAAGTGTCGCCCCAAAGCCATTTTCGTCTACAACGTTGCTCTCCGTCCAATTCCCGCGAAAGATGTCCCACAGGAGCTATTGACCCATACTCGTGTACGTAAACGACTTCGATTGTATTATGTTAAAAAAAAAATACAAATTCGATGAATGCACCTGTGGCATTAAACCCAAGCGAAGATACAACGCCAGAAGTCCACGACACAAAGGCAAACCGATTATCTCGATCGATTGCTTTGCTTCTCTTACGCATGCAAGCGTGCCCCTTTCCGCGAAGCAATGCCTCCCCCCTCGCCTGACTCCACCCACCCACACACGCACGTACCCGAGGCCAGCACGTATATATTGCACGCAGAACACATCGATTTACTCCATCAGCTTCGTCAATCCATCCTCACGAGCAGCTCGCACCACCTTTGTGATCACCTTCACCCGTTCACCGCTTGAGTTCTGCAAGCGCGGCCGTCAACTAGTCATGGCCGCCGCACGGACGTATGTCGACTTCGTGCCGTCGCACGACCTCGTCGAGGACAGCGGCAAGCATACCCTCGTCGTCAACCTCCCAGGTACGAGTGCGTTCATCTGCTTCTGTTCTTTGAGCCACATGGGCTGAACTTCCACTGACCGACGCGACGCCTGTTCTGATGCGTATGTGCAAAGCAGGGTTCAAGAAGGAGCACCTGAGGGTGCAGATCGACAACTACGGCCGGCTGAGGATCAGCGGCGAGCGGCCGCTCGAGGGCGGCCAGTGGAGCCGCTTCCGCAAGGAGTTCCAGGTCCCCGAGGGCTGCGACACCGGCGGCATCCGCGCCAGGTTCGAGAAGGACGGCGTCCTCAACGTCACCATGCCCAGGCCGACGCCCGTCGTGGACGACCCAAAGGCCGCGGCGGACGCTGCCGCTGCCGCCGACGCAGAAGCTGCGCGGCTCGCCGCCGCTGCCGCAGAAGAGAAGAAGCGCCAGGAGGAGATGGAGGAGGACGCGAGGAAGCGTCATGCGGCTGATGCGGGTGACGAGGACGGCCACTCCAGCGACGAAGGCGAAGGCGCGCACCAGGCGGCGTCTGCCGGTGGGCAGGCGTACGGCCTCGCCAGGGACCGGAGCAGGAGCGGGATGGTGCGGGCACTGCTCCTCGCCGTGGCGGTGGCCTTGGTTGGCGTTGCTGGCCTGTATGCTCGGTACAGGTGGATGGATCCGTCGGCTGAGACGGAGCCGGCAGATGGTGCTATCGTCGGCCTCTTTGACTACTGATCACAAACACCGTCGAGATAAGATCATTCGAGAAAATCTTTCAAAAAAAGATCATTCGAGAAAAACAGTGACAAAGATACCGCCATACCGGACGACAAGTCCCTCGTCTGAAAATACTTGTGAATATATATGGTCTCACTATTGTAACTTACACAACACAATCAATCGGTTCTTGTACATATGGGCATAGCACTCTATTGTCAAAACAAGAAAAGGATCAGATTTGCATCGAATTACGTTCTTAAAATGTGATTGTTCTGTGCACGGAAGAACTTGGAACAATCTACGAAAAAGAAAAGGTACCATCTGCTAAAAAAAACTATATACTCCCCTTTTTGTAACCGTATTGCTAAATCTCAGTCGACTAAGACATAATTAAGTCTCAGTCAATACTATATTCATGAAATCTTATGTGAAGATCCGTGCAAAAAATTTCTTTAAATTTTTCTCTCTTCTTTCTATACGTGATGTCACTTAACTGAGATTTGATTAAATCTCAGTCGACTGGAATCTAACCACACCCTTTTGGTAACTTAGGTGCATATAATTGTGAATCGCTTCTATCCGCTCCTACTCCCCAAACAAGGCGATATGGGACAAGCAGCGGCGGCTGTTCTACCCTATTCCCCGAAGAGACTGCAGGCCCCCTCCCTCCATCTATCGCTCCGGCAATAGGAGGGGGCGGGGACCCCAGGGATTTATCCTGATAATGGTAGGGTTAGAAATAAATTTAGGATATGTCTTCATTCACTGGCAGCGAGATGATGGTGCTGCCGGGTGTGGAATAAGGTCTCTCTGCCTTGCCCAGATTCGGAGATGCTTCCTCGTAATGTCGGAAGGCTGTGAAACAGGTCTGATTCTCGGAGTCCGGCGTTTTCTTTTCCATGTTTGTCTCGGTCTTGCTGTCCTACTTGGTCCTCCAGCTACAATTCTGACCAATAAAATTTGGACAGTCTCGACCTCATTGGGGTATCCGAGATTTGTGTCATCTGACTCTGTAGGGCAGGACCTGGGGCGTTTTAGAGGCCCTCTCGTACATTTTCTTCTTCGGGGTGACAATTTGCTAAGGAAATTGTGGTTATTGTAAAATGAAACTCAGTTGATGCGATTATAGATGCTTCAATTTGAACTTTTGTATTGAGCAAAAAATCCCTACTATAAATTTTCTACTTTTCATTCCCTTTCCCCAGAGTAGTCAAACATGTTGTAATTTTCTTTTTTGTGAACCAACCTGTGGTTGAATGGTTAGAAGGACAGTTGTATTCCTAGCCCAACAGGGTTCAAGTCTTAGATTTGACATTGGTGCTCGCGTTATTTCTGAATTTATTTCAGACTTTTGGCGATGTTCATTCAGTTGGAGAAAACGTTATCGTTGACTGCGAGGCGTCTGAGTGCATACTCGTGTATGTGAGCAACTTTAATTGTACTATGTTAAAAAAAGCACATTATTTTCGGTTTTCGACACATATACACTTTGGCTTAGCTTTAGATTGTACGATTTCTGAAAATCTGCCGGACAAACTCATAGTCTCATACACATTGGGTGCATCTTACAAATGTATCTAAATTTTCAGGAAATGTGACACGCTGGATCCAGAAATAAATTAAATCACGTGTAGCCCTGCCGGTAGCGTCGGAAGAGCTCGTCCGTCCTGGCGGTGCGGAACGCGTAGCAGCCCATGGCGTAGACTGCAAGGAGGGCAACGACGGTGACGGCAAGGACGACGTCCGCGCGGCGCCACTCCCGGCGGAGATTCTGCAGTAGGCCGGCCTTGCAGGAGTCGCAGGAGTAGCAGAGCCGGTCCTGGTCGTTGCTCCAGGCAGCGCAGTCGGGGTCGGCGGCGCCGTCGATCGGGCTGATCCAGTTGGTCGCGCTGACGAAGGTGTAGCCGCACCTCGTCGGCGGCTTGCAGCAGCCGGACTGCATCGGGGAGAGCCAGGCGGCGAAGAAGTCCTGCGGCGCGGCGTACGTCTGGTTGAGCTCGGAGCAGACGGGCGCGGTGGCGGCCAGGCACGTCTTGATCTCGTCCCACCTCCCCGGCTCGTCGGCGACGCGGCGGCGCAGCCAGCCGGAGTAGTCGGCCAGGTCGTACTCTAGAAAGGCGCGGCTGGGCACGGGGCGGCCGGAGGTGCCGGTGGTGGCGACGAAGACGAAGACGGCGAGGCAGGCGAGCGCGGCGACGAGGAGCAGCATGAGGACCATGTAGGCGAGGAGGAGCCAGGGCAGGCGCCAGAAGGCGCCGATGAAGCCCGCGAGGCCGACGGCGAGGACGGCGACGCCGAGGCCGATGAGCGGCCACTGGAGGATCTGGACGCAGGCGTTGTCGGCCTGCGTGGAGAGCCAGATGCCGGCCGCGATCACCGGGATGGACAGCAGGGCCGCCACCGCGTTGATGACCGCGGCGCCCATGTAGTTGAGCGCCATTTCGCCGGAGCAGACGACCTAGCCGGCCTCTCGTCTGATTCTGATCTCGCTATATGGGGCTTAGCTCTTGCACCGCCGGCCGGCCAAAGCTGTGATGCGATACGTGCTGGTGCCGGTGGTAGCAAATCCTTCCTTCCTTCCTTCCAACGACTATGCCTTAAATTAATTTTCTTTCTGCTGCTTTTCTCACTTTAGGTAAAGTAACAAAAAAAAAAAAAAGGATAGCAGCGCACACCATGCATCAGATAGCATGTACTCCTAGATGGAATGGAATGTAGGCGCGTGCATGGAGCATAAATGCATGCTGCACTTCATAGCTGGGTATTCTTTGCTTCATTGGCAGTTCATTCCCTCCCGTACGTCCATCCTGCTGCTGGAGCCTGGAGGGAGGGGTGCCTCTTCCAGCGGGCCGTGGATGCCTGCGGGCCACGGCCTATTGAGGTTTCCTCGCTCTCACAGTTATCTCGCCCCGTATTAATCCTAAAAAAAAAAACGAAAATATTAACGCCCACACATGTGGGCGTTTGCACATCGCCCACACGCCTTCATCACCGCTCATTTTGCCACGTATGAATAGATGACATCAGCAGATTTTTTTTTGTTTTCGGCTTAAAAATGTTGTATCTCCTAAATAAAAAAGTGAACTAAAAATCCGTTTTCACCATTAAATTCGTCTCGACGAGATCTTCAAAACTAGACCCCATGTTGATATGTTTCGATGAATTTATTTTTGCCAGAAGTTGCCACGATATTTACACTGCAGTTGCCATAGGGCTTAAACTAAAGTTGCCATGTGGCAATTTTAGTTTGTTGATCATGACAATTTTAGTATTTTGATGATGGCAACTCCAGTACTTTGACCATGAAAATTATTTTTTGTATGAACCATGGCAATTTTACGTGCATGTATCATGGCAATTTTAGTTTATGGTTCATGGCAATTCTAGTTTCTTAATTCCCCGTTTTATAAATGTCAAAATTTACTTTTAAATGTAGAAGAAAATAGCTGAAACATATCATGGCAACTTCAGTGTAAACATCATGGCAATTCATATGCAATAGACATGACAACTTTTAATCCAATTTTTTTTCATCAAAACATATCAACATGTGATCTAGTTTCGAAGATCTCATTGCGAGGGATTTAATGGAGAAAACGGATTTTCAATCGGATTTTTTGTTTAAGAGATAAAACATTTTAAAAATTGAAAATCCAAAAAGATTCCTGCATGCATGCATGCGATGACGTGGCAATCTGTTTACATTAGAGACGTGTGGTGCGTCTCCCTTCCTGCCACACGTGTGGCAGTTAGCGCGACCCAAAAAAAAAGTTATCTCACCCCGTTTGCTCGTTTCCAGGGGAAAAAGGTAATTCGGTGGTTTATAAATTAAGAGTTAAAACATGTAAAATATCATAAACTCAAAAACAAGTTCATGCTTTTTAAATTTATTTTTAGTTTTTGTATGAATTTTAAAAAAGTTCATGATTCTGGAAAAGGTGTTCATGGGTTTGAAAAAGATCATGAATTTGATTTTTTTAAATCAGGAATTTGAAAAGTTGGTGAATTTTTTTAAAAAATTCTATGTTTTAAAATGTTCACGAATTTTGAAAAACTATGAATTTGAAAAGGTGCACGAATTCTAAAAGTGTTCATGGATTTTAAAATATTCAAAATTAAAAAAAGAAAAACAATAAAAGCAAAAAAATAACGAAATGGCCAAAAAATAACTAGATCCAAAGAACAAAAAGAAAAAAAGGAAAAATAAAAGACAGGAAGCTTCCCAAAACTAGTTGCGAGCTTCACAGGAAATGTGCTCTCAATGTGCCGGCCCATAGAAACTAATGATGGAAAGAGGGTGTGCGGTGCCTAATATGTACCAGTTTGCTAGAATTTGGCGCCTTAAGAGCCAGATAGCAAATTCCTCCATTTGCCTCAAAAAAGCAAATCCCGCTTTGATGTGTTGGGATATGAGGATCAGTTCATTCTTTATTGGCTAAAACCAACACCGTAACAACAAAATAATTTGAGCCGGGCTGGCTAACCTGACGACCCGACAAGGTTTGGGAACAAGTAAAAAAATGACCATATCTACCAAATGGATCGGTCCATTGCCCCATGCCACCTGGCCCCATATTCTTTGCACCGTGCGTGGAATATAGGGTTTGAAAAGCAAGGGATGACACCATGAAATGCTAAGATCAAATTCTCCTTTGTGTTGGTCGTGCATCGATCCGAGATTTCAATTAACAGTTAAGGTCTTGCTGGGTCACATGGAATGATATTTTTTTAATTCCCAGTTTATTCATGGAAGTGGAACTTTAATTGACTTGAAAGTGCAACTTGTACTTTGAAAGTACAACTTATACTTGTAACTGAACTAGAATCCTTCTTTTTAAAATCGACGAGGACATAATACAATCCTAGTCGATATTGCTATGTTGGGTAGCGTTGGCACAAGAAGTACCTATCCTAAGAGAATTCATATCCAAATTCGTTTCCATATCTCAACGCATCCAAAGCTAACTTTGTTGACTATTCACCACAGAATATATGTTTTTTGTGTGTCCCTTGACATGCTTAATGCTCAGAGTTAAGAATGTGTATGTAGCACTCTAGATTATATTACAATGTTCATGCATAGTGTTTTTAGAATGTTTGTTGCGCGTTAGCAGCACTGGAAAAAAAAAAACTTCAGTTCAAGTTAAAACATAAATAGAAAAAAGATGGTTGTAAGTTATCTAGACGGTCTCCTAACTGAACAGAATACTTACTTTTAGCTATATAGCCAGGCCAACCATGGCATTCCTCATAATTATAGTGTTGTTTCCATCTGTGGAAGGCTCAGTCCTCATTATCGAGAAACTTCTTATTTGACAACAAAATACCCCAAGCTATTATGGTAATTTCAATGGACGAAAAGTATTTCTAGTTTGTTGTTTCATCCTCGAGCAATTAATGCAGTTAGGCACCTTTGTTGAAAAAAATCATATGATTTTGTTCAGGATTTGGATTCTTCGGAAACGTTCGTACATAGATTGATCCGCATGAATGGAATCTGTAGGAAAAAATCCTAAAGTTTTTTTTGCACCCTATTTTGGAGGAAAATCTTTGTCCATTCCAACCTTGTCGTCAAATTCCTAGTTTTGTCCGTTTCGGGAACTTCCACCCAAATTAGCATGTATACTAATCCCATTGGAGTCAGGAGGATATGTCCCTCGAACCTAATGATCTTCCTATTTCAGCATTAGAATAGTACCAACACTTATTTGAGAAAAGGCGGTGATTGTTTAGCTTAAAATGCCCTCAAAAGTGAACTAAGACCACATTAATTTGAATTTATGTATGTTAATATAGTATAAACCCATTTTTTACGAATATAACCCAACATTTATATCCCTATGTTCCTAAATATATGTCTTTTTAAAGATTGCAATGCGGACTAAGTACAGAGCAAAATGAGTGAACCTACACTCTAAAATATGTCTATATATAGCCATATGTAGTCTTTATTGAAATATCTAAAAAACTTATATTTAGGAACGGAGGGAGTATACACTTTTGTGGATATAATATGGGCTCATGTTTGTAGATGCTTCCTGTTAGAATCATAGTTCTGAATCTGATTGGAATCCATATCATAGGATCGCAATTTTAGGGTAACCACTGTTAGGATCTTCAATCTGTTAATTGGAATTGTGTAATCAACTAAACAACTTGGATCGTGAAGTTCTAAAATTGCAAATCTGAC
The DNA here is from genome assembly GCA_021605145.1 of Aegilops bicornis. NCBI lineage: Eukaryota > Viridiplantae > Streptophyta > Magnoliopsida > Poales > Poaceae > Aegilops > Aegilops bicornis. Next base: position 595,969,303 of record CM038672.1, read on the forward strand.
AACTACTCCATGATGAAATTAATTAAGACATTACAATTCTCGCAGTGAAGGAGATTCCAAGTACTTAGCCAATTGGCACCTATAGGAGATTTCAGTTAGATATTTTCTTCGAGAAATTTCCATTAAATCTTAAGCCATGATGAACATTTGGGCAAGCATGATATACATGAGTCAGTGCCAGATCAACTTTTTCCATACATCTTCTGCGATAAAGGAGTACCAGATCAGCTAATAGGAAGGTTCTGTTACATCATAATGCCATGAAACCATGCATCTTTTGAACAATATGTATCTATCATTTGAAAATTCATATCCAAATTAAAGTTGTTTACTCACTGATGCAAAAAACATAAATTTTGTTGTCAACATAGATGCTCAGAGATAAATGGCAAAGCTACTATTCACTATGTTGTTATAGTGAAAGCAATGAGTGGTTAGGGGTTACCCGTAGTAACCCCGATGCAAAAAACATTAGCGAGGGTGTGCACAGAGACCATATAGCGAAGGTCGTTGTACGCTAATAAGATTGACACTTTTATGTTTTTTGAATAGGTTCAGTTGTCTCGTAGGAGCACTTTTATGTTTTTTGAATAGGTCCAGTTGTCTCGAAGGAGTATGAAGGAGACCAGGGAGGTTCCGGCGTTGGCATGACCCGTATGTGAATCCCCCAGCACCCTCTGCAAACGTCCCTTCCTTGATGACGATCCAAGTCATATATGCCTCCTCGGACTTGACCCTAGGCTCCCTAAACACGTCTTAGAGCTCTAGTGTACCCTTTTGATCTCATTCAAGTGAGTGTATGGTGTACATGCCCATTCAAGTGAGTGTATGGTGTACATGCCCCGGGAGAGTGTGTGTGCGTGGGGGGGGGGGGGGGGGGTATATAGGTTAGGGGTCACTTAAAAATGACCAAGATTACCCATGGTGGTGGCAAGTGGGAAGGGTACATTGGTAAAACTTGGTCCACTAATCAACGATGGACTAGCCAAGAGGAGATGGTTCATGGTCCATGGTGAGCCACCTCTCTCGTCCCCGTCGTAATGGACTTTGGCTTGCTTGGAATTTGGTTGACTTGCCTAGAATTTTGTTGAATTGCCATGTAGGACTAGATGGGACCCCAGATATAATTATCAAGTACTTCCTCCATTCCACAATGTAGCGCGTCCGCGCTTTCCGAGATCTAAGTTTGACCATAAATTTAGTCAACAAGACCAACCGCGGCGGGAGCAAAAATTATACCACTGAATTCCTATCGAAAATACGAATTCGCTGGTATAATTTTTGCTACCGCCACAATCGGTCTCATTGGTGGTCTCATTGGTTATATTTATGATCAAACTTAAATCTCGAGAAACGTGAGCGCACTACATTGTGGAATGGAGGGAGTACTAAACTATAATACATAACATTTTGTTTATGTCTCTTGACATAATGTATTGTCTCTCCTCAAGGCAATTAATCAAGGCATACTTGTCTCACTCATAAAATTTCTTATCGTGAAGAATATGTTCCAAGTGCTTAGCAATTCATATAAAAAGAGTTGGAAGAACACGGTGTGCTTTACTTTTTTTTAGAAAGAACCATCCCAAACATCTTTGCAATGTGGGATGAGAAGCTAATAAACAAGATTAGTTAGTGAAAGGGAATTTGGAGTTGTGACTCATTTGGCCAGATATTCTTCCACCATTCCTTGAATGGTCAATATATATAGTGGTACTCGTGGAACATGATTCCTTTGGTCCATATTTTACAATATGCACATGGATATTTGTTTGGTGGTGGGACATAGCCTTAGGTTACCAGATGGATACATGGCCCATATTTTAGTACCTAGGTTCGAGGCTTCGTAGTCAAGTAATCACCATACTCCTGCTTATATATGATTACGTCAAGATGATGTTTCAATGGAGGAGAAAATAGTGCTCTTGATGAGTTAGATTTTTTTTGAGACATTCCTCATGAGTTAGATGTCAACTCACGTGAGTTCTATGCTGGAATTTTGTCTATTTTGGGCCTAGCCCAATAGCAGTTTCAGAAATTCCAATAAATCCTAGAGGCCCATGCAGCCCATTCGTGCAAGGCAAGAGGTGGAACTAAAGTTTAGTCCCACATTGCTAGTTTAGAGGGAGTTGGACCTCTTTATAAGGAAGGTTCTTTCTCCACATGTACGAGGATGAGAACAAGAGGGACATCCACGTGCGCTCCTCCTCCGCCGCCTGCCGCGCCGCGGGTTGCCAGCACCTTTTCGCCTGCTGTCTGTTCGTTTCGTCTCCCTCGTTCTCTTCAGACGGTGCACTGCAGGTCCATAGGTCGGGACAGTAGGCCTCCAAAACCGCACCTCTTTGAGTCCTGTACGGGAGAAGTGTGATAAGGTTTGTGGGGAGCACTTCGCGCGACTACTGACTTCTTTGTCACGGACGCCCCGCACTCCGGCGACTTCTTGCCCGATGTTGACAACTGAAAGGATCGAGAAGAGGTGTCTAGAGGGGGGTGATTAGACACTAAGTACCACAGTTACAGTTTTTAACTTCTTTATGTTAAAGTGGAGTTTTGGCAAGTTTAACAAACACAATACATATCAAGCAAGCATGCAACGAGTATATGAGTAGCGGAAAGTAAAGCATGCAACTTGCAAGAATGTAAAGGGAAGGGTTTGGAGGATTCAAACGCAATTGGAGACACTAATGTTTTTGTCGTGGTTCCGATAGGTGGTGCTATCGTACATCCACGTTGATGGAGACTTCAACCCACGAAGGGTAGCAGTTCTTGTGAGTCCACGGAGGGCTCCACCCACGAAGGGTCCACGAAGAAGCAACCTTGTCTATTCCACCATGGCCGCCGCCCACGAAGGACTTTCCTCACTAGCGGTAGATCTTCACGAAGTAGGCGATCTCCTTGCCCTTACAAACTCCTTGGTTCAACTCCACAATCTTGTCGGAGGCTCCCAAATGACACCTAGCCAATCTAGGAGACACCACTCTCCAAGAAGTAACAAATGGTGTGTTGATAATGAACTCCTTGCTCTTGTGCTTCAAATGATAGTGTCCCCAACTCAACTCTCTCTCACAGGATATGGATTTGGTGGAAAGAAGATTTGAGTGGAAAGCAACTTGGGGAAGGCTAGAGATCAATATTCATATGGTAGGAATGAAATATCTTGGCCTCAACACAAGGGTAGGTGGTTCTCTCTCAGAAAATGTGTATTGGAAGTGTAGGTTCATTCTGATAGCTCTCTCCATGAATGAAGAGTGGGTGGAAGGGTATATATAGCCTACACACAAAAACTAACCGTTACATACAATTTACCAATCTCGGTGAGACCGAATTGAGAAACTCGGTCGGACCGATTCAGCAAATCTAGTGACCGTTAGGATTTTCGGTGGGACCGACATGCAAGTCAGTAGGACCGATATGGTTAGGGTTAGGGCATAACATAATCTCGGTGAGACCGATTACACAAACTCGGTGGGACCAATTTTTGGTAATAAGCTAACCAGAGAGTTGGTCAGGCAAACTCGGTAGGACCGATTACACAAACTCGGTGGGACCGATTTTGGTAATAAGCTAACCAGAGAGTTTGCATTGTAATCTCGGTAGTACCGATTGCTCAAACATGGTGAGACCGATTTTGGTAATGGACATACACAGAGAGATTACAATCCCATCTCGGTGAGACCGAGATCCCTATCGGTGAGACCGATTTGCCTAGGGTTTGTGGCGTGGCTAAGACATCTGAACTTCGATGGCGCCGGATAGAAAGAATCGGTGGGGCCGAGTTTGACTTTTGGTTTAGGTCGTATGTGGATGTGAGAAAGTAGTTGAGGGTTTTGGAGCATATCACTAAGCACTTTGAGCAAGCAAGCCATTAAGCAACACCTCATCCCCTCTTGATAGTATTGGCTTTTCCTATAGACTCAATGTGATCTTGGATCATTAAAATATAAAATGTAGAGTCTTGTACTTGAAGCTTGAGCCAATCCTTTGTCATTAGCATCTTGAAGTGGTTCCACATCCTTTAGTCCATGCCACTTCATTGTTGAACTTATCTGAAACATACTAGGTAAAAGTGTTAGTCCAACAAGAGATATGTTGACATTAATTACCAAAATCACCCAGGGAGCACTTGTGCTTTCAATCTCCCCTTTTTGGTAATTGATGGCAACATACATCAAAGCTTTAGATAAAGATATAGAGAATAGCAAGTAAAGCTTTGGAAAGACATGTAACATGCATAGGCTTCCCCTACATGTATGCAATCATGTGAATATGGAATATTGAAGCATGTGAGAGCATAACCATGACAGAGTAGGCAATGTGTTACATGTATCTTGGCTATATGCATCAGAGCAAAAGATGTGAATATGAGAAATATACCTTCATGCTCATGAGTCCTTCTTGCAAACAATATGTACATCAGCAAGAATTCCTCATAGACATGATTGTGATGCATATACTTACCTTGTGGTCTTGAGTTGGCTTAGGATGGAATGAACCTGTGAAAATAAGGTTAGATAACACAGATGCACCTTCTAGCCAGAGCAAACAAAAGAAACCACAAGAGTACCAAGACTGGATGACATGTAGAGTGAGTACTAAGTACCACAATAGATATTGACATGTCCCCAAAGGTAAAGATATGCAAGGAATATAAGAAGTTTCTTTCCTTAGATGTCTTGCTCCCCCTGAATCTAGCATGGGATACTGGGAGAAGATAGGGAACAGAAAATCAGAGCTCAAAGAAACAAATGAACATAGCTAATGCAAATAAGCACATATGAACATGTCTTTCCCCTCAAGAAGACATGTGGCATCTCTCCTCTTGAACACCAAGCATCTGGGATCCTTGAAGATTACTCTTTCCTTGAGTATTCCTTCCCCCTAGAGATATGAGTATTCTCTCCCCCTAGAGATATGATTAAGCTTTGATGTGATCTCTCTCCCCCTTTGACATCAATTTCCAAGAAGGGTCTTCTGGAATTTGTCGTGAATGGGTTTGGTCCTTGAGTCACAGCACAAAGCACTAAGGTAAGTGTGATGCTTGTAGAGGACAAGATTGATTGAGTGGAGCTGTATCAAGAGTAAAGCAGGAATAAATGGCAAACTGTTTTTCCTGTAGTGAAATCGGTGGCACCGAGTTGGATGCTTCGGTTGCACCGAACAACTTCGCTTAGACCGAAAACAAGAAATCGGTGGGACCGAGTTCATCACAGAGAAAAGCATTTTTCACCTCAGCTCACTAGACAAGTACGATTTCACAAGGATTTACAAGGAATTAACTGAAAGATTTGCAACGAATTGGATGCAGGGAATGCAGAACAAATAGAAAAGAAAAAGGAAGGAAATCTAGATGAAGTTTTTTTTAAAAGGGGAAACAAATATGCATGAGACAAAAGCAAGGGCACAGAAAAGAAAACACAAGAAAAACTTCATCTAGAGATGGCCGGTGACAAAGTCACCTATGTTAGAGTATGTTGACTTAGGAGTCAAGTGAGATCACTTGATCATAGGTCATACTCATCATTTAAGCGCAAAATGGGGTTGCCATTTTTCGTTTAAGTTTCTTGATGTATTCACATCTTGTCGAGTTGCTTTGACTCATGACTTGGAGTAAAGCTTCTCTAAGATGGAATAACATACCTTGGGTGGTGGTGTTGATCGTGATCATGTAGTTGAACTTGTGTGGGTTGCTCAAGGTTGATGTAGCTCATCAAGAGTTGGGAGCACCACGTGGAATTTGAGTTCATCTACCTACATGAGTTAGTTTTGCAAGGAAGAGCACTTGTGTATCCAAAATGACAATCATGAAACTCAACATAGAATTTGTCAAAGGATATGTTTGAATGGTTTCGTGCTTCCTTGTCTTCAACCACCATTGTGTAGAGACTTGGTGACGTAGAGATTGCTCAAGATGTGAGTGAGTTGCAATCTCATAGATTTAGATTCATCCAAGTACCTACAAGGGTTAGATAACATGCAAGATGCAAATATATCCAAGACATAAGATAATCATCATAAGAGTAATATCAAGGATTAGTCATAAGCTCAAGTCTTGCATGTATCCAATGGAGTTCCTACTCCAAGTTTGAAGCATCAATGATGTTCAATTCTCCTCTTAACCTGCAAAACACTTTCTCATCAAGTGGTTTAGTGAATATATCCGCTAATTGCTTGTCGGTGCGAACATGCTTAAGATTAATGTCACCCTTAGCAACGTGATGTCGAATGAAATGATGACGAACTTCAATATGCTTAGTTTGAGAGTGTTGCACGGGATTGTGAGCAATCTTGATAGCACTTTCATTGTCACAAAGTAATGGAACATGTTTCACATATATCCCATAATATTTAAGAGTTTGGGTCATCCAAAGTAATTGAGCACAACATGAACCAGCGGCAATGTATTCCGCTTGGCGGTGGATAAGGATACCGAGTTTTGTTTCTTGGAAGACCAAGACACAAGAGATCTACCAAGAAATTGACAAGTACCAAGTGGACTTTCTATCAACCTTGTCACCGGCATAGTCCGAGTCGGAGTAGCCAACAAGATTGAAAGAAGACCTCTTAGGATACCAAATGCCAAAATTTGGTGTATGTATTAAGTATCTCACTATCCTTTTCACGACCTTAAGATGACATTCCTTAGGAGCAGCTTGATATCGTGCACACATGCACACACTTAGCATGATATTGGGACGTGATGCACATAGATATAGCAATGAACCAATCATAGAGCGATAAACCTTTTGATCAACCGGTTCACCATCTTTGGTCAAATCAAGATGTCCACTAGTAGGCATGGGTGTAGTCATACCTTTGCATTCTTGCATATTGAACTTATTGAATAGGTCCTTGGTGTACTTGGTTTGAGAGACAAAGGTACCTTCCTTAGTTTGCTTGATTTGCAAACCAAGAAAAAATTTGAGTTCACTCATCATAGACATCTCAAACTTCTCCGACATTAGCTTCCCAAACTTTTCACTAAAATGAGGGTTAGTAGAACCAAATATAATATCATCGACATAAATTTGGCATACAAATAGTTCTCCATTGACCCTTTTAGTAAAAAGAGTAGAATCAAATTTTCCAATTTCAAAGCCTTTTTCAATAAGGAACTTGGTCAAGCATTTATACCATGCTTTAGGAGCTTGTTTAAGACCATAAAGGGCTTTGTGAAGTTTGCAGACATGATCAGGTTTCTTAGGGTTGACAAAGCTGGGTGGTTGCTTAACATAAACTTCCTCCTCATTTTCACCATTTAGAAAAGCACTTTTAATGTCCATTTGGTATAAGGTGATATTATGGTGATTAGCATAAGCAAGTAAGATGCGAATGGACTCAAGTCTAGCAACGGGAGCATATGTCTCACCATAGTCCATACCTTCGACTTGTGTGTAGCCTTGGGCATTTAGACGTGCTTTGTTGCGAACCACTTGTCCATCTTCATCTTGCTTGTTACGAAACACCCATTTGGTACCGATGATGTTGTGGTTGTTGTCGGGCTTCTCAACCAATGTCCACACTTGATTTCTCTCAAAGTTGTGTAGCTCTTCATGCATAGCATTTATCCAGTCCGGATCTTCCAATGCTTCTTCAACCTTCATAGGTTCAATGCTAGAGATGAATGAGTAATGTTCACAAAAGTTAGCTAAACGAGTTTTAGAGTGAGTGATTCTCCCGGTTTGGATATCTTTGTAGATTTGCTCGACGGGATGGTCTTTAGCAATTCTTGCTCGAACTTCAAAAAGCTTTTGCTTGGGTCTTGGTTGAACATCTTCTTCATCTTGTTCTTCTTCTTGGCCTTCTTCATTGTTGGCGTTGTCGTTCTCTTGTCGTGGTGGAGAAGGAGATTGTTGGCGTTCGTCTTGGTGCACTTCCTCATTTTCTTCATCTTGGTGTGTCCCACTTGTGGATGCCTCCGTATCAACTCTTGGTTCACCTTGTTGTGAGGTAGAAGCTTCCACTTGGATGGACGAGGTACTCTCCTTCACCTCCCTTGGACAAATCTTGCCAATAGACAAGTCTTGGATTGCTTCCGAGGGTTCTTTGTCTCCTACATCAATTGGCAATTGCTCTACTTGCAAGCCGTTAGATTCATCAAACTTCACATCTACCGTTTCTTAAAAATTTCGGGTGAAATTGTTGTTTAGACGGTATGTTTGATAGTTTTAGCCATAACAAAGTAGGAAACCTTCATGAGACTTAGGAGCAAATTTATAACGACGATGCTTATCAAGAATGTAGCACTTTGAGCCGAATACTCGAAAAGTATCCAACTTGGGGTTTGTTGCCGGTGAGGAGCTCGTATGCCGTCTTGCCGAGTAGCTTATGAAGATACAAGCGATTTGTTGCATGACAAGCTGTATCAACTGCTTCCGCCCAAAAGTGCTTTGGCGTCTTGTACTCATCAAGCATCCTTCTTGCCATTTCAATGAGCATCCGGTTCTTCCTCTCAACAACTCCATTTTGTTGAGGTGTGTATGTAGCCGAGAACTCGTGTGAAATCCCTTCTTCGTCAAGAAAGGTATCCACATTTGCGTTCTTGAACTCTGTTCCGTTGTCGCTTCGAACCTTCTTGATCCTCATGTCAAATTGATTTTGGGCCTTCCTAGCGAAGTTTTTGAAGATCTTTTGGACCTGCGATTTATCATCGAGAAAGAACACCGACGTAAATCTTGAAAAATCATAAAACTATAACTAGACCAAAAGAATTTCCACCGAGACTTTTGTAAGCGTTAGGTGCAAAAAGAACCATGTGAAGTAGCTCGAGTGGCCTCCTTGTGGTCATGATGTTCTTCACGGGATGCCTTCCTCCAACCTGTTTACCTGCTTGACAAGCGCTGCAAAGTCTATCCTTATCAAATATGACATCGTTAACGCCAAGGATGTGATTTCCTTTAATAAGCTTGTCAAGGTTTCGCATACCAACATGACCTAGTCTTCTATGCCACAACCAGCCTTTAGAAGATTTAGCAATAAAGCAAGTTCTAGGTTGAGCCTTTTTAGTGAAATCAACAATGTAGAGATCACCTCTACGTACACCGGTAAAGACCATTTTATGATTATCTCTACGAAACACTTGACAATCTACTTCAGTAAATATGACATTGGAACTGAAATCAGCAAGTCTAGATACTGAAAGTAAGTTGTAGCCAAGAGATTCAACAAGCATGACATTTTGTATGGAGATATCATGTGAGATGGCCACCTTACCAAGGCCAACCACCTTACCCTTTGAATTATCACCAAAAGTGACATATTTTTGTGGGCCGTCATTTTCAGCAAGCTCACGGAACATGTCTTTATCTCTGGTCATATGATTAGTACATCCACTATCAAGGACCCATTCCTTTCCTCCAGCCATGTAGCCGTGAAGATTGCCATAAGACCAAAGTGTCTCATTGCATCATCAAGATCATATTCACTATCATCATCCTCATCATAGTATCCATGCTCAACATCGTCTTGTGATTGATCAATTCCTAGAGAGGGTAATTCATTAGACAAATGATCATTTCTATGATTGTCTTTATGGATTCTAATAGCTTCGGAAATAATATTGCTAATGATTCCAATATCTCCTATGGCACGCATGAGATTTGTAAGCTCAAATAGACAATCACCAAAGCTAGGATCACTAGAATTCATCTTACTCAAGGCAATAGACTTATGGAGAATTTCATCTAAAATTTTCAAGGAATAATCTGGAAATCGTTCCTCAAGAAATTTCCATATGGTATAGGCACAATCAAGAGTAGGCAAACAAGCAATCAAGTTTTTGGGCAATCCTCTTATGATAAGATTGATGGTTCTAAGATTGCGAATCATGTCAAGATCCTCTTCGGGTGTGGGATGCAAGGGATCAATATGAGGTGCACAAGGGCTGGCAATGTACTTATTCAAATGATATTCATTGAAAATCTCAAGCATTTCATTTTTCCATTCATGAAAATATTCTCCATCAAGAATAGGCACTCTATGTCTAAGACTCCCCAAAGTAGACACATCCATCTTCCTCCAAAGGAGTTTAAACCAAGGAAATGGAGACCAATGCTCTGATACCAATTGAAAGGATCGAGAAGAGGTGTCTAGAGGGGGGGGGGTGATTAGACACTAAGTACCAAAAGTTGCAGTTTTTTAACTTCTTTATGTTAAAGTGGAGTTTTGGCACAAGTTTAACAAACACAATACATATCAAGCAAGCATGCAACGAGTATATGAGCAGTGGAAAGTAAAGCATGTAACTTGCAAGAATGTAAAGGGAAGGGTTTGGAGGATTCAAACGCAATCGGAGACATGGATGTTTTTGTCGTGGTTCCTGTAGGTGGTGCTATCGTACATCCACGTTGATGGAGACTTCAACCCACGAAGGGTAACGGTTGCGCGAGTCCACGGAGGGCTCCACCCACGAAGGGTCCACAAAGAAACAACCTTGTCTATCCCACCATGGCCGTCGCCCACAAAGGACTTGCCTCACTAGCGGTAGATCTTCACGAAGTAGGCGATATCCTTGCTCTTACAAACTCCTTGGTTCAACTCCACAATCTTGTCGGAGGCTCCCAAGTGACACCTAGCCAATCTAGGAGACACCACTCTCCAAGAAGTAACAAATGGTGTGTTGATAATGAACTCCTTACTCTTGTGCTTCAAATGATAGTCTCCCCAACACTCAACTCTCTCTCACAGGATATGGATTTGGTGGAAAGAAGATTTGAGTGGAAAGCAACTTGGGAAAGGCTAGAGATCAAGATTCATATGGTAGGAATGAAATATCTTGGCCTCAACACAAGGGTAGGTGGTTCTCTCTCAGAAAATGTGTATTGGAAGTGTAGGTTCGTTCTGATGGATCTCTCCACGAATGAAGAGTGGGTGGAGGGGTATATATAGCCTCCACACAAAAACTAACCGTTACATACAATTTACCAATCTCGGTGAGACCGAATTGAGAAACTTGGTCGGACCGATTCAGTAAATCTAGTGACTGTTAGGATTTTCGGTGGGACCAACATGCAACTCGGTAGGACCGATATGGTTAGGGTTAGGGCATAACGTAATCTCGGTGAGACCGATTACACAAACTCGGTGGGACCAATTTTGGTAATAAGCTAACCAGAGAGTTGGTCGTGCAAACTTCGGTAGGACCGATTACACAAACTTCGGTGGGACCGATTTTGGTAATAAGCTAACGGAGAGTTTGCATTGTAATCTCGGTAGTACCAATTGCTCAAACTCGGCGAGACCGATTTTGGTAATGGACATACACAGAGAGATTACAATCCCATCTCGGTGAGACCGAGATCCCTATCGATGAGACCGATTTGCCTAGGGTTTGTGGCAGTGGCTAAGACATCTGAACTCGGTGGCTCCGGATAGAAAGAATCGGTGGGGCCGAGTTTGACTTTTGGTTTAGGTCATATGTGGATGTGAGAAATTAGTTGAGGGTTTTGGAGCATATCACTAAGCACTTTGAGCAAGCAAGCCATTAAGCAACACATGATCCCCTCTTGATAGTATTGGCTTTTCCTATAGACTCAATGTGATCTTGGATCACTAAAATATAAAATGTAGAGTCTTGTACTTGAAGCTTGAGCCAATCCTTTGTCCTTAGCATCTTGAAGGGGTTCCAAATCCTTTAGTCCATGCCACTTCATTGTTGAACTTATCTGAAACATACTATGTAAAAGTGTTAGTCCAACAAGAGATATGTTGACATTAATTACCAAAATCACCCAGGGAGCACTTGTGCTTTCAACAACCTCCTCGACGGCATGGTTGGCGAGGACACCGACCCCAAGTCCAGCGCTGCTGCTGTCCCGTATGCGTTCTTCCTCTTTCTATTAGAGGCCCTACTACAATTCCTTGTTCTAGTGTTTTCCCTAGATATGTTAGACTCTGTTTCATATATGCAACTTGCTATACTGTCTACTCTAGACGTGTTTAGTTACAGTTCATATATGAAGATGTTGTTTACCTTCTCTTTGTCAAATTGCATGACTTGTTTTATCACTGCTATACTAGTCGTGCTTTATCTAGTATTTCTGTTAATAAAATCATTCGATAAATTGCTCATACACTACTAGAAAAAGGGCTATAGATGGGATTGACACTAATGGCGCACCAGACAATGGGTGCGCCATTAGTATATACTAATGGCGCACCACCTGCTGATACGCCATTAGAGTTGAAACTGTTAATGGCGCACCTGGCCCAAGGTGCGCCATTAGTATCAAATTTTTTTTTGAACTAGTGCGCCTGTCCAAACATACTAATGGCGCATCCAGACAAAGTGCGCCATTACTAGTTGTAACTAGTAATGGCGCACCTGGCCGGAAAGTGCGCCACTAATGTTGTTTTTTATTATATTTTTATTCCTTTTTTTTGCAATACTACTAATGGCTGATCGATCAACCGTGCGCCATTACTAGTTTAAACTAGTAATGGCGCATCGTGGATCGATGCCATTAGTATTTTTTTAAAACTACTAATGGCGCACCGCCGTAATGTGCGCCATTAGTAACCTGGATTACTAATGGCGCATTTAGTGCTGGTGCACCATTAGTAAGTGGGCAGCAACAAGATATTTTGGACAGCCTCTCCTACCCACACTCACTTTCTCCCCACTTCATTCTCTCCACCTCCTCCTTGTCTCGGGTGCCTCCTCTTTTTCACCTCATTTCCACAATAGATTCATTAAAATTAAGTGGTTAAAGTACCTTGTTTTAATAGGTAAGTAATGGGTGAAGCTATATTTATGTTGTTCTCCCTACAACAATGTGCACATGCACTTTTTATGGCCTAGCTAGATCTATGTATGTTCGTGGTGTTGCATATGTTTGTGGTGTTGCATATGTGTTTGTGTTTGGAGGTGTACCGGTATTTGAAATGCGATAGTTGCCAATATTTTGCTGGAATGTTGATTCATTTCCGTTTCAGCGAGAATTTTGGCATTAAACATTCTTTTGGTCCTATTTTTAGGAAAGTCATGCCAAATTTTTTCTTGGTTCTAAAATATTGTTTTGCTCTACCCATGACGACCATTATGGTCCGCACGATGACCGAAGGCATCATGAATAGGTTTTGAGGTCCACGAAGGCGAGATGCTTCAAAAGAACGAGACGGAGATAAGATGTCCGTGTCGAAGATGCAAGTCAAGAGCCTTATTGCGGACCCGGATTCCGGCAGGTGGGACCACCTGCTCTTGCGTGGTTTCATGGATGGCTATCGGTGGCAAGGTGATGAAGATGACTACGAAGTCGCCCATGGGGCCGGGCAAGAAATGAGGAAGGGCAGCAAGACAACCACCGCGGCTCGCGGGCGAGAAGACGAAGAATCCTCAGGAGATGATCACGACGGTGATCTGTATACAGTCACCATGTAGAAGATGCAGGACATGATGATGAGGAAGATGCCGAGTAGACGACGGGCATGATCATGAAGATGATGATGCGGCGGAGCGAGCGACGCTGGACCATCGATGGGCTGGGTGCAGGACCCTCATATTCAAGAGCTGCTTCTCAAGCGCACGGATAACGCAAGAGCTGCCGCCCGAGAGAAAGCCAAGATGGATCAACTTGAGTTAGACGCGGTTACTCCATTGTATGAAGGATGCAGGCCCGCTTTGAAAGTAACGCTCATGGCTCGGAGATGAAGGTAAAACACAAAATGACCGACGCATGTTTCGACGAGAACATGTCGCTCGCACGAACGTCTTCCCAAGGGGAACAAGTGCCCGACCAGTTTGGAGGAGGCGAAGAAAATCGTGTGTCCTCTGGATTTACCGTGACGTGAAATACCATGTGTGCATGAACAATTGCATCATTTATCGGGACGAGCACGCTGAGTCTACCATATGTCCGTGTGCGGCGTCACTCGATACAAGAAGAGGAAGAAAGCTCCTCGAAAAGTGGTGTGGTACTTTCCGATCACTCCTCGTCTGCAGCGGTATTTCGCGGACCCTAAGGTAGTAAAGCTCCTGCGTTGGCACGCAGATAGGGAGGAGAAGAAGCGAGAAGATGACGCAAATGATCCGAAGATAGATAAAAAAGACAAGATGCCGAGTCACCCTAAGGATGCGAGCGGTGGCAAGCGTTGAACTTCAAGACTCGAGAATTTGGGAACGATCCAAGGAACATCATCTTTGGCGCGAGCACCGATGGAGTCAATCCGTTTGGCAGCCAGAGAAGCACACATAGCACCTGGCCCGTGTTTGTGTGGATGTACAACCTTCCCCTGGTTGTGCATGAAGAGGAAGTACATTCACATGAGTATGCTAATTGAAGGGCCGAAACAACCAGGAACGACATCAATCAGTACCGGGCTGCCGAAAGAGGAGCTTGACACGCTGTGGAAAACGCCACCAATACGTGGACGCCAGAGAGAAAGAATATTTCCCTATGAGAGCCGCCTTTGCTCACGACGGTGCATGACTATCTCGATTACGGATATCTCGTGGGGCGGGTAGTCCACGGATTTTCCGGATGCGTAAGGTGCATGGATGACACAACGTGTCGCCAGACTAGATAGAGATCCCGGGGCTTCGAAAACCGTGTTCATGGGACATCGAAGGTGGCTTCGCGATGATGACCCGTGGAGGAAACGCAAGGATCTGTTCGATGGTGAAACCGAACTCCGAAAACGCCCGTGTACGAGGAGCGGCGAGGAACTAGACAAGCTGTTGAAAAATTGGAAAGACCGCCCACCGCCGGAAAGAAGCAAAAGGCGCCAGAGCCGGAAAGAAGCGAAGGCGCCAGAGCCGCTGCTGAAGGTATGGAAAACAAGGTCTGTTTTACGGGACTTGCCGTCTTGGAAGATCCACCGTGTGCCTCACAGCCTTGATGTCATGCATATCACGAAGAACATGTGCGAGTTTGCTTGGTACCGCTCAACATGCCAGAGAGGACCAAAGATGGGCCGAAAGCAAGGGCAGACTTGAAATCAATGGGCATCAGGCAGGAGCTTCACGCTAATGATGATGATGATGATGAGGTGAAGCAGGACACAGAAAGTCATCGCAAAGGCAAAAAGGCCAAGAAGACCGGAAATGACTACCCTCCTGCGTGCTTCACTCTAAGTCAGGAGGAGATCGAGCAGTTTTTCACCTGCCTCCTAGGAGTAAAACTTCCTTATGGTTACGCGGGGAAGATAAGCAGATACCTAGACCCAGAAGCGAAGTTCAGCGGGATGAAGTCTCACGGTATCGCCACGCGTTGATGACGCAGACATTTCCGGTTGCAATCCGTGGGATCATGGACGCGCACGTCTGCGGAAACGCTATTTGGCCTATGCAACTTTTTCGACGTCATCTCTTGGAAGTCGATTAGCGTGAGGCAACTCGAAGGCTACGAGGAAGAGATCGTGGTGATACTATGCGAGCTTGAGATGTACTTCCGCCCGCATTCTTCGACGTTATGGTGCATCTGCTGGTCCATATCGTGGAGGATATCATCCAACTCGGGCCGACGTTCCTGCACGGCATGATGCCGCTCGAAAGGATGAATGGTGTCATCAAAGGATACGTTCGGAACATGTCACGTCGAGAGGGAACTATAGCCGAGGGCTTTTCGAATCAAGAGTGCATCTCCCATCGCACGAATTATCTAGGCATCGAGAACCCGTTGGTCTGCCCGTTAACGAGCACCTAGGCAGGCTCGCTGGATGGGGTCACCGTGAGGGTCGCCGCGAAATGCATGTTGACTTTGAGGGTCGACTCGCCGACTTTGAAAGAGCAAACCTAGTCGCGCTACAACACATAGACGTGGTCGATCCTTGGGTGGTAGAGCACAAAACCTTTATTGAGAAGACGTACAATGACCGAGGCCAACAGAGGACGGACGGAGATATACTCAAAGAGCACAACTCATGTTTCACGCGTTGGTTCAAGCAGAAGCCTCTGTCGTACCCTTTACATGAAGATTCTTCCGCGGAAGAACAACTCATATTCACCTTGTCACAGGGCGCCGAGCACAACCTGATGACCTATGAGGCGTACGATATCAACGGCTACACATTATACACCAAGGACAAGGACATGAAGAGCGATGGTTATCGAACTCCGGGTAACGATGGAATCCTACACCGGTAAGGACAAGGACAGATACTACGGAAGGATCGAGGAGATCTGGGAGCTGAGCTACGCTGGAGAGAAGGTGCCGATGTTCCGTGTCAGATGGGCCAAGAGCGTCCTAAAAGAAGACCGATATTTAACCACCATGGTTATACCCGAAGCCAAATCCAAGACCGCGGGTGCAAACGTCACCGCGAAAAATGAGCCATGGGTACTGGCTTCCCAAGTGGACCAATGCTTCTTCATTATCGACCCGCCAAAGCCCAGTCGTGTTGTCGTGAGGAGAGGCAAAAGGAAGATCATCAGAATGGATGGAGTAGCCAATGAGCAAGACTTCGACAAGTACGGCGATCCGAGGATCGAACATGACGACGATGATGAAGTAGCAGCATACACCACAAGAAGAAGCAGGACCACCCTACCTAAAGGACGTCTGCTCCACGGAAGAACTCCATTTGCGAAAAAGAAGGACAAGAAGATTGTGAACAGATAGCTAGCTAAGATCGATTGTATTTAAATCGTAGCCTTCATTTCTCGATTGTATTTCATGGGCACTTTTGAACTATCATGAATATTTTTAAATTTCATGGACACTCGATCTCGATCCCCTCCATCTCGATCGCTATCCCACATCGCCAGATCCGGTCCCTTCGCCGAGCACCCCAGTCCACCGGTCGCCACGCCGACCCCCGCACCTCGATTCCCCTACTCAACCGCCGCCGCCGACCCCCGCACACCCCTCCCTACTCAACCGCCACGACCCCCGCACACCCTCCCTACTCAACCGCCGCCACGACCCCCACCCCCGCACCCTCCCGCTCCACCGACATTACTGTTTGATGATATTTTTAAAAAATTATTACTGTTTTATAAAAAAAAATATTACTGTTATGATTTAAACAAGTTTGAACATATTTAAACACAAATAAGTATCAAACATCATTTTAAATGCATAAAAAAATTGTGGAGCTGGGAATCGAACCCAGGACCTCTGGTGTGAGAACTGCTCTTGACGGTCGAGCTAGTAGAGGGAACTTGATGTGGATCAGGTCAGGTGGAAGATAACTTGTTGGCTCGAGCAGAAAAAAATAAATACTAATGGCGCACCAGGGCGAGGTGCGCCATTAGTATGGATGTACTTATGGCGCACCGAGGTGTGGTGCGCCATTAGTATTGTGCCGCCCCCACCATCCATACTTCCTCCCCGGCCCTCGATCCCCTTCCCCTCTCCTCTCCCTCGCCCTCGCCCTCGATCCCCTTCCCCTCTCCTCTCCCGACGCCGCTGCCCCGCCGCCTCGACGCCGCCCCGTCGTCCTCGTCTCCGCGCATGACGCTGACGCCTTGACGCCCGCTGCCCGTCGTCCTCGTCTCCGCCGCGACGCCCCGACGCCGCGACGCCGCCCTCTCCTCTCCCGACGCCGCCGCCCCGTCGTCCTCGTCTCCTCGGCGCCGCTCTCCCCGTCGCCCCTGCCTCTCCCCGTCGGCCGCCGGTGAAGCACCGCGCCGCACTGGCCCAGACCGGGCCGCACCTTCACCGACGCCGCCGCACGGCCACAGCACCGCCTCGTCGCTCCTCGTCTCCCTGCAGCTGCAGACGTTGCAAGTGCAGCCAAAGTATGCTCTTAAGTATACCTATTTTCCATTCAAATTCGTAATTGCCCTTGTCAAGCTGGCCGCAGCTGATGTGGTGCTTGCTCACGCCATGGCGTCGCTGATCGTTATGTAGCTTTTGTGTCAAGTCCTAGTTTTACGCCATGGTTCAAGTCAGCACCACCAACCATCACATGTTTATTGATTTGTTGTTATAAAAATATTGCCTGCAAAACTATAGCTTAGCCCTCCCTGGTGTTATAGTAGGTAATGCACAAAATGCATTGAAAAAGAGTCTTTTCAAGCTCTTGTTTATTTAACATCCAGTGTTTGCTTTGCGAGCTCTCAGCATGGTCGTCTTTCCGTCTTTCTTTCGCAACACTTGGCACATCTGTAGCTGTTCCATCAAAAATAAAAGTTCCAACAAGCCATGTGTTTCTCTGTATTAGGGTGACAATATTGCTCGCCATTAATTATTTAGGCACACATGGTTGATTGGTTGAACACATCTGTGGATATCTCCTCATCTATGTTTGACTTTTGAAATAATTTTGATCACACTGTTTCGCCTAGCTTTGAATTTTTTCTGCTTAGGCTTTGCATTTTGATACATAGTAGGAGGGCATCCTAGAAAATACATTTGGTGGGACGAATCAGAGCAAACATAAAACAAAAAGGAAAAGAAGGATAGACAATTTGAATATGGGGTTAATTTGCTTGTTCAGAAAATATGGGATAGTTTTGCTGTAAGAGCAAAACTTATAGGTCACAATTTCTCTTGTTTGTTCTCCCAAAATTTTGATGCTCAACAAAACAGTCTTGTATTATCCTTGTCTTGTCTTGTCTAATCAACCCGGTCCTTTGAAGAAAGTGCTTTTTTTGTGGGATTAGTGTGTATGATGTATCCAGTGCTTGGTATTTGGTAGTGTAGCGACACACAAAAATAGTTACCATCTTGTTTTAGGTTCTTAGTTTCCACCGTGGCACCGGTGTGTTTATCAACATGGTTTAGCACTGACCACGGTCAACGGGGCATCTTGTGTGCTATGAGATATTTTTTAGCAGTGTTGAAGATCATGTGTGTTTGCGAAAATAATGTTTCTTAGGTGTAGATTTTTGTGTGTGGCTCAGTGCATGCCCAATGCACTAGGTTCTGAAAGACATGAAGATGAAGCAAGCTTGCTTCACAATCTGATTTGTTTAACTATTTCTTTGTAGTTGTAGAAACATTTTTTTGGTAACTCTCATATAATATGACGAGTCACTTTATTTCTCTTTGATTGGCACATACATCAATTTCGACTAGATCACAATCATGTGCCGTGCATTTTCCAGATCCCCGGTTAGCTTTATTGCTTATTTCCAAATTTACACAGTACTAGTCTGTTAATACTTGTTTTGAGGGTACTTTTACTTCTTCTTTCCTGAGTTTTATTAGTGTACTTTTACTGTCCTCTATAGGTGACGTGTGAACCGTTGCTTATGCCGATCGACTTACCGACTACCTATTTAATTGGTTTTCTTTTAAATCTTATAGTTCCCGTTGATTATAAACTGGCCGGCCGCAATCAATCAGTTGGTATTGATTTTGTCAGCAGACTTTGAGGTCAGTTTATCCAGTCATTTTTCAACAGTACTCAACTATTTCAATCTATCGTTATTTCTGTCAGCAGACTTTGAGGTCAGTTGGTATTGATTGCGTTGGGCTGTGGGGATTTTGAGCTGTTTTCTGACATGTCTTCTTTTAGTGTAATTGTCTCCCGCTTGTTGGTTACTTCTCATGGTTAGAAGATGTGTTGTAGCTTTTCTTAGACTTGTACTGTAAATGGATTTGGTTGTAATAGAAATGACATTTTCTCTACTCAAACTCATTATATTGGAATTATTTGAAGATGTGTGGTGTTAGCCTATCGGTAATAATTATGTGTTAGTGTGAGTTTATTCTTCCTGTGAGCATTCTAATTTTATTTCTCTGGATTCAAGCAATGGGTTTGGACTTGCAAGATTCAGTTCACAAGTACTTGTGGCTTTGGCTTTTAGCCTAACGAGGTCTCTTACTTGTGACAGTTCAGTTGTCAGTGTAATATGTTAGAAACTGCTACTATGTCTCTAGAGGCCTCGGCATATATTGTTTCACCTCTTCACATGCCAATGTATTTTCCATGTTGTGATGAAGGACTTTTTTGCCTTGTCCACCCGAGAGGCCCTTGAGTTTGCTGGAATGTCGATTAACTTCCGTTCCAGCAAATTGGTACTCCATATGTCCTATTTTCAGCAAAGGTCATGCTGAAATTTTCCGTGAATTTTAGCATGACTTTGCTAAAAATAGGACATATGGGGTACTTGTGACTAATGCATGGGCAGGGTACTTGTGACTAATGATGAAAGCTTAGGCTTTTAGGGTGCCTCGGCGTTGAAAAACCCTCAATGATAAAAGCTTAGCTTTTAGGATGCCTCGGTGTCGACAAACCCTAAATGATGAGACCATGATCTTGTTCCTTGACAATAACCAACTTTTTGACCAAATTTTGTTCCTATTTAGAGAGAAACATGGCCAACAACGATGAGGCCGGGGGTTCGAGCGGCAAGGCATTCTGGGAGCTATCCCAGGAGATGGAGGAACAACCTCACTTGTATGAGGACGCCGCCTTCCCCACCGATCCTGAGACCACTGATGGTACCGCCGAGGATGACCCCACTGATGCCACCACTGATGGTGCCGCCGAGGATGCCACCATCGATGATGGCGGTGCACGCAGATGGCAGCCAACCGAAGAGGCAGCGGAAGGACCGGCGCCCGGTATGCTCTGCACCCTCAAGGAGGAAGTTCTTGAAGTGGACTCAGACGGAATCCAACGGCGCCGAACGAATAGTCAAGGGGTACTCGCTTCAGCTCGGGTGCATTCTCCGAGCACCGCCTCGATCAACACCGAGAACCCGAGGCATCCCGACCGAGGAATTTGCGCAACCTCCTCTTCACGAAGCTGCACGAACGATACAAGTTCCCGCTGAATTTGAAAACACAAGCCTCAAAGGTAATAAAGTGAACAATGCTGCCCTCACGAAGATGAGCAAGGCCCTATCTACTTGGAAAAGCAATGTGAAGAGAATGATCGAGAAAGGTGAGAGTTATGAGAAGATCAAGGAGAAAAATCCTTCGATCACCGAAGATGACTACAACGACTTCAAGATCAATTGCTCGAGCACCGCAAACTCCGAATCAAGTCAGTGGGGGAAAGAAATGCGGGAGCTGAACTTAGGGGAACACACACTCGGTCCGGCGGTTACAGAGTGGCGGAGCCTATATGGGACAAGGAGGACGCGGAGCGTGCCGAGCAAGGCCTACCGCCCCTCTTCGATAAATACGGTGACAAGCAGACCAGGAACTTTGTCAGGGCCCGGTACAAGAAGGACCTGAAAACAAAGGACCTTACCACGGATCCGAAGACCAGGGCGCTTGAGGTTGTTCTGGTAAGGAATACCACCCCCGCGTAATTAGCTCCATATGGTTGCAGTCTAATTAATGAAGCCAAATTTCTAAATGGTTCACATTCCTTCCGTAGGTGACTGAAAGCAGTAGCGCGGGGTCGACTAAGAGCAACCCTTGGGACACCACTCTAAATAGGCCGTTGAATGTAATGAAGAACAAGGATAAGCTCAGTAAGCCGACATCAGCTGGTCGTGTGGCCGGCAAAGGCTTGTCCACAAAATGGGGATCATACTATACCGCTGGTGTGCGGAAGGAGAAAAAGACCAGCTCGGAAAGCGGTGCCGCGAGGTTCAAGAACTCAAGGCACGGTGGCGCGGATTCGGAGATTGTCCAAGAGCAAGTGCAACAACAACTCGAGCGACGATCACCGCCATTGTGCCTACCTTGATCCAGGGGTTGAGTGCGTGGATTGCGGGCGGCTAATGTGGGCCGCCCGATTCCTAGCTTCACGGCCAAGAACTCGCAGAATGCGATGGCGGGGCCATTGGTGTCTCCGGCGGAGGCGGCATTGGTGTCTCCGACGCCGCACGGAGCTTAATGCACCGGGTGTACGCCGCCGGCACCTTCTGCAAAGCGGCCCCTCCGTTAATGCCACGCCCGCCGTTGGCGGGCCTCGACATTAGCCGAGCTCGACGCCATCATCACAATAACTAATTAAGCCTCTCGGTCGAGGACTTCATCTCCTTGCCTTTTGATCGGGCATCCCCGACGCCCTACATGTTTTCGCAGGGCGCCGCCGACGTTCCTGCACTCTCCCGCGCCGTGAACAACGAGTTGGTCGATGTCGCCAAGGGCAAAATCGTTCAACCGGCAACCCTTGTTCCACGGTACCCAGATGCCACCCAACTTGTTTAGGGTTGAACTGGTTCGGTGCTGCCAGGCTGCGACGAGGCATTACCTCCGATTCGACCCGTCGGGGCCGGCGATGATGACGTGATGACCCTCGGCCGCCGCTCGAGCTGGCCCTCGCTTTGGCGAAGAGCGATTCGTTTGGGGGCGGGGACACCACCCAAAGACAACACCGCCCGATCGTGCGGCGCCAAGTCGGCCCCATGGCAAGACCGCCGCCAGAACGGTGCGGACATCCCTATGCCATCGGATCCAAACATGCATATGGCACAGGATCAGAACGACGACGACGACGATACATTTGCCAACGTCGATCAGTACTTTGCCGATCATGGGTACGGTGGCGACTTTTCATGGGGCCTCCTTCTCAAGAACCCAACCCAACAAAAGACGTGCGCGATCTAGCTGGTACCACGGAGAAGCCAAGTTGCAACAGGCGTCGTCTGCCGTTCAGCTCTCAGGAGACGCCTCCAGCTGCCGACTTCACCGAGCCTCATATAAGCAAGGTGCGAAATATTATCAGCCCCAACACACTCAAGAAGGCGGTCTGTGAGCAGAACTCGGTCCCATTACAGGAGAAGAAGAAGGCACGCAAAAGAAAGACTAACAAGGGTGCGGGCAAGCCGGCACCGAGTACGATCCGTGCTCAGGACGGGCCACCTTCACCGAGGATATCTCGAGGAGGGTGCATGTGGCGGGTAGGGCGATGCTACCGACAAATATGCTCAATGCTGCAACCGGTGCTATCGGAGTCCGCATGATGGTGTTCTTTCTTTGGAGAAGCGGCGTCTCGTAGAGAAGGATGTGGCATACCCGGTTTTCGTGGGCTAAGGTGCCGAGAGGGCAAGGGCTTTGTGGATAACTCCATCGGGCACGATCGTCCTGCGGTTTGATGACATCCACGCTATGTTGAACCTTCATCCGCTGCACTACACCTTCGCTCGGCTATTTTCGCTGAGTATGGAGATGCGGATCATTCGCGACAAGACCGGACATCATGATAGTCGACCCCTTCTACATGTGTGCCAAGATCTTGGGCAGCGCTGGGACCGCAAGTCGCGAGTTCTTACCTCGAAGGCGTCATTCGCAAACCAAGATAAGGATAACTTCCTCGTGCCTTACTTTCCCGAGTAAGTCCTCCCCTCAACCGCCCGTAACATATGAATTCTTAGATTTCGATCGCTTTTTCTTTTAACATTCCGTGTTTTCTGCGGTGACACACATTGCACGCTCATCCTCCTAAGCCCCAAATATTCCATGGCCACGTATTTCGACCCGGACCGCCCGATCGAACGTAGACTACACAAATGTCAAGAAGGTTCTTGATGATGTTCTCCTGCCACGCCTAATCTGGAGGCACCTTCACCGTGCCTATTCGTAAGCACGGCAAGCACATGTTCTCCCACAATCTGACGTTACGCTGCGTCAAGCAGCCACCGGGCGGTCGAAGGGTGCCTACTACGCCATCCATCACATGCGGGCGATCGACGGGACCATCATCAACTTCGCTACCGAGTAAACTCAAAGATTGGGCCGCGGCGTGTCGGCAATCCAGACGCGGACATCGACAAGAATTCTTTCGCATCCAGTCGGAGTTTGCGGAAATCATCCATCAAGATGTCCTTCGTACCTCGGGGCAGTTCTACCTCGTAAATCAACCGTCCAACGGTGACATCGACACAATGCTACAAATGCAGTCGACAACGCCCGTTCTTTCATGACTCCCATGATAGACGGCGGCTTCATCCACGCCCGGTCCCTTGAGTCGAGTCGAAAGCGGTGATCTGTGTCTAGTTCTCAAAACATCGATTGGCTCATGTTGTAATTAAACTTTAATGAACTTGTAGTATGTCTCTTTGTTTTCGAGAGTCGTTCAACGTAGATGTAATTGATGCTATTAATGTCTTGCTTTTCTCTTCCGATCGCTACATTGCATACTTATATATTGCTTATGTATTGTGCGTGAATTGGTATTAACGCTTGCTTTGGCTAGTGCATAGCGATGCCGTCGTATGTCGTGGTACAAGGGTAAGGTTCCCGGAGTCTACGATGACTGGGAGGAGTGTCGGAGACAAGTTCACCGATTCAGCGGTAACAGTTACAAAGGGTACACCACTAGGGCCGAGGCCGAATCTAGATACGCCCGCTATCTAGCGGGAGAGGGGAGGGAGCATTGGAGGAACCAGATGAAGACGAGTTTCATCGTGATGATGCTCATCGTGATGACCGCAGCTCTCTTCTATGTGATGGTAGTTTAGATGATCGATATCGACTTGTAATGTGAAGACAAACTCACTACTCGCGGTCTCGAGACTTGTAATATAATGTTCTATCTTTGTTCGGTCTTTTCAATTCGGAGACTAATATGATGAATTGTATTCAGAGACTAATATGATGAATTGTATTCAGAGACTAATATGATGAATTGTATTCAGAGACTAATCTTCTATTGTATTCGACGAATCTGTTGTTGATGTGTGCTGTCTATATTTTGTCCAATTATACATTTTGTAACCTGTGCAAAAACAGAAAATAAAAAAATAAAAAACCTAATATTCATACTAATGGCGCATCACATTAAAGGCGCCATTAGTATGCCAAAGGATACTAATGGCGCATCATTAAACAGTGCGCCATTAGTATGCCGGGTTACTAATGGCGCATCTTGCCGTTAGCGCCATTAGTATGCCAAAGCACTGGTATACATGGCCCCTCGGGAGGCATACTAATGGCGATCGTTGTATATACTAATGGCGCATCCGGTGGTGCGCCATTAGTATACAGATACTAATGGCGCGCAGGTGGTGCGCCATTAGTAAAATATACTAATGGCGTGGCACTAATGGCGCACCACTAATGCGCCATTAACGGCCAAATTAGGTGCGCCATTAGTAGGCCTTTTCCTAGTAGTGATATTTCCAACAATCCAAAAACCTTATTATAGGAAATTTACACCAAGTGGTTTTACTGCTTCCATGAGGCCTCCTATGTTTGAGGGTCTCCACTATAAGAGGTGGCACGTGGGAGCAGTCTTATGGTTTCAAACCATGAGTTGCTATGACGCCACTCTTGGCAAACCTGAAGGGGAGCATGATGCCCAACAGGAACAAGCTTTTCAGAAAATGGACACCCTGTTTAAGGCTGCTCTCTTGAGTGTTCTTGGTGAGAATATAGTTGATCCGTATGCGTCAATTGACAATGTAAAAGATATGTGGGACGCACTCGAGGCCAAGTTTGGGGTCTCGGATGCTGGCACTGAGCTGTACATCATGGAGCAATTCTATGGTTATAGGATGACTGAAGGGCGCTCCGTGGTTGAGCAAGCTCATGAGATACAATCATTTGCTAGAGAACTTAAGCACTTCAATTGTATGCTACCGGACAAGTTTGTTGCCGGAGATATCATCACTAAGCTTCCTCCTTCATGGAGGAACTTTGCTACCTTACTGAAGCATAAGAGACAGGAGTTTTCCGTTCCGGATCTCATTGGTACTCTTGATGTGGAAGAAAAGGCAAGAGCAAAGGACACACGTGCTCGAGGTATTGAGGGAGGATCTAGTGCCAATCTTGTACAGAAGCAGAACTTCCAGCCCCACAAGTTCAAGAACAAGGGCAAGTTTGATGGTAAAGCAAAGTTTGATGGGAAGAACAAGGTTGTGCAGCACAAGAACTTCAAGAAGAAGAATGACAAGAAGAAAGGTGTTTGTCATGATTGTGGGGATCCTGATCATTAGGCTCCTAGTTGCCCTAATCGCAATGACAAGCGTCATCCCGGGAAAGGCGACAAGACCGCTAATGTTGTCATTGGATACACTGACATGAAGGATGCTGGGTATGGTATATTTCCCACTATTCTTTCAGTATGTCATTCTCCTGATTGGTTGATTGACATGGGTGCTAATGTGCATGTATGCGGTGATATTTCCATGTTTTCGTCTTATCAGACCGCAGGGACTTCAACCATGCTGATGGGCAACTGTTCAAGTGCTTCTGTTCGTGGTGTTGGCACGGTCGATCTGAAGTTTACTTTGGGGAAGATCGTGCGGCTGAAGAACGTGCATTATGTCCCCTCCGTCAATAAAAATCTTGTTAGCGGATCTCTTTTGTGTAGAGATGGCTATAAGCTTGTTTTTTAGTTGAATACATTTTTAATATCCAAGTATGTAACCTTTCTTGGTAAAGGCTATGAGTCAGGAGGCCTGCTTCGTTTATCCTTGTCAGACATTTGCAATTAAGTTGTTAATCATGTTTGCAACAATAGTGAATCAAATGTGTGGCATTCACGTCTTTGTCATGTTAACTTTGGTTGCATGTCGCGACTAGCGAAGTCGAACTTAATCCCTAGTTTCACCACTGTCAAGGGATCTAAGTGTCAAGTTTGTGTGCAAGCTAAGCAACCTCGTAAGTCTCACACGACTGCGGAAACGAGAAATCTTGCACCACTAGAGCTCATACATTCAGATCTATGTGAAATGAATGGTGTTTTGACAAAAGGTGGAAAGAAATATTTCATGACGTTAATTGACGACTCCACTAGATACTGACGTGTGTATCTTCTGAAATCTAAGGATGAGGCTTTGAACTTTTTCAAGATCTATAAAGCTGAACTAGAAAACCAACTTGATCGAAAAATCAAGAGGCTTAGGTCCGACCATGGTGGAGAGTATTTTTTCAATGAATTTGATGCTTTTTGTGCGGAACATGGTATAATCCATGAGAGGATGCCTCCCTATTGACCTCAGTCAAATGGGGTAGCCGAAAGAAAGAACCGTACTCTAACTGATTTGGTTAACGCCATGTTAGACACATCGGGCTCTCCAAGGCATGATGGGGGGAGGCGATATTGACTGCATGTCATGTCCTAAACCGAGTTCCCACAAAGAATAAAGAGATAACTCCATTCGAGGAATGGGAGAAGAAAATATTAAAGCTCTCTTATCTACGAACCTGGGGTTGTTTGGCGAAACTCAATGTGCCAATTCCAAAGAAGCGCAAGCTTGGACCAAAGACCATGCATTGTGTTTTCGTGGGATATGCTTTTCATAGCATTGGTTATAGATTCTTGGTTGTAAAATCTGAGGTACCTGACATGCATGTCGATGCGATCATGGAGTCGAATGATGCGACTTTCTTTGAAGATATCTTTCCCATGAAGGATATGACTACCTCATCTAATCGGGAGATGCCTAGTTCATCGAATCAGGAACCAATTACAATTCTTGAACCTGCCACTTCGATGGAACACTTTTCCCGTGGAGGAGAACAATGAAATTCCTACTAGGAGCAAGAGATGAGGACTGCAAAGTCCTTTGGTGATGATTTTCTTGTGTATCTCATAGATGACACTCCCGGTTCTATTTCAGAGGCCTATGCATCCGAAGACGCTGAATCTTGGAAGGAAGCGGTTCAGAAGTAGATGGATTCTATCTTGGCGAATGAAACTTGGGAGATAACTGATCGTCCTTATGGGTGCAAACCAATAGGATGCAAATGGGTATTCAAGAAGAAGCTTAGGCAAGATGGAACTATTTAAAAGAACAAGGATCGGCTCGTGGCTAAGGGTTATAACCAAAAGGAAGGTGAAGACTTATTTTATACTAACTCACCGTGGCTCGACCGGCCACTATTCGAGTTCTACTTTCACTAGCTGCCTCACATGGTCTTCTGCTTCATCAAATGGATGTTAAGACTGCTTTCCTAAATGGAGAGTTGGACGAGAAAATTTATATGGAACAACCAGATGGGTTTGTACTAGATGGTCAGGAAGGAAAAGTGTGCAAGTTGTCAAGTCTTTGTATGGACTCAAGCAAGCACCCAAACAAAGGGCATGAGAAGTTTGAAAGAACTTTAACAGCTGCAGCTTTGTTGTAAACGAGGCTGACAAATGTGTGTACTATCGCCATGGTGGGGGCGAGGGAGTTATCCTTTGCTTGTATGTTGACGACATACTGATTTTTGGAACAAATCTGAATGTTATTAAGGAGGTCAAGGATTTCCTATCTCGTTGTTTTGAGATGAAGGATTTAGGAGTGGCCGATGTCATTCTAAACATCAAGTTGTTGAGAGACGATGATGGTGGGATTACATTGCTTCAATCTCACTATGTGGAAAAGGTCTTGAGTCGCTTTGGCTATAGTGACCGCAAGCCCTCTCCAACACCATATGATGCAAGTGTGTTACTTGAAAGAATCAAGAATTGCTAGAGATCAATTGAAATATTCTCAGATTATTGGCTCGCTTATGTACTTAGCCAATGCTACAAGACCTGACATCTCTTTTGCGGTTAGCAAACTGAGTCGTTTTGTCTCAAAACCAGAAGATGTGCACTGGAAAGCTCTAAAGAGAGTTTTGTGTTATTTGAAAGGCACTGCGAATTATGGAATTCACTACACCGGGCACCCAAAGGTGCTTGAAGGGTATAGTGACTCAAATTGGATCTCAGATGCTGATGAGATAAAGGCCACGAGCAGCTATGTATTCACTCATGGAGGTGGTGCTGTTTCTTGGAAGTCTTGCAAGCAGACCATCTTAACGAGGTCAACAATGGAAGCAGAACTCACTGCACTAGATACAGCTATGGTCGACGCAGATTGGCTTCGTCGGCTCTTGAATGACTTGCCGGTTGTTGAGAAACCTGTACCGGGTATCCTTATGAATTGCGACAATCAAACTGTAATCACGAAAGTGAGCAGCTCAAAGGATAACATGAAGTCATCAAGACACATTCAGAGAAGGTTAAAGTCTGTCAGGAAAATGAGAAACTCCGGAGTTATTGCATTGGATTATATCCAAACGCGTCTAAAAATCTGGCAGATCCTTTCACTAAGGGTCTATCACGTAATGTGATAGATAATGCATCGAGGGAGATGGGTATGAGACCCACAATATGATTTGTTCACAAAGGTGGTAACCTAGTCTATATGATCGGAAATCCTGTGAATTAGATGTGGAAGACAAGCTGTTGGTCAACTGAGAGGAGAGTATCCTTACTATTAATACCACTCCATGAAGATGCAATACTCTCCTAATCTGCATGGCAGGTTGATGTATATCTTAATGTGTTCTAAGTGGCTCATTGAAGCAGAGATGTCATCCTGCATAAAATCTTTTGAAGAATGCACCTATATGAGTCTGATTGTTAAACGTCGCAATCTATGATAGTAGGGTTCTCTCTAATAAACTCATGAAAGGTCTCGAGTATGACGATAAGCTCCACCATGGGAAGACCCACGGTGGCCACATATCGGTCAATGCTTTATGTGAAGCTAGATTTGCAGAAAACTTGCAGTTGAAGGCCCAGTGCACTGTCCAAGTTGCTTACTAGTGGAGCATAGAGTTCTAGGTGAAAATTCGACTTAACAGTCTCCACTATAGTACCGGTATATAAAACAGTGTTTTGGAACCAAAGGCAAATTTTGTGTGCCTCTGGGATCTGGTGGGGGATTGCTGGAATTTTGTCTATTTTGGGCCTAGTCCAATAGCAGTTTCAGAAATTCCTAATAAATCCTAGAGGCCCACGCTGCCCATTCGTGCAAGGCAAGAGATGGAACTAAAGTTTAGTCCCACATTGGTAGTTTAGAAGGAGTTGGACCTCTTTACAAGGGAAGCTCTTTCTCCATATGTATGAGGACGAGAACAAGAGGGACATCCACGCGCGCTCCTCCTCCGCCGCCCGCCTCGCCACGCCATGCCACGACACGCCGCGGGTTGCGGGAAAGAGCCGAGCCGATGTCTAAATTTTGGCCACGCACGATGGGTATACGAAAGGTCACATGGAAGCTGAAACGTTTTTGCTGTAGTGGAGATTGAATACGAACGACGCACATTTTCGCCCGTTCTCTTCAGCTCCCGGCGCAGCCTCTCGCCTCCTTCTCTCGCGCCTATAAACGGGAGGTTGCTCCTCTCAGAGAGACGCACCAGAACCTCTTCTTCCTCTCGCCATAAGTTCCTGAGCACTGTGCTGCTACATTCTTCCCTTATCCCGGCGTGCGGCGTGCACCGCAGGTCGGGACAGTAGGCCTCCGAAACCGCACCTCTTTGAGTCCTGTACGGGAGAAGGTTGATAAGGTTTTTGGGGAGCGTTTCGCGCGACTACTGACTTCTTCGTCACGGATGCCCCGGACTCCGACGACTACTTCCCCGACGACGACTTCTTTCCCGACGTCGACAACCTCCTCGACGACATGGCTGGCGAGGACACCGGCCCCAAGTCCAGCGCTTCTGCTGCTGCTGTCCAGTATGCGTTCTTCCTCTTTCTATTAGAGACCCTGCTACAATTTCTTGTTCTAGTGCTTGCCCTAGATATGTTAGACTCTGTTTCATATATGCAACTTGCTATACTGTCTGCTTTAGATGTGTTTAGTTACAATTCATATATGAAGATGTTGTTTACCTTCTTTTTGTTAAATCACATGACTTGTTTTATCACTGCTATACTAGTCGTGCTTTATCTAGTATTTCTGTTAGTAAAATTATTCGCAAATTGCTCATATTTCCAACATTCTATGTCGATGGTCTAGGTGGAGTACCCCCATTGGATCTACTAATGATCAAGTCTAAGTCTTTGTGAGATGTTCAGTATATATGCCTTTCCTTTTGAGCAGGCGGATTTATATAAGGGTGTACGTACGTAGGTGCCCATCATCCGTTCATCTTAATATACCTGTCCTGCCAGCCATGGACTCCTCCGTTGTTACTAGCCGGAGTCCTCTCCTGAAGGAACCAGGGTGACATGTTTGAGGAAGCGGTTGCACAGGCATGTCCCTTCGTCAAACATTACACACATGGAGGAAAATGTCACAAAATACATATGTGCGGCACAAGAATATAATGAAACCACTCGCACAAGGACCAGCTGGCAAGTTAGGAGTATTTTTCCCATGGAAATTATCATAATAACTTCATGGGTATTTTGGTTTAGATACATGAAGTTGCTTGACAATGTGGAGCCAACCTTCCATTGATGGAAGTAGTACGGCAAGCATGGCCTAGGCCATGGTTGGCCTTGCCATACAAGAATCACGTTGACTTGGCCTCGGGCGGATCACGGTGGTCTTCTGGGCTCTGATCCTCTTTGAGTCCGCCCATCTAGATGGAGTCGGTGAAGTTCCAACATATGTTCCTGTTGTCTTCTTTGGATGGCAGGCTTTCGTCATGCATGCGTGATGGCGAGATTCGGTGTCACACACTTCAAAAAGGGTACAACGTCGGCAATTGCAGTTCCAGGCCGTTGGCCATCAGCAAGGCCAGCCCGTCTCCATTAGGGGAGCGATAATAGCGGCGCGTCGATGGCACGTTCTACCAGCGATTGTGAACATTCTGTGGTCCATGGACTTTGATGTAATTTTTATTATGTTTGGGGTGTTTTTTAAAACTGATGAACTTTTATAATAGTCGGGTCCTTTTTACATAAAAATAAAGTTTGCAGACCGATTGAGCAACATACAACCATTTTTTATATTTACGTTTTAACTTTAATTTTTGTACAATGTTTATTCGGTTCTTCCAGGGACGCTCGTGATCCTTTTTAGTACATGGAGCGCATGCATTTCTCTCATATTATAAGTCATGGTCCCTTTGTGAACATGCAACCGTGCTACTAGTCAAAATCAGCAGCAAATCAAGGTAAAAAAGGAACCGGATACCCAACGAACATCATTGTTTAGTCAAACAGTGCAAAAAGCATTCTTGAGAACAATGCAAACAATTATATGCTTGAAAATTTATTTACGCAGATGCAATTCATAACAGGCAACCTGATGGAAGTAGGTTTATACTATTACTTGCTTTCCATCACGACAAGTCGCCTTTACCGGAAGGTGTCCATTTAGGTTCTTTACTTTTGTTCTCATAATTAGGTGCATTAAAAAATGCTACAAAAACATGTTTGTATGTGAAACTACATTTTAGCCAAACTGATTAGGTGTGATCTAATTTTGTCCTCGAGAACCATGTTTATATGAGAAACTTGTTTCTCATTGAAAAAAAGTTGTTTTCCAGAAGTATTTGTAGGAATGTTCCTGTGTGTCATCTAGTGGCAAACATCTCTTCGCGGGGAATGCAATGGAGAAAGAGGATTTTGATTTGACCGCTTGATACAAAAGTAATGTATTATTGAAATATTGCATGATGTGATGCCATCTATTTTGTTTGAATGTGGGTATTTGCTGATATTGTAGTACGATGCTTGCTTGGAGCAACTTCGATTACATAATAGTTAAGAAATTAAAATAAAATAGAAGAATGAAAATAAATAAATGGAAAGAAACATAAATGAATATACAAAAAGGAAATAAACAAAAGAATAAACGACAGACAGAAAAGGAAGAAAGTATAAGAAAAAGTAAATGAAAAATGGGGAAATGGACAAAAATCTTTGCGAATGTTTTTTAGATACTAGGCAAAGATGCGTCTTTGCCGAATGTTTTTTCTTGCACACTAGGCAAAGGCGCGTCTTTGCCGAGTGCAACACCTAGAGTTTACCTAGTGCTGTAATTTTCTTTTTGATTGTGAACTGTAGGGCAAAACCGTCAAAACCTTTCAATTCTATTCCATCACAACATAAAGTATAATATGTACAGGGCTAAAGGCTAATAAAAGGAAAACGGGACTACAAACTAATACAACTTACCTTTAAGGTGGGAGAAAAGAAACCCATCTCATGATAAATCTTTGCCTTATAAAGCACATCTGCCTTGGAGATCAACCAAACATCCAGCTTACCAGTTAAAGAAAAACATAGAGCTTCTAAAGAATTGTCTTGGGGTTTTGAAGGATCTCATCTCTTCACTCTCGACTACATAGTTGCAGCTAAATTGAAGGATTGTATAAAATCATCACTGTCTAAAACCTCCTTGGTTGAAACCAACATGTCTGTTGCATAAGAGAACAATCTCTTAATCCTCTAATGCGAAAGTACAAAAAAAGGATAGTCCCCTTGGTTGACTTCTACCCAAAAAATGGCCCTAAACTTGTCAAAAAAGGCTTGCAATATATTTGCACCAAAAGGAGCCACACAAGGAAATAGCATGTGGCACTCTATCACGATAGTAGGAATTCCATATCAGGTGCACCCAAGGAATATCATGTTTGTTATAGAATTTATGTGCATGCTTTAAAAGCAAAGCCACATTCTGAACCCCAAGATAGAGAGTGCCAAAACCTCCCTTGTTTTGGTCTATAAACCAAATCTCATGAGGCCAAGGATGTTACAGGTTCCTGTCTATTCTTCCTCCATAATACTATCTCTAAATTCTCTGCAGTTGCTTAGATTTTTGCCAAGTGTATTTTCAAAGAGGTTTTTTAACATGCTCCTTCTTACCTCCCCTTTTCACATGAGAAGTAAGAGTATCAAATAGATCTGAGCCGTAGATTGCATTAAGTAGTGGGTTTGATTAACTCTTACCTTCTTACCTCTTATGCTAAAAGAGGAGGTAAGAGGGAGCATGTTAAAATTGTTCATTTTCAAAATCACTCGCGGCAGACTCTATTTGTCGATTTCCCGTTGGAAAACACTTGACAAACACTACAACACATAAAGAAGCATTTTCCCGCGGTGAATCCTTGAACATGTGGAGTTGCATAATTTTACAGTTTAGTCTTCACTCCTTAGTGTATTGCCACTCGACAGAGACTGAACAGTTAATCAAGACGAATCAAAGAAACAATCATATGTATAGAAGAGGAAATTACATTTACAGCGACACCTCGTCGACAATACTAGTAGTGTGCATATATGTTGGGAAATGAGTTGATAATACTAGTAGTGTTTCTTCTAGTAGTCGAACTGGCGCCAGGTGGAGAAGGTTTGCCCGAACTGCCACCAGGCCGGCACGACATCCTCGAAGATGAGGTACTGGCCGCCGGTGGAAGTGATGGCGGTTGAGCGCCTGCCCAACTAGCCCCGAGAGGCAGTGCCAGTTGGCGCCCAGTTCCTGGACATGGGGATCCACGGTGTTGGTCCCTTTCACCGACATGCTCTTGATCGACCCGCTCCCGCCAATGTTGGCCACGAGCACCAGCTCGAAGTAGTTGAAGCCATTGATGGTGAACCGCACACCGCCTTGCCTCCAGCACTTGACCTGCTGGTAGAAGACGGAGATGATGCCGGCACGGTAGATGCCGATGTTCTCCCAGGCAGGCTGCGACATGTCGAAGTGGTGGCGGGGAGGGTTGCACCACCCGCCGTTGTCACTGGGAAGATCCCAATTGGGAGGACAGAAGTTGGTGGCGGACACGGTGATGGATGTGCCGGGCTTGCACATATCCGACTTGCTGGTATCGCAGATGATGACGTAGCACTGCCCGCACGATGCACCGTCATTGAACAGCGCCGTGCTCAACGCCACGTTGTTAATCCCGTACCCCGCAACGTACAGGTTCTCGTACCCACACGCGCCACCTGGATATTGCACATGCAAACACATTCAGACACGCACACACGCATTGCATTGCATGCATAGAAGTAATATTGGGGAAATTCATGGTGCCGGAGCAAGCCGGAATTAACGCTAGATTAGCGAGCTTACCCATTGTGTCGGAGCCGTCGGCGCCGCCGTAGAAGGTGGCGGTGGCCGGGATCCAGTTGAATTGACCGGCGCCAAGCAGAACGCGAGAACTGCGGCGAACAACTGCAGGAAGCGCATCCCAGCTGCCATCTTTCTGCTCGAAAGAGAGTCCCAGAAATAAGGAGAGATGATTGAGGTTCTCTCGGAGCTAGTTAGCTTGCTAGATATTGTGGCGATCGAGAGTGGATTTGGAGGTGAGGAATGATTGAGACAATGGTGGTGCTTAAATAGGAATGTAGCTAGCATATGAGATCGAGAGGAATGATTGTCGTGTTAATGAACTACCATATGAGATCGCGGTTCCAACGATCGTATGGATGCAACCTCCACCGATTGACTTGCGTGCTCTAATCATTGAACGCAGGTCTGAATGTCTGATCGATAGAGCTTTCCTTAATTAAATACATTCAAAATGATAGGCTAACTGAAGACTAATTTGAGATTGTACCAGAGTTTGGCTAGTCTATACTATAAGTCTATAGCAGTGGCAGCTAAAACTAGCTCGCTTTTGTTGAGTGCGCACAAACGTTTCTGCAAGAGGCCTTTAATACTGAACTGGTTTGAAAAGGGTCGACGTACGTTTGTTGTTTTATGTTTTCTGCTTGGCTAATTAGAAATTATCTGCAACCAGAAATTAAGGCGTCGAGTAGATGCAACCGTTCGATAAAGGCATTTCGCACCAGAGAAGATGCAACCATTCAGTTTTCTTGGCTACCTACATTCAGGCCGTGCAATTTTGAAAGACAAGAACAAGTAGCTGAAAGCGAAAGCCGGATTTTTGTTACTTCATAATTGTTCTTTAGGTAGTGCTGGAATTCCCGCTAGCCGCCACTAACTAAAACTGTCTCTAACTGCAAGCCCAACTCCCTCCAAATCCTTGCAGCAACCATTGAAGTAATCTAACAATATGCATGCATGCATTGCATCCTCTTGTTTCCTTCTTGTTCGAGGTCAAATGATTACACCGAACTTGATTATTACTTGGATGCCGGCCTAATTGGTTTAGACTATCCATAGTGGGAGTAACATAGATGATAACATCACATATATCTAGATAAAATAGATGATGTGAAAAGCAATTAATGAAGAAACAGAGGCATATAGTAACATCGAAATTACTTTGCGCACGATCTGTATCTCTACGAGACTTCATGCTGCATTCCTTTTCTTTTCCCGATGGAGCTCGTTGATTGAACGAAAGCACATGCAACAACAATCATATGTGTGTTTGAACGTGAAAATGTCGTACGTATAGCAGGTCTCTAGTAACATACTCCCTCTGTTCGGGTTTATTAAGCTCAAAGACCACTTTGATAGGACCAAGGCAGTGCTAGAAAGCAAACGCTTGAAAATTAGAGCTGAAATTGGCCAATTAGCAGGCTCTCCTCTAACTTAAAACGTAAGAGCATCTCCAACAGGCGCGCAACAAGCCGCGCGCTAAAAATTACTTTGTTGCGCGCGCTTCGCCTGGTTTTGCGCGGCCCGCAGCGCTGGCTCCAACAGCCGCGCTAAAATGCAACGCGCGCGCTGCTCTAGCAGCGCGCAAAAATTGCAGCGCACATAAGCGTATATCTAGGCTTCTCCAACGATATATAGTTCTACTACGTTCACATAACCTGCTTCTACAATACAAAATAAAACTGGCGTCTTCGACGATATATAGTTCTACTACGCTCACATAGCCTGCTTCTACGATACAAAATAAAACTGGCTTCTCCAACGATATATAGTTCTACTACTACTGCTTCTCCGACTCAGACTCTGCCTCGGTGATGTCCTCCTCCGATGTCCGAGCATATGCGTCAAGGAACCGCTCGTCGCGGGAGTCCCAGGACGACGCATCTCCTAGCGCCATGTTGTATTTAGCGACCGCCTTCCGCGTTCGCTTGTCCTCGCGATAGGCGGCTCGCGCCTTCCTCCTCTCCTCCCTCTCCGCCCTCCTCTCGGCGAAGAACTGTTCTTCGTTGATGATCTCTTGCGGGAAGCGTTGCCTCCACACTGCCATGGCTTCCTCGTCCATCTCGGCCAGGCTAAGACGGGCGCCCCGCCTCCGGTGTTTGCGAAGATCCTCGTCGGTGGTAAGCCGCGGAAAGGCACCAACTCCTGTGCTCGCTCCCGCCGACATCGCCGCTGAAGTTCATGTCCCAACGTGACCGGCGGAGGCGCCACGCCGCAGCGTCGTATGCGCGCGTGCCATCTTAGGCGGTGTCGAAGGTTCCGAGGCCGAGTCGCACGCTGCCGCCCGACTGAATTGAGGCGAAGTAGGTGCCGGACGGGCGCACGCGGACGCTGTGGTAGCCTGAACCTCCCCGGCGACGAGGCGGCATGGTGGCGCGGTGGTGGCGGCTCGGCGGCGAGGAGGGAAAGCAGTGGAGAGAGCGAGAGAGAGCGGCAGATGGCGCTGCAGTTTTATAGGCGCGCGCGAAGCGGCGCGCCAAATCTTGCGCGCGAGCTGCCGCCTTTTCCCGCGCGCGCTTGTTTCCCGCCACCGCTGGAGCGCGCGAAACCGGTCGGCGCGCGCTAAAAAGCACTTTTACCGCGCGGGCGCGTCTTCTAGCGCGCCTGTTGGAGATGCTCTAATAAACAGCCAACGCAGGAAACAAGGCATTGTCATGGGGCGGCTTGCAGGCAAAGGATCGCATGCACTGGCTTGCATGCACGGCTCATAACTGCTCACTCGGTTAACAAGGCACCGCATAGGAATAGGGAATGAAAAAATGCTGCGAGTAGAGCAGGTTTGGCGTGCGCGGCCTTAGGCTAGTTATAGTCATAGTGGGGAGTAACTTAGATTAGTAACATATATATGTTGCTAGTCTATATTACTATCTTCATAGTGGGGAGTAACATATTGTATGGTATCATGCAAAGCATCATTTATTAAGACGTAGACTCATTTTGTCTTGATATGTGTTATGTTATAGTAACATATTATGTTACTTCAAAGACCCCTCTCCTCATTAAATACATGCCACATAAGCAAACTTTTCTTCGGGTGTGTTATGTTACATGACCAGCCTTAGCCTAGTCATAGTGGGGAGTAACTTAGACTAGTAACATGCACATGTTACTAGCCTATGTTACTACCTTCATAGTGGGTAGTAACATAAGTGTGATAATATATACATCTTCATTTATTGCTTTGTATACTCATTTTGCATTGGGAAGCGCTTATGTGATGGTAACATATTATGTTACTCTATTTGCCTCTCTCCTCATTAATTACTTGACACATCATCGCTTTTTGCTCATGTGGCATCTATGTTACTATCTATGTTACTCCCACTATGACCAGCCTTACATTTTCTGGACGGGGCTTCGTGGGCTGTGGAGGCCCTTTAAACCAGGAGTAGCTAGTTACTAGTACTATGAGTAACATCACACTTACCAAGGCAAGATGAGTCTATAACCTATGGCGTTTTGGTTGCCGTAGTCTACAGTAGCTGCATTGCATAGCCTTCTCAACTCAGCCTGACTATGCAAATGCGGCATCAAATGCACCATCTGCAACTTGTTTGGTTGTTCCAGATGCCCTCTTGCCCGCATGGGCTGAACCACACTGCTCGGTGTTTGGTTGCTGCATGTTAGTGGACAAACCCAAGGCATGGTATTTGGTTGTATGCAACGCCTAGTCTGTGGTAACCTCTTTGGCTAGTTGGTGAGGTTACCAAAGACACCTCGGCACAACCATGTACCACACATCATAAGCAGCAGAGCATAAACAAAGCATCAACTACTTAACAAAGATAGTTCAGATAACATAGTACCACACATCATAACGATAATTCAAACAGTTCAACGCATAAACCATAAAGCAAACTCGATAGTACTTAGGAAGGAGGTGCCCTGGCCCTAGTCCCTGGCGGCGAAGGCTTCGTCGTGCTTCCCACACTTGTTGTCCACCTCAATGCCATCGTCGTCGAAGATGATGACCTCGAGGGTGTCGGGAGTCAGGAGCTTGAACGTCACCATGTAGCCGATCTTGATCTGATGAACGACGCCGAAGGTGGCCCAACCCTGATCCAAGGTCACCCTGCCGTTCATCAGCTTCACTGTCACCCTTCAGAAGCAGTCGGTGTTGTTCCTCATCTTGAACTCCGTCGGCACCGCGGCGAAGTGCTTGGTGAAGTGCAGGGGCATGGGGTGCACTCAAGCTTCGGTGCAAGGATGACCTTGCAGAAGTGAGCTGGGCCACCCTCCTCATGGTAGTGGCCGTAGTTGCGGCGCTGTCTGCCGGGGAGCTCCCCATGCGCCATTGTCGGTGGGCTGCAGCACCACGGACATTGGATGAACCGGCTCCTTGCCCTTCTTGTCAATGGCCGGAGCACCTCCGTGCCCATCTCATTGCTCTCCTCGACCGCACACAATTCATGGAGTCGGGCACAACACAGAGTTCATGGCTTATTGAAGAGCATGTAGTTAAACGGCATGACTGCCACTCTTCCTCCTCTCCATCGCGCCTATATTTACTCACCTCGACCACCACTACTTACCCACCCCTCTCTTCTCTCACTATCAACCTTCCTCCTCTCCATCGCCATGAGCTCCAGCCCAGCTCCAACGCCAACCCCTTCCCTTAGGGTATTGGGTGGAGGGCCTTCTTCCTGGGTGGTCGGTGGTGATCAAGATTAAGTTCGAGAACACCATGGAGGTGTTCTCGAACTTCGCTCATGCCCCGACATGCAGAAGGAATCTGATGCAGTGCTCATGAGGGCCACTACACAAGAGTTGAAGACGCTGATTCCTAACCCAGCGAAGGGTGTGATGGCAGTCGACATCATTCGCTGGGCCATGAATCAGGCCGTCTCGGACGACGATAAACAAAGGAAGAGGTGGTCCAAGTACAAAAACTACTGGGATCCTAATGACCATCGTGCCGCAGTGTATTGGGAGACGACAATTGTGCCGCCGACGGTCATCGATGGGGAGCCTAAGGAGGAGGAAGAACCGATGCAGATGCCAGTGAGGGTGCCGGAGCCAGGCCGTTGTACCTGGAAGATCGACCTCGACTCCGCCGAGGATGACGACGACCCGCCAAGACAGCCGATGGACAAGAAGATGAGGGCCAGCCACTCGACCCGGGTCGACGCCTCAACGGCTGCCGCGGTTAGCAAGTGTCTGTTGTGTACTCCCAATCCCCAATGCCCCTTCTACTCCATCCGCATCTACCTCTATTCCGATCTTGCATGAACTAGTA
Organism: Aegilops bicornis; assembly: GCA_021605145.1. Classification (NCBI taxonomy): domain Eukaryota; kingdom Viridiplantae; phylum Streptophyta; class Magnoliopsida; order Poales; family Poaceae; genus Aegilops; species Aegilops bicornis. The sequence continues at coordinate 596,009,052 of CM038672.1, forward strand.
TGAACTCATATGAACTAGTATGAACTGCCATGCTTATCTACCTCTATTCCCCATTCCCCTCTCCGCTGTGGATCGAATCTACCGCCGGATCGAATGCGGAAAAGTAGTGCATGACGAATAGAAAAGTGCTTACCGCCATTGCCGCGGGTCAGGTGATGATCCGCTCGCCGGTGATGGAGTTCGGTGGTCTTCTTGCTCGCTTCGATCCGCCGTTGGTGAGAGTTGGGAGAGTGGGGAGAGGGAGCGGTAAGGGAGGTGAGGCTAATAACTGCCGGGCGCTCGGAAAGCAACATGACTTCTCGAGTGTGGCTGCCGCATGCACATCCGCCACCCACATGCACGCTTGGGCCTGGCTCGAGAAACCGCCAATTCGGACGCTCCTGTGGAGCCAGGCCCATGAGTGCTTTTAAATATCGTGCCATGCAGGCCCAACAAGGTATGCAGCCAACCAAACAGCCTGCTTTTCTTCCTGCTGGCCTGGTTGGGCCTCATGCAGCAACCAAACACACCCCTAATAAATGAAGTGTTGCATGACACCACACATATGTTACTCCCCATTGTAGAGGTAGTAACATAGACTAGTAACATATGCATGTTAGTAGTCTAAGTTACTACTCACTGTGGCTAGTCTTAGAGAAAACATGCATGATTACTTGATTAATGTACATCGCTCTCTTCAACAGTCATATTATATCTATGGGTTATTCTTTCCAGCTTATCTTGTTTGAATTACACTCGGATTGTAGCATAAAGAACATGATAAGCACGCTAAGTCGTAAATGTGCATGCACAATATTTTCTTAACACTTAATAGTATTTCGGGATCAATCCTAGAGCTGAGTTTTGGAATGGATGTGTCTCTAGGGGTTTTTGGTACTCTGGGAAAGAATGGGAGCAAAGGCCAAGTCTCACATCATTGACATGGTGCTTGCACCACTCTAGACAGAACTGTAATTCACCTCATAGAGGGGTCAAATGGATCAACTCGGGGCTAAGATGATTTCTGGTGGTGTCCTATGATGCATAGAAGATCACCAACAAGTATCAAGCCAAATGGCCAAGCCTAGATTAACGAAACCATTTTTGGAATGCCTAGGACATGAAGTTCAATATTATTCAATGCAAAACATTGAACTACGGTACCTCATCTTTTGCATATTTGGTATACACATAACCATGAGATACCATGGGAATTTTCTTGGATTTTTCTAACCAGAAAAAAGGGGCTCCTTCACAAAGGGGTTTAAATTGAGAATTTATTTTTAAAGAAAAGAAATGTTTTCTCAACTATCCCGGGCTTGGGAAAAATATATGTGAAGTATCTTGGGAAAGAGAAGATTTACCTAGTTTGACTTTAACACATTTGAGCAAAGGAAAAGGTTGCAACATTTCCGTAAGATAAACCGGAAGAAAACCAAATGGAAATAAATTGAAAGAAATTCAAAAAATCAGAGAGAAAAGTTTGGTATGTGATGAATGACCATGATGAGGGCTGTGCATAGCTAACTTACTCAATTGTTAGCAGACTCAATTCCCCATTACCCACCTCGACCTCGCCATATCCGAAAAAAGTGAAGGAAATATGCCCTAGAGGCAATAATAAAGTTGTTATTTGTATTTCCTTATATCATGATAAATGTTTATTATTCATGATAGAATTGTATTAACCAGAAACTTAGTACATGTGTGAATACATAGACAAAGAGAGTGTCACTAGTATGCCTCTACTTGACTAGCTCGTTGACAAACAGAGTGTCACTAGTATGCCTCTACTTGACTATCTCGTTGATCAAAGATGGTTAAGTTTCCTAGCCATTGACATGAGTTGTCATTTGATGAACAGGATCGCATCATTAGAGAATGATGTGATTGACTTGACCCATCCGTTACCTTATCATGATGATCCTTTAGTTTGTTGCTATTGCTTTCTCCATGACTTATACATGTTCCTATGACTATGAGATTATGCAACTCCCGAATACCGGAGGAACACTTAGTGTGCTACCAAACATCACAACGTAACTGGGTGATTATAAAGATGCTCTATAGGTGTCTCCAATGGTGTTTGTTGACTTGGCATAGATCGAGATTAGGATTTGTCACTCCGATTGTCGCAGAGGTATCTCTGGGCCCTCTCGGTAATGCACATCACTATAAGCCTTGCAAGCAATGTGACTAATGAGTTAGTTGCGGGATGATGCATTATGAAACGAGTAAAGAGACTTGCCGGTCACGAGATTGAACTAGGTATTGAGATACCGACTATCGAACCTCGGGAAAGTAACATACCGATGACAAAGGGAACAACGTATGTTGTTATGCGATTTGACCGATAAAGATCTTCGTAGAATATGTAGGAACCAATATGAGCATCCAGGTTCCGCTATTGGTTATTGACCAGAGACGAGTCTCGGTCATGTCTACATAGTTCTCGAACCCGTAGGGTCTGCATGCTTAACATTCGATGACGATCGGTACTATGAATATATGTGTTTTGATGAACCGAAGGTTGTTCGGAGTCTCGAATCTGATCACAGACATGACGAGGAGTCTTGAAATGGTCGAGACATAAAGATTGATATATTGGAAGGCCATGTTTGGACATCGGAATGGTTCCGGGTGAGTTTGGGCATTTACTGGAGTACCGGAGGGTTACCGGAACCCCCCGGGGAGTCTATGGGCCTTATTGGGCCTTAGTGGGAGAGAGGAGGAGGCGGCCAAGGTAGGAGCACGCCCCCAAGCCCAATCCGAATTGGGGTGGGGGCCGACCCCCCTTTCCTTCTCCCTCTCTCCTCCTTCCTTCTTCTCCTACTCCAACTAGGGAAAGGGGAATCCTACTCCAACCGGGAGTAGCACTCCCCCCTTGGGCGCGCCATGAGAGGGCCGTCCCTCCCCCTCCTCAACTACTTTATATACGGGGGAGGGGGCACCCCATAGACACACAAGTTGATTGTTTAGCCGTGTGCGGTGCCCTCCTCCACAGATTTCCACCTCGGTCATATCGTTGTAGTGCTTAGGTGAAGCCCCGCCGGTAACTTCATCATCAATGTCATCACGCCATGTCGACGATTTAAACTCTCCCTTGACCTCAGCTGGATCTAGAGTTCGTGGGACGCCACCAAGTCAACGTAGCAGATCGCAAAGGTGTTCTATTTTCGGCACTAGGATCGGCCGGATCGTGAAGACGTACGACTACATCAACCGCGTTGTCATAACGCTTCCTTTTACGGTCTACGAGGGTACGTGGACAAGACTCTCGTTGCTATGCATCACCTAGATGGATCCTGCGTGTGCGTAGGAAATTTTTGAAATTACTGCGTTCTCCAACAGTGGTATCGTGAGCCAGGTTTATGCGTAGATGTTATATGCACGAGTAGAACACAAAGAGTTGTGGGCGATAATAGTCATATCGCTTACCAAAGATGTCATACTTTGATTCGGGCGGTATTGTTGGATGAAGCGACCGGACCGACATTACGATACGCTTACGCCGAGACTGGTTCTACCGACGTGCTTTTGCACACGTGTGGCTGGCGGGTGTCGGTTCTCCAACTTTAGTTGAACCGAGTGTAACTATGCCCGGTCCTTGTTGAAGGTTAAAACAGCACACTTGACGAAAAAATCATTGTGGTTTTGATGTGTAGGTAAGAACGGTTCTTGCTCAGCCCGTAGTAGTTACAGAAACTTGCAACAACAAAGTAGAGGACGTCTAACTTGTTGTTGCAGGGCATGTTGTGATTTGATATGGTCAAGACATGATGCTAAATTTTATTGTATGATATGATCATGTTTTGTAACAGAGTTATCGGCAACTGGCAGGAGCCATATGGTTGTCGCTTTATTGAATGCAATGCAATTGCCCTGTAATTGTTTTTACTTTATCAGTAAGCGGTAGCGATAGTCGTAGAAGCAATAGTTGACGAGACGACAATGATGCTACGATGGAGATCAAGGTGTTGCGCCGGTGACGATGGTGATCATGACGGTGCTTTGGAGATGGAGATCAAAGGCACAAGATGATGATGGCCATATCATATCACTTATATTGATTGCTTGTGATGTTTATCCTTTATGCATCTTATTTTGCTTAGTTCGGCGGTAGCATTATAAGATGATCTCTCATTAAATTTCAAGTTACAAGTGTTCTCCCTGAGTATGCACCGTTGCGAAAGTTCGTCGTGCCGAGACACCACGTGATGATCGGGTCTGATAAGCTCTATGTTCACATACGACGGGTGCAAGCCAGTTTTGCACACGCAGAATATTCGGGTTAAACTTGACGAGCCTAGCATATGCAGATATGGCCTCGGAACACTGAGACCGAAAGGTCAATAGATATGATCAACATAGTGATGTTCACCATTGAAAACTATTCCATCTCACGTGATGATCGAACATGGTTTAGTTGTTATCACGTGATCACTTAGATGATTAGAGGGATGTCTATCTAAGTGGAAGTTCTTAAGTAATATGATTAATTGAACTTTAATTTATCATGAACTTAGTACCTGCACTGGTACAGCGACGTCCTAAACAAACGGTTTAAAACCCCTTTTAGCGACGGCATTTGGAACCGTCACCAAGTGAGTGTGAGCGATAGGGGGGTCCTTCCCACACGACCCATAAATCGTCAGGGATAGGCCCTCGTGGGACCCAGGCTAGGGACGTGTGCGATCGGGCGAGGCATGGAAACCCAATCATTTCCGTAGGTATGTACATCCCACACGGTGAATCGCAGAAATCATTTCCATAGGCATGTACATTCCACACGGTGAATCCCAGAAATCATTTCCATAGGTATGTACATCCCACACGGTGAATCCCATAAATCATTTCCATAGGTATGTACATCCCACATGGTGAATCCCAGAAATCATTTCCGTAGGTATGTACATCCCACACGGTGAATCCCAGAAAATCATTTCCGTAGGTATGTACATCCCACACAATTCTTTGTGTGGAAACGTTTGTGCAAGGTGGCTTAACGCAAACAGTTCGCTGCCGGAAGCCGTGTGTGATTGTTAGTTTATCGAACACGCCTACTTTCTAGAAACCGTGCGGGTTGTTTGAGTTCATCGCCCACGGTGCTGTCCAAGTAACCGTTTGCAATAGAAAACACCAATAAGCAGTGTAATTAGCCTATTATTGATAATCCATGTACTAATCAAACTGATATTTTTTATAAAACACACCAGATATTTCATATTCGTATAAAAGCAACCAGGATTTCATAATCAAATTACATCAGATAGCTTCGGCACTCAGTTACGTCATTACACAACATCACCAAGTTTCACATGCATCATCAAAAACCTTTGGAAAGTAGCATAATACACGGTAAATAGACAGATGAATCTCATCCGAAATCGCAAGCGGAAGGCAAATATTGAGCCTTCAAAGTGATGTTGAATGTCCTTGCAAGTTTAGGCGGTGGCTATGGATAATTGCCCGCCCAACCTTCGTCCTCTTCAAAGAAGACTTCAATATTGTACCGTGGGTGTTCAATGAATACCTTCCTCGCCTCTTGACCATGCAGGTGGTTTGAGAGGTAATCATCGATGAATTGCTTAGAAAAGTACTGAAAACAAAGCTATGAATAATTTTGAAATGGCGCAAGGGGTAAAAACAAGGTAAAAGAGTTGGTACCATCCTATAGTTGACTGATGTCTTCTTCATTGTGCAAACAAAGATCTTGTTGTTATTCGTCGCAAGTTTCTTCATCCTCACAATCTTTCTGAGTTTCTTGACTTGACTGATATTCATGGACATCTCATTTCCCCATATGCAAAATGGGTCGAACAGTGGGTCTAAGCCTTTGACAGCAGGACCTACACGTGCAAGACCAAATTGTAAGAAACCTAAATATTAGAATGATTCCTGCAACTGCACAATAATGTGCTATTAGCCAAAGGACCCTGCTTGAACAAACCTCGATGGTAAACCGCAGTGTCTCCCATTGTTTCCCTGCAACACACATAAGGAAGATCTTGATCAGGTTAACTGAGAGTTGCCAAATATGTATTGAGTACAACCAAATTCGATTGGTGTCACATGCATAACAATACAAAATTGTACCCACAAAGCAAATGAAAATCAAATTGCAGAACTGAACCAAACAGCTTAAATGGACAGCAGATCCAAATGAACCAAAATAGTTAATCGAGCACGACATTGCAGAATAGAAACATGTACTAGAAGATAAGACAGTTAACAAAACAAAGAATGCTTGAGAACAAAGATTACGAAATATAGCAATTGTTGGACCAAAGTGCTAACTGAACATTACATTTCAGAGGACCAAACTATTAACTGAACATCAGATTGCATATTAACATTACAGAGGACAAATCACTAGAAGGCACTGGCGGTGGACTCGAGAAAACATCACGAACTGTATTTTAAAGTAGACAATCAAGGGCGGTGTCGATAAAGGGCCTCGAAGATGAGGTGCTCCTCCAAGATCTGGCGGTCGACACGCATGTCAGCCATAGCGACCTCGTTCGCGCGTGCGGCCGCATGCTACTCAGCTCCATGTTATAATGCGTGTAAAATGGTTGTGGGCGGCGCTTAATTGGAGGAGGGGGCAGTGATTTCGGTGGAAGGTGTCGCTCCGTCAGTCGGGGCATGTGGGACGGGAAAGGAGGAGGATGGTGTGGGTGGGGTGTGGATTACCTGACCATATCGACGAGGCCGCGCATCAAGAAGAAGGGTCGGCGGCGAGGAGGCCGCGCAACAAGAATAAGGGTCGCCAACGAGGAGGCGACACTGCAAGAAGAAGGGTCGCCGGTGAGGAGGCGGCGCTGCAAGAAGAAGGGTAGCCGGCAAAGAGGCGGCGCTGCAAGAAGAAGGGTCACCAGCAAGGAGGCTGAGCTACCAGTAAACAGCAGTGAAGGTTTGTACTTGGAAAGCAAGGAGGAATAGTGGAAATGTGGCTTTTGGTGGGAGGGAGGGGGCGGGGAGATAGATATTTCCGCGGTGGCAAAAAAATTTCACTTGGTGCCGCGAGAAACTGGCACGCAAGTGTGGTTCAAGAGGGGGTGGTGGACTGTAGACGACGAAGCTTCCTGCGTAAGCCAGACAAGACGGTGCGTGAAGGTTATTTTATATCGCATCCCCACACGATTCTTTCTAGTAAACTGTTTGTGGTATACCTGATTTTTTCATTATGTTTTGAAAGACAAAATGGTGTTACGGAGGGAATGGATGGTGTTTGAATTGCTAGAACATTTATGTACAGTGAACATGCAACTAGTATATGAGTGTCGTGTTTAACTTTGGAATTATTCCGGGTTCGTTTGGCATTTTTATGCATTAGCTGAGTTTCTAGGCATTTAATGTGCATAATTTAAATTTGAACTACAAGCACATGCTCCAATGCACCAAAGTTTGCTGAAAAATCACATGTTTGTCTTTGGGTGAATTTATAGGTCCCATGCAAGAAATGGAAATAAAATTCAAACATCTGGGTGTCGTGTCTCGGCCGAAATGATTGAGAAACTTGGTTTTTTAATTCCTGTAAATCCAAAACACGGCTAAAAATCATGAAACTTGGCATGGTATCAAGACATGGCACCAACATGCAGTAATTATTTTGGCCGAATTGGGACAAGCTTTGGTGAAAGCTTCTTGCAAACCGGAGCTTCCCTGAAGAAGGCTCCTGGTTCCGAGAGGGAATGTGTCACCTCCGTGTGCGAAACGACATACGTACACTGCCTTCTCCCGCCTTAATTTTTTTACACAGGCAGATTAGACCAAATAGAAGTACCGTGCTAAATTTTGGAATTATTCCGGGTTCGTTTGGCCTTTTTTATACATTAATTGAGTTTCTGGGCATTTAATATGCATAATTCAAATTTGAACTACAAGCACAGGCTCCAGTGCACCAAAGTTGTTTGAAAAATCACATGTGTGTCCTTGGGTGAATTTCTAGATCCCATGCAAGAGATGGGAGTGAAATTCAAACATCTGGGCGTCGTGGCTCGGCCGCAAAAATTAAGAAACTTGGTTTTTTAATTCCCGTAATTCCAAAACACGCCTGAAAACCATGAAACTTGGCATGGTCTCATGACATGGCACCAACATGCTGCGGTATTTTTTTGGCCGAATTGGGACAAGCTTTGGTGTAGGCTTCTTGCAAACGGGAGCTTCCCTCAGGAAGGCTCCTGGTTCCAAGAGGGAACGTGTCACCTCCGTGTGCGAAACGACATATGTACACTGCCTTCTCCCGCCTTAATTTTTTTACACAGGCAGATTAGACAAAATAGAAGTACCGTGCTAAATTTTGGAATTATTCCGGGTTCGTTTGGCCTTTTTATACTTGAATTGAGTTTCTGGGCATTTAATGTGCATAATTCAAATTTGAACTACAAGCACAGCTCCAAAGGCACCAAAGTTGTTTGAAAAATCACATGTGTGTCCTTGTGTGAATTTCTAGGTCCCATGCAAGAGATTGGAGTGAAATTCAAACATCTGGGCGTCGTGGCTCGGCCGGAAAGATTGAGAAACTTGGTTTTTTAATTCCTGTAATTCCAAAACACGCCTGGAAATGATGAAACTTGGCATAATGTCATGACATGGCACCAACATGATGCGGTAATTTTTTTGGCCGAATTGGGACGAGCTTTGGTGTAAGCTTCTTACTATGTACACTGCCTTCTCCCGCCTTAATTTTTTTACACAGTCAGATTAGACCAAATAGGAGTGCCGTGCTAAATTTTGGAATTACTCTGGGTTCGTTTGGCCTTTTTTATACATTAATTGAGTTTCTGGGCATTTAATGTGCACAATTCAAATTTGAACTACAAGCACATGCTCCAGTGCACCAAAGTTGTTTGAAAAATCACATGTGTGTCCTTGGGTGAATTTCTAGGTCACATGCAAGAGATGGGAGTGAAATTCAAACATCTGGGCGTCGTGGCTCGGCCGAAAAGATAGAGAAACTTGGTTTTTTAATTCCTGTAATTCCAAAACACGTCTGAAAATCATGAAACTTGGCATGGTCTTATGACATGGCACCAACATGCTGTGGTAATTTTTCTGGCGATTTGCGAAGGCTCACACATTAACAATCAGCAAAGTCATTTTGTAACAAGTGTTGTCACGTTACAAATCGGAAACATAAGTATTATTGAAACCGTGGGCGTTCGACTTACCAATTAGGTGCGGCCACGCGTCCCCTTTTTTTATTGGCTAGGAGGTGCTGTGCAGGGTAGCTATTTGAGTACGGGAGGCGTGCGATCTGACCCCTATGCATGCTCATCGGGAGGAGAGCCCTTTTGACCGCTACCCGCCACGCACCTCCCTTCCAACGTCTCCATAAATGGTGCCCGAGCACCTGTTCAACGGCGTGGCTATATGTCTCAGTGGACTGAGATTTAAGAGAGAAAAATGAAAATCTAAAAAGAAATTTTTGCACAGATCTTGATGTAAGATCTGACGGACCTATATAGCATCGACTGTGACTTATAGCAAGCATGATGAATATAAGGACGATGACATTGGATAATAATTGTCTTACATATTTATAAACATAATTTAAAAGCCACATGCGGCCACGCCCGGTATACATAAGGGAAAAGAAGAAGGAATACAACTAGTCTTGGCGGGCGACGATGAGCTCTTTGTTGTCCTCAAGATGCTGGTTGAGAGCATCCACGGATTTCTCCACCAGCCTTCTACGCCGCTATGCAGCATGGCATTCTCGCCCATAAGTTTCTCGACGATGACGCCGGTCCTCTTCAACAAGGCAGTGGTCTGCTCCTGCTGCTCCGCACTTTCGAGGAACTTCGCCCTCAGCAGGTCGCGCTCGGCCCGGAGCTTCGCATTGCTCTCATTTAGTTGCCGGATGATGTCGGTAGACTGTTCAAGCGAGGCTTGCAGGTCATCCTGCAACCTCGCCCACCTGGAGATCTGATCCATCTGCCTAAGGACGAGGGCACGCATGCCTGTAAGAGTCCTCGCCTGCCCGCGAGGCATTTTCCCAGGCCGCCGCGGCAAGGGAGGACATCTCTGCTGCATTCGCGGCGGCGGGACATCTCTTCTGCTTCTGTGGCGCGGTCGGACCAGTCTACTGCATCGACAGCGCGGCGAGTCCTCCGTGCTGCTTCGGCGGCGCGGCAGGACAGGACCTCTCTGCTGCTACGGCCGTGCGGTGGGACATGTTGGCTGCTATCGCGGCGAGGCGGGACATCTCTCGTGCTCCCGCTTCCAAGCTCGCCTCTCCCTGGTGGTAATCTCTCGACCCATAACTCACACTGGCCATGGCGGACGCAAGGGAACGATGATGAATGACTTGTTTGCTTTGACTTTTTGTGGATGAGGAGCCGAGGTGGGAATGTGCGGTCATCTCGGAGTAGTAGTATTTATAATCGCGTAGTAATACGCTCCTAAGTGGGAAACCGTTTAGGTTTTGATTTGTGTGAACAGGTTTGCAATTTGGAATGTGACTGTATGCATGCTCAAAATTTACTGACGGCTATAAGTGCGACACTATTTCCGGAAGGCGTAACGTGGGCACGTACGCCTTCTCGTCACAAGACGCGTGGCGTTTGCACCATAGGGTGCACCGCAATAGGCAATGTCGGCACCATCGTGCATAGTTCTCTTAATTAGAATGTGTGTGCCCGTCTAAGCGCACACACGCTGATCTATCTAACTGTTTTAGTTTGTTGTGGCTAATCGCAAACAGTTCATCCATGTGAAGTGTATGCCATCAATCACGTACACTTTGATCTGGCTGACCCGTTTCTGTTCTGTTGCCTAATCACAAACAGTTAATCCTTCAGAAGCGTATGCCCTCAATCACACACACCTTGATCTGGCTAACCGTTTCTTTTGTGTTGCCTAATCACAAACAATTCATCTGAGTGAACCGTATGCTGTGTATCGCACACGCCTTCATCTGGCTGCCCGTTTCTTTTGTTCCTCCTCATCGCAAACAGTTAATTGAACTGAACCGTATGCCCTTCATCGCACACGCAACTAAAACCTGAACCATGTTTGATGCATCTGTCATCACAAACGTTTTATACATTTATGACGGTTTTCATACAGCAACGTTTGCGATTATTGCATCGCACACAGTTTCTGGAAGGGTCTCTGATCGTAGTGTCGCATTAGCAGCATCCTGCAGTAGTGCTGATAGTATTTTGCATGTCTATGTTTTTGTAGATAAAATGGGCCGTGCTACTGTTCTGTTGAATTTTAATGCGTTCCTAGAGAAAGCTAAGTTGAAAGATGATGGTAGCAACTACACGAACTGGGTTCATAACTTGAGGATTATCCTCATTGCTGCACAGAAGAATTGCGTCCTGGAAGCACTGCTGGGTGCCAGGCCTGCTGTAGATGCTGCTGATGACGTTAAGAACGTCTGGGAGAGCAAAGCTGATGACTACTCGATAGCTCAGTGTGCCATGATTTACGGCTTAGAACCAGGACTTTGCTACCTCTTGAGCATGGGTTGGTTTTCCTTGAAGAGGAAAGGGTGATGCAGCAAAGTAGCATAAGTATTTCCCTCAGTTTTTCAGAACCAACGTATCAACCAGTAGGAGGCCACATGCAAGTCCCTCGTACCTACACAAACAAATAAGAACCTTGCAACCAACGCGATTAAGGGGTTGTCAATCCCTTCACGACCACTTGCAAAAGTGAGATCTGATAGAGATGATAAGGTAATATTTTTGGTATTTTTATGATAAAGATTAAAAGTAAAGATTGCAAAACAAACGGCGACAGTAATAGCTAGTTGACGGAAGATTGATATGATGGAAAATAGACCCGGGGGCCATAGGTTTCACTACTGGTTTCTCTCAAGATAGCATAAGTATTACGGTGGGTGAACAAATTACAGTCGAGCAATTGATAGAAAAGTGCATAAATATGAGAATATCTAGGCATGATCATGTATATAGGCATCATGTCTGCGACAAGTAGACCAAAACGATTCTGCATCTACTACTATTACTCCACACATCGACCGCTATCCAGCATGCATCTAGAGTATTAAGTTCATAAGAACAGAGTAAAGCATTAGGCAAGATGACATGATGTAGAGGGATAAACTCAAACAATATGATATAAACCCCATATTTTGATCCTCGATGACAACAATACAATACGTGTCTTGCTGCCCTACATCCTTTGGAAAGGACACCGCAAGATTGAACCCAAAACTAAGCACTTCTCCCATTGCAAGAAAGATCAATCTAGTAGGCCAAACAAAATTGATAATTCGAAGAGACTTGCAAAGATAATAAATCATACATAAAAGAATTCAGAGGAGATTCAAATATTGTTCATAGATAATCTTGATCATAAACCCACAATTCATCGGATCTCGACAAACACTCCGCATAAAAGAATTACATCGAATAGATCTCCAAGAAGATCGAGGAGAACTTTGTATTGAGATCCAAAGAGAGAAGAAGCCATCTAGCTAATAACTATGGACCCGAAGGTCTGAGGCAAACTACTCACACATCATCGGAGAGGCTATGGTGTTGATGTAGAAGCCCTCCGTGATCGATTCCCCCTCCGGTCGAGCGCCGGAAAAGGCCCAAGATGGGATCTCACGGCATGGAAGGTTGCGGTCGTGGAAATAGAGTTTCGTGGTGCTCCTGGATGTTTTCGGGGTATATGGGTATATATAGGAGGAAGAAGTAGGTAGGTGGAGCTGCAAAAGGCCCACGAGGGCAGGGGCGCCTGTCGATGTCAAAACCGGCGGATCTCGGGTAGGGGGTCCCGAACTGTGCGTCTAGGCGGATGGTAACAGGAGACAAGGGACACGATGTTTTTACCCAGGTTCGGGCCCTCTCGATGGAGGTAATACCCTACTCCTGCTTGATTAATATTGATGATATGGGTAGTACAAGAGTAGATCTACCACGAGATCAAGCAGGCTAAACCCTAGAAGCTAGCCTATGGTATGATTGTTGTTACGTCCTCTGAACTAAAACCCTCCGGTTTATATAGACACCGGATAGGTTAGGGTTACACAGAGTCGGTTACAATGGTAGGAGATCTACATATCCGTATCGCCAAGCTTGCCTTCCACGCCAAGGAAAGTCCCATCCGGAAATCTTGTATCTTCATAGTCTTGGAGTCCGGTCGTGACAATAGTCCAGCTATCCGGACACCCCTAGTCCAGACTCCTCGGCGCCCGAGGCAGGCGCGCCTCCCTGCCTCGTGGCCTCCTCGCTTCTTTCTTGGCGTCCACTCCAAGTCATGCCCAACACGTTTGTTCCAAAAATAACTCTCCCGAAGGTTTCATTCCGTTTGCACTCCGTTTGATATTCCTTTTCTGTGAAACATTGAAATAGGCAAAAAAACAGCAATTTGCACTGGGCCTTGGGTTTGTAGGTTAGTCCCAATAATAATAATAAAGTGTATAATAAATCGCATTAAACATCCAAAACAGATAATATAATAGCATGGAACAATAAAAAATTGTAGATACGTTGGAGACGTATCAAGCATCCCCAAGCTTAATTCCTGCTCGTCCTCGAGTAGGTAAATGATAAAAACAAATTTTTTGATGTGGGATGCTACCTAGCATATTCTTCAATGTAATTTTCTTTATTGTGGCATGAATGTTCAGATCTGAAAGATTCAAGATAAAAGTTTAATATTGACATAAAAATAATAATACTTCAAGCATACTAACTAAGCAATCATGTCTTCTCAAAATAACATGGCCAAAGAAAGTTATCCCTACAAAATCATATAGTCTGGCTATGCTCTATCTTCATCACACAAAGTATTTAATCATGTACAACCCCAATGACAAGCCAAGCAATTGTTTCATACTTTTGATGTTCTCAAACGTTTTCAATCTTCACGCAATACATGAGCATGAGCCATGGACATAGCACTATATGTGGAATAGAATGGTGGTTGTGGAGAAGACAAAAAAGGAGAAGATAGTCTCACATCAACTAGGCATATCAACGGGCTAAGGAGATGCCCATTAATAGATATCAATGTGAGTGAGTAGAGATTGCCATGCAACGGATGCACTAGAGCTATAAGTGTATGAAGGCTAAACAAAAGAAACTAAGTGGGTGTGCATCCAACTCGCTTGCTCACGAAGACCTAGGGCATTTTGAGGAAGCCCATCATTAGAATATACAAGCCAAGTTCTATAATGTAAAATTCCCACTAGTATATGAAAGTGACAACATAAGAGACTCCCTATCATGAAGATCATGGTTCTACTTTGAAGCACAATTGTAGAAAAAGGATAGAAACATTGTCCCTTCTCTCTTTTTCTCTCATTTTTTTATTTGGGCCTTCTTATTTTTTTATGGCCTCTTTTTTTTCTTTTCTTTTTCATTCGGAGTCTCATCCCGACATGTGGGTGAATCATAGTATCCATCATCCTTTCCTCACTTGGGACAATGCTCTAATAATGATGATCATCACAGTTTTATTTACTTACAACTCAAAGATTACAAATCAATACTTGGAACAAAATATGACTCTATATGAATGCCTCTTGCGGTGTACCGGGATATGCAATGAATCAAGAGTGACATGTATGAAAAAATTATAAAGGTGGCTTTGCCACAAATACGATGTCAACTACATGATCATGCAAAAAATATGACAATGATGGAACGTGTCATAACAAACGGAACGGTGGTAAGTTGCATGGCAATATATCTCGGAATGGCTATGGAAATGCCATAATAGGTAGGTATGGTGGCTGTTTTGAGGAAGGTATATGGTGGGTGTATGATACCGGCGAAAGGTGCGCGGTATTAGAGAGGCTAGCAATAGTGGAAGGGTGAGAGTGCGTATAATCCATGGACTCAACATTAGTCATAAAGAACTCACATACTTATTTCAAAAATCTATTAGTTATCGAAACGAAGTACTACGCTCATGCTCCTAGGGGGGTAGATTGGTAGGAAAAGACCATCACTCGTCCCCGACCGCCACTCATAAGGAAGAAAATCAATAAATAAATCATGCTTCGACTTCATCGCATAATGGTTCAACATACGTGCATGCTACGGGAATCACAAACTTTAGAACAAGTATTTCTCAAATTCACAACTACTCAACTAGCATGACTCTAATATCATCTCCATATCTCAAAACAATCATCAAGTATCAAACTTCTCATGGTATTCAATGCACTTTTATATGATAGTTTTATTATACCCATCTTGGATGTTCATCATATTAGGACTAATTTTATAGCCAAAGCAAACTACCATGCTGTTCTAAAAGACTCTCAAAATAATATAAGTGAAGCATGAGAGATCAATAATTTCTATAAAATAAAACCACCTCCGTGCTCTAAAAGATACAAGTCAAGCACTAGAGCAAAATTATATAGCTCAAAAGATATAAGTGAAGCACATAGAGTATTCTAATAAATTCTGATCAATGTGTGTCTCTCCCAAAAGGTGTGTACAGCAAGGATTATTGTGGTGAACTAAAAAGCAAAGATTCAAATCATAAAAGACGCTCCAAGCAAAACACATATCATGTGGTGAATAAAAATATAGCATCAAGTAAAGTTACCGATGGACGAAGACAAAAGAGGGGATGCCTTCCGGGGCATACCCAAGCTTGGGCTTTTGGTTGTCCTTGGATTTTACCTTGGGGTGCCTTGGGAATCCCCAAGCTTAGGCTCTTGCCACTCCTTGTTCCATAATCCATCAAATCTTTGCGCAAAACTTGGAAACTTCACAACACAAAACTTCACAGAAAATCTCATGAGCTCCGTTAGCGAAAGAAAACAAACCACCACTTCAAGGTACTGTAATGAACTCATTCTTTATTTATATTGGTGTTAAACCTACTGTATTCCAACTTCTCTATGGTTCATAACCTCCGATACTAGCCATAGATTCATCAAAATAAGCAAACAACACACGAAAAACAAAATCTGTCAAAAACAGAACAGACTGTAGTAATCTGTATCAAACGTATACTTATGTAACTCCAAAAATTCTAAAATAAATTGCTGTACGTGAGTAATTTGTCTATTAATCATCTTCAAAAAGAATCAACAAAATATCACTCTCCAGTAAAAAGTTGTACCTAATCTCGGGAGCACTAAAGTTTCTGTTTTTTACAGCAAGATCAAAAAGACTTTACCCAAGTCTTCTCAAAGGTTCTACTTGGCACAAACACTAATTAAAACATGAAAATACATCTAACCAGAGGATACATCAAAGATTTATTACTAAGCGGAACTAAAAAGCAAGAAACAAAAAATAAAATTGGGTTGCCTCCTAACAAGCGCTACCGTTTAGCGCCCCTAGCTAGGCATAAAGGCAAGGATAGATCTAGGTATTATCATCTTTGGCATACAATCCATAAGTGGCTCTCATAATAGATTCATAAGATAATTTAATTTTATTTCTAGGAAAGTGTTCCATGCCTTTCCTTGACGGAAATTGGAATCTAATATTCCCTTCTTTCATATCAATAATTGCACCAATCATTCTAAGGAAAGGTCTACCAAGAATAATAGGACATGAAGGATTGCAATCTATATCAAGAACAGTGAAATCTACGGGCACATAATTCCTATTTGCAACAATAAGAACATCATTAATTCTTCCCATAGGTTTCTTAATGGTGGAATCTGCAAGGTGCAAGTTTAAAGAACAATCATCAAATTCACGGAAACCTAACACAAGGTTTCTTAATGGTGGAATCTGCAAGGTGCAAGTTTAAAGAACAATCATCAAATTCACGGAAACCTAACACATCACACAAAGTTTTTGGAATCGTGGAAACACTAGCACCCAAATCACACAAAGCATGGCATTCATGATCTCTAATGTTAATTTTAATAGTAGGTTCCCACTCATCATAAAGTTTTCTAGGGATAGAAACTTCCAATTCAAGCTTTTCTTCATAGGATTGCATTAAAGCATCAACGATATGTTTGGTAAAAGCCTTATTTTGACTATAAGCATGCGGAGAATTTAGCGCGGATTGCAACAAGGAAATACAATCTACTAAAGAACAATTATCATAATTAAATTCCTTGAAATCCAAAATAGTGGGTTCATTGCTATGTAAAGTTTTGACCTCTTCAATCCCACTTTTACCAATTTTTGCATCAAGATCTAAAAACTCCGAATCATTGGGACGCCTTTTAACTAAAGTTGACTCATCTCCAGTCCCATCATTATCAAGATTCATATTGCCAAACAAAGATTTAATAGGAGACACATCAATCACTTTTAGATCTTCATCCTTATTATCATGAAAACTAGAAGAACACGCTTTCACAAAGCAATCTTTTTTAGCACGCATCCTAGCGGCTCTTTCTTTGCACTCATCAATGGAAATTCTCATAGCTTTGAGAGACTCATTGATATCATGCTTAGGTGGAATAGATCTAAGTTTCAAAGAATCAACAACAAGAGAAATTCTATCCACTTTCCTAGCCAACTCATCAACCTTAAGCAATTTTTCTTCAAGCAAAGCATTGAAATTCTTTTGAGAAATCATAAATTCTTTAACACTAGTCTCAAAATCAGAGGGCATCTTATTAAAATTTCCATAAGAGTTGTTGTAGAAATTACCATAATTATTAGAGGAATTACTAGGATACGGCCTAGGATTAAAGTTTCCTTTATAAGCATTGTTACCAAAATTGTTCCTACCAACAAAATTCACATCCATAGATTCATTATTACTCTCAATAAAAGTAGACAAAGGCATATCATTGGGATCAGATTTAAACACTCTTATTAGCAAAAATTTCATAAGTTCATCCATCTTTCCGCTCAAAACATTAATCTCTTCAATTGCATGCACCTTTTTACTAGTAGATCTTTCAGTGTGCCATTGAGAATAATTAACCATAATATTACTAGGAGTTTAGTAGCTTCTCCTAAAGTGATTTCCATAAAAGTGCCTCCATGGCCAAATCTAAAAGATTTCTAGAAGGAAAGTTCAATCCGGCATAAATTTTTTTTATAATCATCCATAAATTCAAACCGTGTGTAGGGCAATTACGTATCATTAATTTCATCCTCTCCCAAGCTAAGCAACCTCGTAAGTCTCACACGATTGCGGAAACGAGAAATCTTGCACCACTAGAGCTCATACATTCAGATCTATGTGAAATGAATGGTGTTTTGACAAAAGGTGGAAAGAAATATTTCATGACGTTAATTGGCGACTCCACTAGAATCTTGGCGTGTGTATCTTACGAAATCTAAGGATGAGGCTTTGAACTTTTCAAGATCTATAAAGCTGAACTAGAAAACCAACTTGATCGAAAAATCAAGAGGCTTAGGTCCGACCATGGTGGAGAGTATTTTTTCAATGAATTTGATGCTTTTTGTGCGGAACATGGTATAATCCATGAGAGGATGCCTCCCTATTGACCTCAGTCAAATGGGGTAGCCGAAAGAAAGAACCGTACTCTAACTGATTTGGTTAACGCCATGTTAGACACATCGGGCTCTCCAAGGCATGATGGGGGGAGGCGATATTGACTACATGTCATGTCCTAAACCGAGTTCCCACAAAGAATAAAGAGATAACTCCATTCGAGGAATGGGAGAAGAAAATATTAAAGCTCTCTTATCTACGAACACAGGGTTGTTTGGCGAAACTCAATGTGCCAATTCCAAAGAAGCGCAAGCTTGGACCAAAGACCATGCATTGTGTTTTCGTGGGATATGCTTTTCATAGCATTGGTTATAGATTCTTGGTTGTAAAATCTGAGGTACCTGACATGCATGTCGGTACGATCATGGAGTCGAATGATGCGACTTTCTTTGAAGATATCTTTCCCATGAAGGATATGACTACCTCATCTAATCAGGAGATGCCTAGTTCATCGAATCAGGAACCAATTACAATTACTGAACCTGCCACTTCGATGGAACACTTTTCCCGTGGAGGAGAACAATGAAATTCCTACTAGGAGCAAGAGACAGAGGACTGCAAAGTCCTTTGGTGATGATTTTCTTGTGTATCTCATAGATGACACTCCCAGTTCTATTTCAGAGGCCTATGCATCTGAAGACGCTGAATACTGGAAGGAAGCGGTTCGTAGCGAGATGGATTCTATCTTGGCGAATGAAACTTGGGAGATAACTGATCGTCCTTATGGGTGCAAACCAATAGGATGCAAATGGGTATTCAAGAAGAAGCTTAGGCCTGATGGTACTATTTAAAAGTACAAGGCTCGGCTCGTGGCTAAGGGTTATACCCAAAAGGAAGGTGAAGACTTCTTTGATACTTACTCACCTGTGGCTCGACTGGCCACTATTCGAGTTCTACTTTCACTAGCTGCCTCACATGGTCTTCTCGTTCATCAAATGGATGTTAAGACTGCTTTCCTAAATGGAGAGTTGGACGAGAAAATTTATATGGAACAACCAGATGGGTTTGTACTAGATGGTCAGGAAGGAAAAGTGTGCAAGTTGCTGAAGTCTTTGTATGGACTCAAGCAAGCACCCAAACAGTGGCATGAGAAGTTTGAAAGAACTTTAACAGCTGCAGGCTTTGTTGTAAACGAAGCTGACAAATGTGTGTACTATCGCCATGGTGGGGGCGAGGGAGTTATCCTTTGCTTGTATGTTGACGACATACTGATTTTCGGAACAAATCTGAATGTTATTAAGGAGGTCAAGGATTTCCTATCTCGTTGTTTTGAGATGAAGGATTTAGGAGTGGCCGATGTCATTCTAAACATCAAGTTGTTGAGAGACGATGATGGTGGGATTACATTGCTTCAATCTCACTATGTGGAAAAGGTCTTGAGTCGCTTTGGCTATAGTGACTGCAAGCCCTCTCCAACACCATATGATGCAAGTGTGTTACTTCGAAAGAATCGAAGAATTGCTAGAGATCAATTGAAATATTCTCAGATTATTGGCTCGCTTATGTACTTAGCCAATGCTACAAGACCTGACATCTCTTTTGCGGTTAGCAAACTGAGTCGTTTTGTCTCAAAACCAGAAGATGTGCACTGGAAAGCTCTAAAGAGAGTTTTGTGTTATTTGAAAGGCACTGCGAATTATGGAATTCACTACACCGGGCACCCAAAGGTGCTTGAAGGGTATAGTGACTCAAATTGGATCTCGAGATCTTTGATGAGATAAAGGCCACGAGCAGCTATGTATTCACTCATGGAGGTGGTGCTTTGTTTCTTGGAAGTCTTGCAAGCAGACCATCTTAACGAGGTCAACAATGGAAGCAGAACTCACTGCACTAGATACAGCTATGGTCGACGCAGATTGGCTTCGTCGGCTCTTGAATGACTTGCCGGTTGTTGAGAAACCTGTACCGGGTATCCTTATGAATTGCGACAATCAAACTGTAATCACGAAAGTGAGCAGCTCAAAGGATAACATGAAGTCATCAAGACACATTCAGAGAAGGTTAAAGTCTGTCAGGAAAATGAGAAACTCCGGAGTTATTGCATTGGATTATATCCAAACGTCTAAAAATCTGGCAGATCCTTTCACTAAGGGTCTATCACGTAATGTGATAGATAATGCATCGAGGGAGATGGGTATGAGACCCACAATATGATTTGTTCACAGTGGTAACCTAGTCTATATGATCGGAAATCCTGTGAATTAGATGTGGAAGACAAGCTGTTGGTCAACTGAGAGGAGAGTATCCTTACTATTAATACCACTCCATGAAGATGCAATACTCTCCTAATCTGCATGGCAGGTTGATGTATATCTTAATGTGTTCTAAGTGGCTCATTGAAGCAGAGATGTCATCCTGCATAAAATCTTTTGAAGAATGCACCTATATGAGTCTGATTGTTAAACGTCGCAATCTATGATAGTAGGGTTCTCTCTAATAAACTCATGAAAGGTCTCGGAGTATGACGCATAAGCTCCACCCGCGGGGAAGACCCACGGTGGCCACATATCGGTCAATGCTTTATGTGAAGCTAGATTTGCAGAAAACTTGCAGTTGAAGGCCCAGTGCACTGTCCAAGTTGCTTACTAGTGGAGCATAGAGTTCTAGGTGAAAATTCGACTTAACAGTCTCCACTATAGTACCGGTATATAAAACAGTGTTTTGGAACCAAAGGCAAATTTTGTGTGCCTCTGGGATCTGGTGGGGGATTGCTGGAATTTTGTCTATTTTGGGCCTAGTCCAATAGCAGTTTCAGAAATTCCTAATAAATCCTAGAGGCCCACGCTGCCCATTCGTGCAAGGCAAGAGATGGAACTAAAGTTTAGTCCCACATTGGTAGTTTAGAAGGAGTTGGACCTCTTTACAAGGGAAGCTCTTTCTCCATATGTATGAGGACGAGAACAAGAGGGACATCCACGCGCGCTCCTCCTCCGCCGCCCGCCTCGCCACGCCATGCCATGCCACGACACGCCGCGGGTTGCGGGAAAGAGCCGAGCCGATGTCTAAATTTTGGCCACGCACGATGGGTATACGAAAGGTCACATGGAAGCTGAAACGTTTTTGCTGTAGTGGAGATTGAATACGAACGACGCATTTTTCGCCCGTTCTCTTCAGCTCCCGGCGCAGCCTCTCGCCTCCTTCTCTCGCGCCTATAAACGGGAGGTTGCTCCTCTCAGAGAGACGCACCAGAACCTCTTCTTCCTCTCGCCATAAGTTCCTGAGCACTGTGCTGCTGCTACATTCTTCCCTATCCCGGCTTGCGGCGTGCACCGCAGGTCGGGACAGTAGGCCTCCGAAACCGCACCTCTTTGAGTCCTGTACGGGAGAAGGTTGATAAGGTTTTTGGGGAGCGTTTCGCGCGACTACTGACTTCTTCGTCACGGATGCCCCGGACTCCGGCGACTACTTCCCGACGACGACTTCTTTCCGGCGTCGACAACCTCCTCGACGACATGGCTGGCGAGGACACTGCCCCAAGTCCAGCGCTTCTGCTGCTGCTGTCGATATCGTTCTTCCTCTTTCTATTAGAGACCCTGCTACAATTTCTTGTTCTAGTGCTTGCCCTAGATATGTTAGACTCTGTTTCATATATGCAACTTGCTATACTGTCTGCTTTAGATGTGTTTAGTTACAATTCATATATGAAGATGTTGTTTACCTTCTTTTTGTTAAATCACATGACTTGTTTTATCACTGCTATACTAGTCGTGCTTTATCTAGTATTTCTGTTAGTAAAATTATTCGGTAAATTGCTCATATTTCCAACATTCTATGTCGATGGTCTAGGTGGAGTACCCCCATTGGATCTACTAATGATCAAGTCTAAGTCTTTGTGAGATGTTCAGTATATATGCCTTTCCTTTTGAGCAGGCGGATTTATATAAGGGTGTACGTACGTAGGTGCCCATCATCCGTTCATCTTAATATACCTGTCCTGCCAGCCATGGACTCCTCCGTTGTTACTAGCCGGAGTCCTCTCCTGAAGGAACCAGGGTGACATGTTTGAGGAAGCGGTTGCACAGGCATGTCCCTTCGTCAAACATTACACACATGGAGGAAAATGTCACAAAATACATATGTGCGGCACAAGAATATAATGAAACCACTCGCACAAGGACCAGCTGGCAAGTTAGGAGTATTTTTCCCATGGAAATTATCATAATAACTTCATGGGTATTTTGGTTTAGATACATGAAGTTGCTTGACAATGCGGAGCCAACCTTCCATTGATGGAAGTAGTACGGCAAGCATGGCCTAGGCCATGGTTGGCCTTGCCATACAAGAATCACGTTGACTTGGCCTCGGGCGGATCACGGTGGTCTTCTGGGC
Source organism: Aegilops bicornis (assembly GCA_021605145.1). NCBI lineage: Eukaryota > Viridiplantae > Streptophyta > Magnoliopsida > Poales > Poaceae > Aegilops > Aegilops bicornis. The sequence continues at coordinate 596,031,750 of CM038672.1, forward strand.
TCTGATCCTCTTTGAGTCCGCCCATCTAGATGGAGTCGGTGAAGTTCCAACATATGTTCCTGTTGTCTTCTTTGGATGGCAGGCTTTCTCGTCATGCATGCGTGATGGCGAGATTCGGTGTCACACACTTCAAAAAGGGTACAACGTCGGCAATTGCAGTTCCAGGCCGTTGGCCATCAGCAAGGCCAGCCCGTCTCCATTAGGGGAGCGATAATAGCGGTAGCGTCGATGGCACGTTCTACCAGCGATTGTGAACATTCTGTGGTCCATGGACTTTGATGTAATTTTTATTATGTTTGGGGTGTTTTTTAAAACTGATGAACTTTTATAATAGTCGGGTCCTTTTTACATAAAAATAAAGTTTGCAGACCGATTGAGCAACATACAACCATTTTTTATATTTACGTTTTAACTTTAATTTTTGTACAATGTTTATTCGGTTCTTCCAGGGACGCTCGTGATCCTTTTTAGTACATGGAGCGCATGCATTTCTCTCATATTATAAGTCATGGTCCCTTTGTGAACATGCAACCGTGCTACTAGTCAAAATCAGCAGCAAATCAAGGTAAAAAAAAGGAACCGGATACCCAACGAACATCATTGTTTAGTCAAACAGTGCAAAAAGCATTCTTGAGAACAATGCAAACAATTATATGCTTGAAAATTTATTTACGCAGATGCAATTCATAACAGGCAACCTGATGGAAGTAGGTTTATACTATTACTTGCTTTCCATCACGACAAGTCGCCTTTTACCGGAAGGTGTCCATTTAGGTTCTTTACTTTTGTTCTCATAATTAGGTGCATTAAAAAATGCTACAAAAACATGTTTGTATGTGAAACTACATTTTAGCCAAACTGATTAGGTGTGATCTAATTTTGTCCTCGAGAACCATGTTTATATGAGAAACTTGTTTCTCATTGAAAAAAAGTTGTTTTCCAGAAGTATTTGTAGGAATGTTCCTGTGTGTCATCTAGTGGCAAACATCTCTTGTGGGGAATGCAATGGAGAAAGAGGATTTTGATTTGACCGCTTGATACAAAAGTAATGTATTATTGAAATATTGCATGATGTGATGCCATCTATTTTGTTTGAATGTGGGTATTTGCTGATATTGTAGTACGATGCTTGCTTGGAGCAACCGATTACATAATAGTTAAGAAATTAAAATAAAATAGAAGAATGAAAATAAATAAATGGAAAGAAACATAAATGAATATACAAAAAGGAAATAAACAAAAGAATAAACGACAGACAGAAAAGGAAGAAAGTATAAGAAAAAAGTAAATGAAAAAATGGGGAAATGGACAAAAAATCTTTGCCGAATGTTTTTTTTTGGATACTAGGCAAAGATGCGTCTTTGCCGAATGTTTTTTCTTGCACACTAGGCAAAGGCGCGTCTTTGCCGAGTGCAACACCTAGAGTTTACCTAGTGCTGTAATTTTCTTTTTGATTGTGAACTGTAGGGCAAAACCGTCAAAACCTTTCAATTCTATTCCATCACAACATAAAGTATAATATGTACAGGGCTAAAGGCGCAATAAAAGGAAAAACGGGACTACAAACTAATACAACTTACCTTTAAGGTGGGAGAAAAGAAACCCATCTCATGATAAATCTTTGCCTTATAAAGCACATCTGCCTTGGAGATCAACCAAACATCCAGCTTACCAGTTAAAGAAAAACATAGAGCTTCTAAAGAATTGTCTTGGGGTTTTGAAGGATCTCATCTCTTCACTCTCGACTACATAGTTGCAGCTAAATTGAAGGATTGTATAAAATCATCACTGTCTAAAACCTCCTTGGTTGAAACCAACATGTCTGTTGCATAAGAGAACAATCTCTTAATCCTCTAATGCGAAAGTACAAAAAAAGGATAGTCCCCTTGGTTGACTTCTACCCAAAAATGGCCCTAAACTTGTCAAAAAGGCTTGCAATATATTTGCACCAAAAGGAGCCACACAAGGAAATAGCATGTGGCACTCTATCACGATAGTAGGAATTCCATATCAGGTGCACCCAAGGAATATCATGTTTGTTATAGAATTTATGTGCATGCTTTAAAAGCAAAGCCACATTCTGAACCCCAAGATAGAGAGTGCCAAAACCTCCCTTGTTTTGGTCTATAAACCAAATCTCATGAGGCCAAGGATGTTACAGGTTCCTGTCTATTCTTCCTCCATAATACTATCTCTAAATTCTCTGCAGTTGCTTAGATTTTTGCCAAGTGTATTTTCAAAGAGGTTTTTTAACATGCTCCTTCTTACCTCCCCTTTTCACATGAGAAGTAAGAGTATCAAATAGATCTGAGCCGTAGATTGCATTAAGTAGTGGGTTTGATTAACTCTTACCTTCTTACCTCTTATGCTAAAAGAGGAGGTAAGAGGGAGCATGTTAAAATTGTTCATTTTCAAAATCACTCGCGGCAGACTCTATTTGTCGATTTCCCGTTGGAAAACACTTGACAAACACTACGACACATAAAGAAGCATTTTCCCGCGGTGAATCCTTGAACATGTGGAGTTGCATAATTTTACAGTTTAGTCTTCACTCCTTAGTGTATTGCCACTCGACAGAGACTGAACAGTTAATCAAGACGAATCAAAGAAACAATCATATGTATAGAAGAGGAAATTACATTTACAGCGACACCTCGTCGACAATACTAGTAGTGTGCATATATGTTGGGAAATGAGTTGATAATACTAGTAGTGTTTCTTCTAGTAGTCGAACTGGCGCCAGGTGGAGAAGGTTTGCCCGAACTGCCACCAGGCCGGCACGACATCCTCGAAGATGAGGTACTGGCCGCCGGTGGAAGTGATGGCGAAGCTGAGCGCCTGCCCAACTAGCCCCGAGAGGCAGTGCCAGTTGGCGCCCCAGTTCCTGGACATGGGGATCCACGCGGTGTTGGTCCCTTTCACCGACATGCTCTTGATCGACCCGCTCCCGCCAATGTTGGCCACGAGCACCAGCTCGAAGTAGTTGAAGCCATTGATGGTGAACCGCACACCGCCTTGCTTCCAGCACTTGACCTGCTGGTAGAAGACGGGGATGATGCCGGCACGGTAGATGCCGATGTTCTCCCAGGCAGGCTGCGACATGTCGAAGTGGTGGCGGGGAGGGTTGCACCACCCGCCGTTGTCACTGGGAAGATCCCAATTGGGAGGACAGAAGTTGGTGGCGGACACGGTGATGGATGTGCCGGGCTTGCACATATCCGACTTGCTGGTATCGCAGATGATGACGTAGCACTGCCCGCACGATGCACCGTCATTGAACAGCGCCGTGCTCAACGCCACGTTGTTAATCCCGTACCCCGCAACGTACAGGTTCTCGTACCCACACGCGCCACCTGGATATTGCACATGCAAACACATTCAGACACGCACACACGCATTGCATTGCATGCATAGAAGTAATATTGGGGAAATTCATGGTGCCGGAGCAAGCCGGAATTAACGCTAGATTAGCGAGCTTACCCATTGTGTCGGAGCCGTCGGCGCCGCCGTAGAAGGTGGCGGTGGCCGGGATCCAGTTGGAATTGACCGGCGCCAAGCAGAACGCGAGAACTGCGGCGAACAACTGCAGGAAGCGCATCCCAGCTGCCATCTTTCTGCTCGAAAGAGAGTCCCAGAAATAAGGAGAGATGATTGAGGTTCTCTCGGAGCTAGTTAGCTTGCTAGATATTGTGGCGATCGAGAGTGGATTTGGAGGTGAGGAATGATTGAGACAATGGTGGTGCTTAAATAGGAATGTAGCTAGCATATGAGATCGAGAGGAATGATTGTCGTGTTAATGAACTACCATATGAGATCGCGGTTCCAACGATCGTATGGATGCAACCTCCACCGATTGACTTGCGTGCTCTAATCATTGAACGCAGGTCTGAATGTCTGATCGATAGAGCTTTCCTTAATTAAATACATTCAAAATGATAGGCTAACTGAAGACTAATTTGAGATTGTACCAGAGTTTGGCTAGTCTATACTATAAGTCTATAGCAGTGGCAGCTAAAACTAGCTCGCTTTTGTTGAGTGCGCACAAACGTTTCTGCAAGAGGCCTTTAATACTGAACTGGTTTGAAAAGGGTCGACGTACGTTTGCTGTTTTATGTTTTCTGCTTGGCTAATTAGAAATTATCTGCAACCAGAAATTAAGGCGTCGAGTAGATGCAACCGTTCGATAAAGGCATTTCGCACCAGAGAAGATGCAACCATTCAGTTTTCTTGGCTACCTACATTCAGGCCGTGCAATTTTGAAAGACAAGAACAAGTAGCTGAAAGCGAAAGCCGGATTTTTGTTACTTCATAATTGTTCTTTAGGTAGTGCTGGAATTCCCGCTAGCCGCCACTAACTAAAACTGTCTCTAACTGCAAGCCCAACTCCCTCCAAATCCTTGCAGCAACCATTGAAGTAATCTAACAATATGCATGCATGCATTGCATCCTCTTGTTTCCTTCTTGTTCGAGGTCAAATGATTACACCGAACTTGATTATTACTTGGATGCCGGCCTAATTGGTTTAGACTATCCATAGTGGGAGTAACATAGATGATAACATCACATATATCTAGATAAAATAGATGATGTGACAAGCAATTAATGAAGAAAGAGAGGCATATAGTAACATCGAAATTACTTTGCGCACGATCTGTATCTCTACGAGACTTCATGCTGCATTCCTTTTCTTTTCCCGATGGAGCTCGTTGATTGAACGAAAGCACATGCAACAACAATCATATGTGTGTTTGAACGTGAAAATGTAAATGCGTATAGCAGGTCTCTAGTAACATACTCCCTCTGATCGGGTTTATTAAGCTCAAAGACCACTTTGATAGGACCAAGGCAGTGCTAGAAAGCAAACGCTTGAAAATAAGAGCTGAAATTGGCCAATTAGCAGGCTCTCCACTAACTTAAAACGTAAGAGCATCTCCAACAGGCGCGCAACAAGCGCGCGCTAAAAATTACTTTGTTCTTGGCGCTTACCGCCTGGTTTTCTTGTGACCATAGCGCTGGCTCCAACAGCCGCGCTAAAATGCAACGCGCGCGCTGCTCTAGCAGCGCGCAAAAATTGCAGCGCACATAAGCGTATATCTAGGCTTCTCCAACGATATATAGTTCTACTACGTTCACATAACCTGCTTCTACAATACAAAATAAAACTGGCTTCTTCGACGATATATAGTTCTACTACGTCTACATAGCCTGCTTCTACGATACAAAATAAAACTGGCTTCTCCAACGATATATAGTTCTACTACTACTCGTTCTCCGACTCAGACTCTGCCTCGGTGATGTCCTCCTCCGATGTCTGAGCATATGCGTCAAGGAACCGCTCGTCGCGGGAGTCCTAGGACGACGCATCTCCTAGCGCCATGTTGTATTTAGCGGCCGCCTTCCGCGTTCGCTTGTCCTCGCGATAGGCGGCTCGCGCCTTCCTCCTCTCCTCCCTCTCCGCCCTCCTCTCGGCGAAGAACTGTTCTTCGTTGATGATCTCTTGCGGGAAGCGTTGCCTCCACACTGCCATGGCTTCCTCGTCCATCTCGGCCAGGCTAAGACGGCGCTCCCGCCTCCGGTGTTTGCGAAGATCCTCGTCAGTGGTAAGCCGCGGGAAAGGCACCAACTCCTGTGCCCGCTCCCGCGTCGACACGTCGGTGAAGTTCATGTCCCAACGTGACCGGCGGAGGCGCCACGCCGCAGCGTCGTATGCGCGCGTGCCATCTTAGGCGGTGTCGAAGGTTCGAGGCGAGTCGCCGCGCTGCCGCCCGACTGAATTGAGGCGAAGTAGGTGCCGGACGGGCGACGCGGACGCTGTGGTAGCCTGAACCTCCCGGCGACAGGCGGCATGGTGGCGCTGGTGGTGGCGGCTCGGCGGCGAGGAGAAAGCAATGGAGAGAGCGAGAGAGCGGCAGATGGCGCTGCAGTTTTATAAGCGGCGAAGCGGCGCCAAATCTTCTTGTGAGCTGCCGCCTTTTCAGCGCAATGTCGTTTCCAGCGCTTGTTTCCCGCCACCACTGGAGCCTTGAAACCGATCGTCGCGCTAAAAAGCACTTTTACAGCAGCGCGTCTTCTAAGCGCGCCTGTTGGAGATGCTCTAATAAACAGCCAACGCAGGAAACAAGGCATTGTCATGGGGCGGCTTGCAGGCAAAGGATCGCATGCACTGGCTTGCATGCACGGCTCATAACTGCTCACTCGGTTAACAAGGCACCGCATAGGAATAGGGAATGAAAAAATGCTGCGAGTAGAGCAGGTTTGGCGTCTTGTGACCTTAGGCTAGTTATAGTCATAGTGGGGAGTAACTTAGATTAGTAACATATATATGTTGCTAGTCTATATTACTATCTTCATAGTGGGGAGTAACATATTGTATGGTATCATGCAAAGCATCATTTATTAAGGCGTAGACTCATTTTGTCTTGATATGTGTTATGTTATAGTAACATATTATGTTACTTCAAAGACCCTCTCCTCATTAAATACATGCCACATAAGCAAACTTTTCTTCGGGTGTGTTATGTTACATGACCAGCCTTAGCCTAGTCATAGTGGGGAGTAACTTAGACTAGTAACATGCACATGTTACTAGCCTATGTTACTACCTTCATAGTGGGTAGTAACATAAGTGTGATAATATATACATCTTCATTTATTGCTTTGTATACTCATTTTGCATTGGGAAGCGCTATGTGATGGTAACATATTATGTTACTCTATTTGCCTCTCTCCTCATTAATTACTTGACACATCATCGTTTTTGCTCATGTGGCATCTATGTTACTATCTATGTTACTCCCACTATGACCAGCCTTACATTTTCGGACGGGGCTTCGTGGCCAGGAGGCCCTTTAAACCAGGAGTAGCTAGTTACTAGTACTATGAGTAACATCACACTTACCAAGGCAAGATGAGTCTATAACCTATGGCGTTTTGGTTGCCGTAGTCTACAGTAGCTGCATTGCATAGCCTTCTCAACTCAGCCTGACTATGCAAATGCGGCATCAAATGCACCATCTGCAACTTGTTTGGTTGTCTGCATGCCCTCTTGCCCGCATGGGCTGAACCACACTGCCTGGTGTTTGGTTGCCTGCATGTTAGTGGACAAACCCAAGGCATGGTATTTGGTTGTATGCAACGTCTAGTCTGTGGTAACCTCTTTGGCTAGTTGGTGAGGTTACCAGCACACCTCGGCACAACCATGTACCACACATCATAAGCAGAGCAGAGCATAAACAAAGCATCAACTACTTAACAGTATAGTTCAGATAACATAGTACCACACATCATAACGATAATTCAAACAGTTCAACGCATAAACCATAAAGCAAACTCGATAGTACTTAGGAAGGAGGTGCCCCGGCCCTAGTCCCTGGCGGCGAAGGCTTCGTCGTGCTTCCCACACTTGTTGTCCACCTCAATGCCATCGTAAATGAAGATGATGACCTCGAGGTGTCGGGAGTCAGGAGCTTGAACGTCACCATGTAGCCGATCTTGATCTGATGAACGACGCCGAAGGTGGCCCAACCCTGATCCAAGGTCACCCTGCCGTTCATCAGCTTCACTGTCACCCTTCAGAAGCAGTCGGTGTTGTTCCTCATCTTGAACTCCGTCGGCACCGCGGCGAAGTGCTTGGTGAAGTGCAGGGGCATGGGGTGCACTCAAGCTTCGGTGCAAGGATGACCTTGCAGAAGTGAGCTAGGCCACCCTCCTCATGGTAGTGGCCGTAGTTGCGGCGCTTGCTGCTGGGGGAGCTCCCCCATGCGCTCATTGTCGGTGGGCTGCAGCACCACCTCGGACATTGGATGAACCGGCTCCTTGCCCTTCTTGTCAATGGCCGGGAGCACCTCCGTGCCCATCTCATTGCTCTCCTCGATCTGCACACAATTCATGGAGTCAGGCACAACACAGAGTTCATGGCTTATTGAAGAGCATGTAGTTAAAACGGCATGACTGTCACTCTTCCTCCTCTCCATCGCGCCTATATTTACTCACCCTGACCACCACTACTTACCCACCCCCTCTCTTCTCTCACTATCAACCTTCCTCCTCTCCATCGTCATGAGCTCCAGCTCCAGCTCCAACGCCAACCCCTTCCCTTAGGGTATTGGCTGGAGGGCCTTCTTCCTCGGGTGGTCGGCTGGTGACCGCACCAAGTTCGAGAACACCATGGAGGTGTTCTCGAACTTCGGCTCATGCCTGACATGCAGAAGGAATCTGATGCAGTGCTCATGAGGGCCACTACACAAGAGTTGAAGACGCTGATTCCTAACCCAGCGAAGGGTGTGATGGCAGTCGACATCATTCGCTGGGCCATGAATCAGGCCGTCTCGGACGACGATAAACAAAGGAAGAGGTGGTCCAAGTACAAAAACTACTGGGATCCTAATGACCATCGTGCCGCTTGATGTACTGGGAGACGACAATCGTGCCGCCGACGGTCATCGATGGGGAGCCTAAGGAGGAGGAAGAACCGATGCAGATGCCAGTGAGGGTGCCGGAGCCAGGCCGTTGTACCTGGAAGATCGACCTCGACTCCGCCGAGGATGACGACGACCCGCCGCCCCGCACAGCGATGGACAAGAAGATGAGGGCCAGCCACTCGACCCGCTGGTCAGGACGCCTCAACGGCTGCCGCGGTTAGCAAGTGTCTGTTGTGTACTCCCAATCCCCAATGCCCCTTCTACTCCATCCGCATCTACCTCTATTCCGATCTTGCATGAACTAGTATGAACTCATATGAACTAGTATGAACTGCCATGCTTATCTACCTCTATTCCCCATTCCCCTCTCCGCTGTGGATCGAATCTACCGCCGGATCGAATGCGGAAAAGTAGTGCATGACGAATAGAAAAGTGCTTACCGCCATTGCCGCGGGTCAGGTGATGATCCGCTCGCCGGTGATGGAGTTCGGTGGTCTTCTTGCTCTGCTTCGATCTGCCGCCGTTGGTGAGAGTTGGGAGAGTGGGGAGAGGGAGCGGTAAGGGGAGGTGAGGCTAATAACTGTCGGCGCTTCGGAAAGCAACATGACTTCTCGAGTGTGGCCGCGCGCATGCACATCCGCCACCCACATGCACCGCTTGGGCCTGGCTCTGGAGAAACTGCCAATTCGGACGTTCCCAGGGAGCCAGGCCCATGAGTGCTTTAAATATCGTGCCATGCAGGCCCAACAGTGTATGCAGCCAACCAAACAGCCTGTTTTCTTCCCGCGCGGGCCTGGTTGGGCCTCATGTAGGCAACCAAACACACCCCTAATAAATGAAGTGTTGCATGACACCACACATATGTTACTCCCCATTGTAGAGGTAGTAACATAGACTAGTAACATATGCATGTTAGTAGTCTAAGTTACTACTCACTGTGGCTAGTCTTAGAGAAAACATGCATGATTACTTGATTAATGTACATCGCTCTCTTCAACAGTCATATTATATCTATGGGTTATTCTTTCCAGTTATCTTGTTTGAATTACACTCGGATTGTAGCATAAAGAACATGATAAGCACGCCAAGCCGTAAATGTGCATGCACAATATTTTCTTAACACTTAATAGTATTTCGGGATCAATCCTAGAGCTGAGTTTTGGAATGGATGTGTCTCTAGGGGTTTTTGGTACTCTGGGAAAGAATGGGAGCAAAGGCCAAGTCTCACATCATTGACATGGTGCTTGCACCACTCTAGACAGAACTGTAATTCACCTCATAGAGGGGTCAAATGGATCAACTCGGGGTTAAGATGATTTCTGGTGGTGTCCTATGATGCATAGAAGATCACCAACAAGTATCAAGCCAAATGGCCAAGCCTAGATTAACGAAACCATTTTTGGAATGCCTAGGACATGAAGTTCAATATTATTCAATGCAAAACATTGAACTACGGTACCTCATCTTTTGCATATTTGGTATACACATAACCATGAGATACCATGGGAATTTTCTTGGATTTTCTAACCAGAAAAAGGGCTCCTTCACAAAGGGGTTTAAATTGAGAATTTATTTTTAAAGAAAAGAAATGTTTTCTCAACTATCCCGGGCTTGGGAAAAATATATGTGAAGTATCTTGGGAAAGAGAAGATTTACCTAGTTTGACTTTAACACATTTGAGCAAAGGAAAAGGTTGCAACATTTCCAGAAGATAAACCGCGGAAGAAAACCAAATGGAAATAAATTCGAAAGAAATTCAAAAAAATCAGAGAGAAAAGTTTGGTATGTGACAGAATGACCATGATGAGGGGCTGTGCATAGCTAACTTACTCAATTGTTAGCAGACTCAATTCCCCATTACCCACCTCGACCTCGCCATATCCGAAAAAAGTGAAGGAAATATGCCCTAGAGGCAATAATAAAGTTGTTATTTGTATTTCCTTATATCATGATAAATGTTTATTATTCATGATAGAATTGTATTAACCAGAAACTTAGTACATGTGTGAATACATAGACAAAGAGAGTGTCACTAGTATGCCTCTACTTGACTAGCTCGTTGACAAGCAGTGTCACTAGTATGCCTCTACTTGACTATCTCGTTGATCAAAGATGGTTAAGTTTCCTAGCCATTGACATGAGTTGTCATTTGATGAACAGGATCGCATCATTAGAGAATGATGTGATTGACTTGACCCATCCGTTACCTTATCATGATGATCCTTTAGTTTGTTGCTATTGCTTTCTCCATGACTTATACATGTTCCTATGACTATGAGATTATGCAACTCCCGAATACCGGAGGAACACTTAGTGTGCTACCAAACATCACAACGTAACTCGGTGATTATAAAGATGCTCTATAGGTGTCTCCAATGGTGTTTGTTGACTTGGCATAGATCGAGATTAGGATTTGTCACTCCGATTGTCGCAGAGGTATCTGGGCCCTCTCGGTAATGCACATCACTATAAGCCTTGCAAGCAATGTGACTAATGAGTTAGTTGCGGGATGATGCATTATGAAACGAGTAAAGAGACTTGCCGGTCACGAGATTGAACTAGGTATTGAGATACCGACTATCGAACCTCGGGAAAGTAACATACCGATGACAAAGGGAACAACGTATGTTGTTATGCGATTTGACCGATAAAGATCTTCGTAGAATATGTAGGAACCAATATGAGCATCCAGGTTCCGCTATTGGTTATTGACCAGAGACGAGTCTCGGTCATGTCTACATAGTTCTCGAACCCGTAGGGTCCGCATGCTTAACATTCGATGACGATCGGTACTATGAATATATGTGTTTTGATGAACCGAAGGTTGTTCGAGATCTCGAATCTGATCACAGACATGACGAGGAGTCTTGAAATGGTCGAGACATAAAGATTGATATATTGGAAGGCCATGTTTGGACATCGGAATGGTTCCGGGTGAGTTCGGGCATTTACTGGAGTACCAGAGGGTTACCGGAACCCCCCGGGGAGTCTATGGGCCTTATTGGGCCTTAGTGGGAGAGAGGAGGAGGTGGCCAAGGTAGGAGCACGCCCCCCCAAGCCCAATCCGAATTGGGGTGGGGGCCGACCCCCCTTTCCTTCTCCCTCTCTCCTCCTTCCTTCTTCTCCTACTCCAACTAGGGAAAGGGGAATCCTACTCCAACCGGGAGTAGCACTCCCCCCTTGGGCGCGCCATGAGAGGGCCGTCCCTCCCCCTCCTCAACTACTTTATATACGGGGGAGGGGGCACCCCATAGACACACAAGTTGATTGTTTAGCCGTGTGCGGTGCCCTCCTCCACAGATTTCCACCTCGGTCATATCGTTGTAGTGCTTAGGTGAAGCCCTGCGTCGGTAACTTCATCATCACTGTCATCACGCTGTCATGCTGACGAAACTCTCCCTTGACCTCAGCTGGATCTAGAGTTCGTGGGACGTCACCAAGCTGAACGTGTGCAGATCGCAAAGGTGTTCTATTTTCGGCACTAGGATCGGTCGGATCGTGAAGACGTACGACTACATCAACCGCGTTGTCATAACGCTTCCTTTTACGGTCTACGAGGGTACGTGGACAACACTCTCGTTGCTATGCATCACCTAGATGGATCCTGCGTGTGCGTAGGAAATTTTTGAAATTACTGCGTTCTCCAACAGTGGTATCAGAGCCAGGTTTATGCGTAGATGTTATATGCACGAGTAGAACACAAAGAGTTGTGGGCGATAATAGTCATACTGCTTACCAGCATGTCATACTTTGATTCGGCGGTATTGTTGGATGAAGCGACCCGGACCGACATTACGCATACGCTTACGCGAGACTGGTTCTACCGACGTGCTTTGCACACAGGTGGCTGGCGGGTGTCAGTTTCTCCAACTTTAGTTGAACCGAGTGTAACTATGCCCGGTCCTTGTTGAAGGTTAAAACAGCACACTTGACGAAAAATCATTGTGGTTTTGATGTGTAGGTAAGAACGGTTCTTGCTCAGCCCGTAGTAGCCACGTAAAACTTGCAACAACAAAGTAGAGGACGTCTAACTTGTTGTTGCAGGGCATGTTGTGATTTGATATGGTCAAGACATGATGCTAAATTTTATTGTATGATATGATCATGTTTTGTAACAGAGTTATCGGCAACTGGCAGGAGCCATATGGTTGTCGCTTTATTGAATGCAATGCAATTGCCCTGTAATTGTTTTACTTTATCGATGGCGGTAGCGATAGTCGTAGAAGCAATAGTTGGCGAGGCGACAATGATGCTACGATGGAGATCAAGGTGTTGCGCGGTGGCGATGGTGATCATGGCGGTGCTTTGGAGATGGAGATCAAAGGCACAAGATGATGATGGCCATATCATATCACTTATATTGATTGCTTGTGATGTTTATCCTTTATGCATCTTATTTTGCTTAGTTCGGCGGTAGCATTATAAGATGATCTCTCATTAAATTTCAAGGTACAAGTGTTCTCCCTGAGTATGCACCGTTGCGAAAGTTAAATCGTGCCGAGACACCACGTGATGATCGGGTCCGATAAGCTCTATGTTCACATCTGACGGGTGCAAGCCAGTTTTGCACACGCAGAATATTCGGGTTAAACTTGACGAGCCTAGCATATGCAGATATGGCCTCGGAACACTGAGACCGAAAGGTCAGTAGATATGATCAACATAGTGATGTTCACCATTGAAAATTATTCCATCTCACGTGATGATCGAACATGGTTTAGTTGTTATCACGTGATCACTTAGATGATTAGAGGGATGTCTATCTAAGTGGAAGTTCTTAAGTAATATGATTAATTGAACTTTAATTTATCATGAACTTAGTACCTGCACTGGTACAGCGACGTCCTAAACAAACGGTTTAAAACCCCTTTTAGCGACGGCATTTGGAACCGTCGCCAAGTGAGTGTGAGCGATAGGGGGGTCCTTCCCACACGACCCATAAATCGTCAGGGATAGGCCCTCGTGGGACCCAGGCTAGGGACGTGTGCGATCGGGCGAGGCATGGAAACCCAATCATTTCCGTAGGTATGTACATCCCACACGGTGAATCGCAGAAATCATTTCCATAGGCATGTACATTCCACACGGTGAATCCCAGAAATCATTTCCATAGGTATGTACATCCCACGGTGAATCCCAGAAATCATTTCCGTAGGTATGTACATCCCACATGGTGAATCCCAGAAATCATTTCCGTAGGTATGTACATCCCAGATGGTGAATCCCAGAAAATCATTTCCGTAGGTATGTACATCCCACACAGTTCTTTGTGTGGAAACGTTTGTGCAAGGTGGCTTAACGCAAACAGTTCGCTGCCGGAAGCCGTGTGTGATTGTTAGTTTATCGAACACGCCTACTTTCTAGAAACCGTGCGGGTTGTTTGAGTTCATCGCCCACGGTGCTGTCCAAGTAACCGTTTGCAATAGAAAACACCAATAAGCAGTGTAATTAGCCTATTATTGATAATCCATGTACTAATCAAACTGATATTTTTATAAAACACACGGATATTTCATATTCGTATAAAAGCAACCAGGATTTCATAATCAAATTACATCAGATAGCTTCGGCACTCAGTTACGTCATTACACAACATCACCAAGTTTCACATGCATCATCAAAAACCTTTGGAAAGTAGCATAATACACGGTAAATAGACAGATGAATCTCATCTGGGAAACTGCAGAAGCGGAAGGCAAATATTGAGCCTTCAGTGATGTTGAATGTCCTTGCAAGTTTAGGCCAGTGGCTATGGATAATTGCCCGCCCAACCTTCGTCCTCTTCAGCAAGACTTCAATATTGTACCGTGGGTGTTCAATGAATACCTTCCTCGCCTCTTGACCATGCAGGTGGTTTGAGAGGTAATCATCGATGAATTGCTTAGAAAAGTACTGAAAACAAAGCTATGCATAAATCGCTGGTGTAAATTTTGAAATGGCGCAAGGGGTAAAAACAAGGTAAAAGAGTTGGTACCATCCTATAGTTGACTGATGTCTTCTTCATTGTGCAAACAAAGATCTTGTTGTTATTCGTCGCAAGTTTCTTCATCCTCACAATCTTTACGAGTTTCTTGACTTGGTGATATTCATGGACATCTCATTTCCCCATATGCAAAATGGGTCGAACAGTGGGTCTAAGCCTTTGACAAAGAGGACCTACACGTGCAAGACCAAATTGTAAGAAACCTAAATATTAGAATGATTCCTGCAATCGCACAATAATGTGCTATTAGCCAAAGGACCCTGCTTGAACAAACCTCGATGGTAAACCGCAGTGTCTCCCATTGTTTCCCTGCAACACACATAAGGAAGATCTTGATCAGGTTAACTGAGAGTTGCCAAATATGTATTGAGTACAACCAAATTCGATTGGTGTCACATGCATAACAATACAAAATTGTACCCACAGCAAATGAAAATCAAATTGCAGAACTGAACCAAACAGTTAAATGGACAGCAGACCAAATGAACCAAAATAGTTAACTGAGCATGACATTGCAGAATAGAAACATGTACTAGAAGATAAGACAGTTAACAAAACAAAGAATGCTTGAGAACAGTACTACGAAATATAGCAATTGTTGGACCAAAGTGCTAACTGAACATTACATTTCAGAGGACCAAACTATTAACTGAACATCAGATTGCATATTAACATTACAGAGGACAAATCACTAGAAGGCACTGGCGGTGGACTCGAGAAAACATCACGAACTGTATTTTAAAGTAGACAACCGCGCGGCGGTGTCGACAGTGGCCCCGAAGATGAGGTGCTCCTCCAAGATCTGGCGGTCGACACGCATGTCAGCCATAGCGACCTCGTTCAGCGCGTTGACGCATGCTACTCAGCTCCATGTTATAATGCGTGTAAAATGGCTGTGGGTGGCGCTTAATTGGAGGACGGGGGTAGTGATTTCAGTGGAAGGTGTCGCTCCGTTAGTCGGGGCATGTGGGACGGGAAAGGAGGAAGATGGTGTGGGTGGGGTGTGGATTACTTGACCATATCGACGAGGCCGCGCATCAAGAAGAAGGGTCAGCGGCGAGGAGGCCACGCAGCAAGAAGAAGGGTCGCCGGCGAGGAGGCGGCGCTGCAAGAAGAAGGGTCGCCGGTGAGGAGGCGGCGCTGCAAGAAGAAGGGTAGCCGGCAAAGAGGCGGCGCTGCAAGAAGAAGGGTCACCAGCAAGGAGGCTAAGCTACCAGTAAACAGCAGTGAAGGTTTGTACTTGGAAAGCAAGGAGGAATAGTGGAAATGTGGCTTTTGGTGGGAGGGAGGGGGCGGGGAGATAGATATTTCCGCGGTGGCAAAAAAATTTCACTTGGTGCCATGAAACTGGCACGCAAGTGTGGTTCAAGAGGGGGTGGTGGACTGTAGACGACGAAGCTTCCTGCGTAAGCCAGACAAGACGGTGCGTGAAGGTTATTTTATATCGCATCCCACACGATTCTTTCTACTAAACGGATTGTGTTATCCCTGATTCTATCATTATGTTTTGAAAGACAAAATGGTGGTACGGAGCGAACGGATGGTGATTGAATGGCTAGAACATTTATGTACAGTGAACATGCAACTAGTATATGAGTGTCGTGTTTAACTTTGGAATTATTCCGGGTTCGTTTGGCATTTTTATGCATTAGCTGAGTTTCTAGGCATTTAATGTGCATAATTCAAATTTGAACTACAAGCACATGCTCCAATGCACCAAAGTTTGCTGAAAAATCACATGTTTGTCTTTGGGTGAATTTATAGGTCCCATGCAAGAAATGGAAATAAAATTCAAACATCTGGGTGTCGTGTCTCGGCCGAAATGATTGAGAAACTTGGTTTTTTAATTCCTGTAAATCCAAAACACGGCTAAAAATCATGAAACTTGGCATGGTATCAAGACATGGCACCAACATGCAGTAATTATTTTGGCCGAATTGGGACAAGCTTTGGTGAAAGCTTCTTGCAAACCGGAGCTTCCCTGAAGAAGGCTCCTGGTTCCGAGAGGGAACGTGTCACCTCCGTGTGCGAAACGACATACGTACACTGCCTTCTCCCGCCTTATTTTTTTTTACACAGGCAGATTAGACCAAATAGAAGTACCGTGCTAATTTTTGGAATTATTCCGGGTTCGTTTGACCTTTTTTATACATTAATTGAGTTTGTGGGCATTTAATATGCATAATTCAAATTTGAACTACAAGCACAGGCTCCAGTGCACCAAAGTTGTTTGAAAAATCACATGTGTGTCCTTGGGTGAATTTCTAGATCCCATGCAAGAGATGGGAGTGAAATTCAAACATCTGGCGTCGTGGCTCGGCATAAAATTAAGAAACTTGGTTTTTAATTCCGTAATTCCAAAACACGCTGAAAACCATGAAACTTGGCATGGTCTCATGACATGGCACCAACATGCTGCGGTATTTTTTGGCGAATTGGGACAAGCTTTGGTGTAGGCTTCTTGCAAGCGGGAGCTTCCCTCGGAAGGCTCCTGGTTCCAAGAGGGAACGATGTCACCTCCGTGTGCGAAACGACATATGTACACTGCCTTCTCCGCCTTAATTTTTTTACACAGGCAGATTAGACAAAATAGAAGTACCGTGCTAAATTTTGGAATTATTCCGGGTTCGTTTGGCCTTTTTATACTTGAATTGAGTTTCTGGGCATTTAATGTGCATAATTCAAATTTGAACTACAAGCACAGCTCCAGTGCACCAAAGTTGTTTGAAAAATCACATGTGTGTCCTTGTGTGAATTTCTAGGTCCCATGCAAGAGATTGGAGTGAAATTCAAACATCTGGGCGTCGTGGCTCGGCCGGAAAGATTGAGAAACTTGGTTTTTTAATTCCTGTAATTCCAAAACACCCTGGAAATGATGAAACTTGGCATAATGTCATGACATGGCACCAACATGATGCGGTAATTTTTTGGCGAATTGGGACGAGCTTTGGTGTAAGCTTCTTACTATGTACCTTGCCTTCTCCGCCTTAATTTTTTACACGGTCAGATTAGACCAAATAGGAGTGCCGTGCTAAATTTTGGAATTACTCTGGGTTCGTTTGGCCTTTTTTATACATTAATTGAGTTTCTGGGCATTTAATGTGCACAATTCAAATTTGAACTACAAGCACATGCTCCAGTGCACCAAAGTTGTTTGAAAAATCACATGTGTGTCCTTGGGTGAATTTCTAGGTCACATGCAAGAGATGGGAGTGAAATTCAAACATCTGGGCGTCGTGGCTTGGCCGAAAAGATAGAGAAACTTGGTTTTTTAATTCCTGTAATTCCAAAACACGTCTGAAAATCATGAAACTTGGCATGGTCTTATGACATGGCACCAACATGCTGTGGTAATTTTTCTGGCGATTTGCGAAGGCGCACACATTAACAATCAGCAAAGTCATTTTGTAACAAGTGTTGTCACGTTACAAATCGGAAACATAAGTATTATTGAAACCGTGGGCGCTCGACTTACCAATTAGGTGCGGCCACGCGTCCCCTTTTTTTATTGGCTAGGAGGTGCTGTGCAGGGTAGCTATTTGAGTACGGGAGGCGTGCGATCTGACCCCTATGCATGCTCATCGGGAGGAGAGCCCTTTTGACCGCTACCCGCCACGCACCTCCCTTCCAACGTCTCCATAAATGGTGCCCGAGCACCTGTTCAACGGCGTGGCTATATGTCTCAGTGGACTGAGATTTAAGAGAGAAAAATGAAAATCTAAAAAGAAATTTTTGCACAGATCTTGATGTAAGATCTGACGGACCTATATAGCATCGACTGTGACTTATAGCAAGCATGATGAATATAAGGACGATGACATTGGATAATAATTGTCTTACATATTTATAAACATAATTTAAAAAAGCCACATGCGGCCACGCCCGGTATACATAAGGGAAAAAGAAGAAGGAATACAACTAGTCTTCGCGGCGGGCGACGATGAGCTCTTTGTTGTCCTCAAGATGCTGGTTGAGAGCATCCACGGATTTCTCCACCAGCCTTCTACGCTCGTTGCGCAGCATGGCATTCTCGTCCATAAGTTTCTCGACGATGACGCCGGTCCTCTTCAACAAGGCAGTGGTCTGCTCCTGCTGCTCCGCACTTTCGAGGAACTTCGCCCTCAGCAGGTCGCGCTCGGCCCGGAGCTTCGCATTGCTCTCATTTAGTTGCCGGATGATGTCGGTAGACTGTTCAAGCGAGGCTTGCAGGTCATCCTGCAACCTCGCCCACCTGGAGATCTGATCCATCTGCCTGGGGCGAGGGCACGCATGCACCTGTAAGAGTCCTCGCCTGCCCATGAGGCATTTTCCCAGGCCGCCGCGGCAAGGGAGGACATCTCTGCTGCATTCGCGCGGCGGGACATCTCTTACGCTTCGTGGCGGCGGTCGGACGATCTCTGCATCGACAATGGCGGAGTCCTCCGTCTTTGCCGGTGGCGGCAGGACAGGACCTCTCTGCTGCTACGGCCATGCGGCGGGACATGTTGGCTGCTTTCGCGGCAAGGTGGGACATCTCTCATGTTCCCGCTTCCAGGCTCGCGTCTCCCTGGTGGCAATCCTCGACCCAGAACTCACGCTGGCCATGGCGGACGCAAAGAGCGATGATGAATGACTTGTTTGCTTTGACTTTTTGTGGATGAGGAGCCGAGGTGGGAATGTGCGGTCATCTTGGAGTAGTAGTATTTATAATCGCGTAGTAATACGCTCCTAAGTGGGAAACCGTTTAGGTTTTGATTTGTGTGAACAGGTTTGCAATTTGGAATGTGACTGTATGCATGCTCAAAATTTACTGACGGCTATAAGTGCGACACTATTTCCGGAAGGCGTAACGTGGGCACGTACGCCTTCTCGGCCGCGCACGTGGCGTTTGCACCATAGGGTGCACCGCAATAGGCAATGTCAGCACCATCGTGCATAGTTCTCTTAATTAGAATGTGTGTGCCCGTCTAGCGCACACACGTTGATCTATCTAACTGTTTTAGTTTGTTGTGGCTAATCGCAAACAGTTCATCCATGTGAAGTGTATGCCATCAATCACAGACACTTTGATCTGGCTGACCCGTTTCTGTTCTGTTGCCTAATCACAAACAGTTAATCCTTCAGAAGCGTATGCCCTCAATCACACACACCTTGATCTGGCTAACCGTTTCTTTTGTGTTGCCTAATCACAAACAATTCATCTGAGTGAACCGTTTGATGTGTATCGCACACGCCTTCATCTGGCTGCCTGTTTCTTTTGTTACTCCTCATCACAAACAGTTAATTGAACTGAACCGTATGCCCTTCATCGCACACGCAACTAAAACCTGAACCATGTTTGATGCATCTGTCATCACAAACGTTTTATACATTTATGACGGTTTTCATACAGCAACGTTTGCGATTATTGCATCGCACACAGTTTCTGGAAGGGTCTCTGATCGTAGTGTCGCATTAGCAGCATCCTGCAGTAGTGCTGATAGTATTTTGCATGTCTATGTTTTTGTAGATAAATGGGCCGTGCTACTGTTCTGTTGAATTTTAATGCGTTCCTAGAGAAAGCTAAGTTGTAAGATGATGGTAGCAACTACACGAACTGGGTTCATAACTTGAGGATTATCCTCATTGCTGCACAAAAGAATTGCGTCCTGGAAGCACTGCTGGGTGCCAGGCCTGCTGTAGATGCTGCTGATGACGTTAAGAACGTCTGGGAGAGCAAAGCTGATGACTACTCGATAGCTCAGTGTGCCATGATTTACGGCTTAGAACCAGGACTTTGCTACCTCTTGAGCATGGGTTGGTTTTCCCTTGAAGAGGAAAGGGTGATGCAGCAAAGTAGCATAAGTATTTCCCTCAGTTTTTCAGAACCAACGTATCAACCAGTAGGAGGCCACACGCAAGTCCCTCGTACCTACACAAACAAATAAGAACCTTGCAACCAACGCGATTAAGGGGTTGTCAATCCCTTCACGACCACTTGCAAAAGTGAGATCTGATAGAGATGATAAGGTAATATTTTTGGTATTTTTATGATAAAGATTAAAAGTAAAGATTCCAAAACAAACGGCGACAGTAATAGCTAGTTGACGGAAGATTGATATGATGGAAAATAGACCCGGGGGCCATAGGTTTCACTACTGGTTTCTCTCAAGATAGCATAAGTATTACGGTGGGTGAACAAATTACAGTCGAGCAATTGATAGAAAAGTGCATAAATATGAGAATATCTAGGCATGATCATGTATATAGGCATCATGTCTGCGACAAGTAGACCAAAAGCGATTCTGCATCTACTACTATTACTCCACACATCGACCGCTATCCAAAGCATGCATCTAGAGTATTAAGTTCATAAGAACAGAGTAAAGCATTAGGCAAGATGACATGATGTAGAGGGATAAACTCAAACAATATGATATAAACCCCATATTTTGATCCTCGATGACAACAATACAATACGTGTCTTGCTGCCCCTGCTGTCACTGGGAAAGGACACCGCAAGATTGAACCCAAAACTAAGCACTTCTCCCATTGCAAGAAAGATCAATCTAGTAGGCCAAACAAAATTGATAATTCGAAGAGACTTGCAAAGATAATAAATCATACATAAAAGAATTCAGAGGAGATTCAAATATTGTTCATAGATAATCTTGATCATAAACCCACAATTCATCGGATCTCGACAAACACACCGCAAAAAGAATTACATCGAATAGATCTCCAAGAAGATCGAGGAGAACTTTGTATTGAGATCCAAAGAGAGAGAAGAAGCCATCTAGCTAATAACTATGGACCCGAAGGTCTGAGGTAAACTACTCACACATCATCGGAGAGGCTATGGTGTTGATGTAGAAGCCCTCCGTGATCGATTCCCCCTCCGGTGGAGCGCCGGAAAAGGCCCCAAGATGGGATCTCACGGGTACAGAAGGTTGCGGTCGTGGAAATAGAGTTTCGTGGTGCTCCTGGATGTTTTCGGGGTATATGGGTATATATAGGAGGAAGAAGTAGGTAGGTGGAGCTGCAAAAGGCCCACGAGGGCAGGCGCTGTCGATGTCAAACCGGCGGATCTCGGGTAGGGGGTCCCGAACTGCGTCTAGGCGGATGGTAACAGGAGACAAGGGACACGATGTTTTACCCAGGTTCGGGCCCTCTCGATGGAGGTAATACCCTACTCCTGCTTGATTAATATTGATGATATGGGTAGTACAAGAGTAGATCTACCACGAGATCAAGCAGGATAAACCCTAGAAGCTAGCCTATGGTATGATTGTTGTTACGTCCTCTGAACTAAAACCCTCCGGTTTATATAGACACCGGATAGGTTAGGGTTACACAGAGTCGGTTACAATGGTAGGAGATCTACATATCCGTATCGCCAAGCTTGCCTTCCACGCCAAGGAAAGTCCCATCCGGAAATCTTGTATCTTCATAGTCTTGGAGTCCGGTCGTGACAATAGTCCAGCTATCCGGACACCCCCTAGTCCAGGACTCCCTCAGCGCCCAGGGGGCAGGCGCGCCTCCCTGCCTCGTGGCCTCCTCGCTTCTTTCTTGGCGTCCACTCCAAGTCATGCCCAACACGTTTGTTCCAAAAATAACTCTCCCGAAGGTTTCATTCCGTTTGCACTCCGTTTGATATTCCTTTTCTGTGAAACATTGAAATAGGCAAAAAAACAGCAATTTGCACTGGGCCTTGGGTTTGTAGGTTAGTCCCAATAATAATAATAAAGTGTATAATAAATCGCATTAAACATCCAAAACAGATAATATAATAGCATGGAACAATAAAAAATTGTAGATACGTTGGAGACGTATCAAGCATCTAAGCTTAATTCCTGCTCGTCCTCGAGTAGGTAAATGATAAAAACAAATTTTTGATGTGGGATGCTACCTAGCATATTCTTCAATGTAATTTTCTTTTATTGTGGCATGAATGTTCAGATCAGAATGATTCAAGATAAAAGTTTAATATTGACATAAAAATAATAATACTTCAAGCATACTAACTAAGCAATCATGTCTTCTCAAAATAACATGGCCAAAGAAAGTTATCCCTAGAAAATCATATAGTGTGGCTATGCTCTATCTTCATCACACAAAGTATTTAATCATGTACAACCCCAATGACAAGCCAAGCAATTGTTTCATACTTTTGATGTTCTCAAACGTTTTCAATCTTCACGCAATACATGAGCATGAGCCATGGACATAGCACTATATGTGGAATAGAATGGTGGTTGTGGAGAAGACAAAAAAGGAGAAGATAGTCTCACATCAACTAGGCATATCAACGGGCTAAGGAGATGCCCATTAATAGATATCAATGTGAGTGAGTAGAGATTGCCATGCAACGGATGCACTAGAGCTATAAGTGTATGAAGGCTAAACAAAAGAAACTAAGTGGGTGTGCATCCAACTCGCTTGCTCACGAAGACCTAGGGCATTTTGAGGAAGCCCATCATTAGAATATACAAGCCAAGTTCTATAATGTAAAATTCCCACTAGTATATGAAAGTGACAACATAAGAGACTCCCTATCATGAAGATCATGGTTCTACTTTGAAGCACAATTGTAGAAAAAGGATAGAAACATTGTCCCTTCTCTCTTTTTCTCTCATTTTTTTATTTGGGCCTTCTTATTTTTTTATGGCCTCTTTTTTTTCTTTTCTTTTTCATCCGGAGTCTCATCCCGACATGTGGGTGAATCATAGTATCCATCATCCTTTCCTCACTTGGGACAATGCTCTAATAATGATGATCATCACAGTTTTATTTACTTACAACTCAAAGATTACAAATCAATACTTGGAACAAAATATGACTCTATATGAATGCCTCTTGCGGTGTACCGGGATATGCAATGAATCAAGAGTGACATGTATGAAAAAATTATAAAGGTGGCTTTGCCACAAATACGATGTCAACTACATGATCATGCAAAAAATATGACAATGATGGAGCGTGTCATAACAAAGCGGAGCGGTGGTAAGTTGCATGGCAATATATCTCGGAATGGCTATGGAAATGCCATAATAGGTAGGTATGGTGGCTGTTTTGAGGAAGGTATATGGTGGGTGTATGATACCGGCGAAAGGTGCGCGGTATTAGAGAGGCTAGCAATAGTGGAAGGGTGAGAGTGCGTATAATCCATGGACTCAACATTAGTCATAAAGAACTCACATACTTATTTCAAAAATCTATTAGTTATCGAAACGAAGTACTACGCTCATGCTCCTAGGGGGGTAGATTGGTAGGAAAAGACCATCACTCGTCCCCGACCGCCACTCATAAGGAAGAAAATCAATAAATAAATCATGCTTCGACTTCATCGCATAACGGTTCAACATACGTGCATGCTACGGGAATCACAAACTTTAGAACAAGTATTTCTCAAATTCACAACTACTCAACTAGCATGACTCTAATATCATCTCCATATCTCAAAACAATCATCAAGTATCAAACTTCTCATGGTATTCAATGCACTTTTATATGATAGTTTTTATTATACCCATCTTGGATGTTCATCATATTAGGACTAATTTTATAGCCAAAGCAAACTACCATGCTGTTCTAAAAGACTCTCAAAATAATATAAGTGAAGCATGAGAGATCAATAATTTCTATAAAATAAAACCACCTCCGTGCTCTAAAAGATACAAGTCAAGCACTAGAGCAAAATTATATAGCTCAAAAGATATAAGTGAAGCACATAGAGTATTCTAATAAATTCTGATCAATGTGTGTCTCTCCCAAAAGGTGTGTACAGCAAGGATTATTGTGGTGAACTAAAAAGCAAAGATTCAAATCATAAAAGACGCTCCAAGCAAAAACACATATCATGTGGTGAATAAAAATATAGCATCAAGTAAAGTTACCGATGGGCGAAGACAAAAGAGGGGATGCCTTCAGGGCATACCCAAGCTTGGGCTTTTGGTTGTCCTTGGATTTTACCTTGGGGTGCCTTGGGAATCCCCAAGCTTAGGCTCTTGCCACTCCTTGTTCCATAATCCATCAAATCTTTGCGCAAAACTTGGAAACTTCACAACACAAAACTTCACAGAAAATCTCATGAGCTCCGTTAGCGAAAGAAAACAAACCACCACTTCAAGGTACTGTAATGAACTCATTCTTTATTTATATTGGTGTTAAACCTACTGTATTCCAACTTCTCTATGGTTCATAACCTCCGATACTAGCCATAGATTCATCAAAATAAGCAAACAACACACGAAAAACAAAATCTGTCAAAAACAGAACAGACTGTAGTAATCTGTATCAAACGTATACTTATGTAACTCCAAAAATTCTAAAATAAATTGCTGTACGTGAGTAATTTGTCTATTAATCATCTTCAAAAGAATCAACAAAATATCACTCTCCAGTAAAAAGTTGTACCTAATCTGGGAGCACTAAAGTTTCTGTTTTTACAGCAAGATCAAAAGACTTTACCCAAGTCTTCTCAAAGGTTCTACTTGGCACAAACACTAATTAAAACATGAAAATACATCTAACCAGAGGATACATCAAAGATTTATTACTAAGCGGAACTAAAAAGCAAGAAACAAAAAATAAAATTGGGTTGCCTCCTAACAAGCGCTACCGTTTAGCGCCCCTAGCTGAGCATAAAGGCAAGGATAGATCTAGGTATTATCATCTTTGGCATACAATCCATAAGTGGCTCTCATAATAGATTCATAAGATAATTTAATTTTATTTCTAGGAAAGTGTTCCATGCCTTTACTTGACGGAAATTGGAATCTAATATTCCCTTCTTTCATATCAATAATTGCACCAATCATTCTAAGGAAAGGTCTACCAAGAATAATAGGACATGAAGGATTGCAATCTATATCAAGAACAGTGAAATCTACGGGCACATAATTCCTATTTGCAACAATAAGAACATCATTAATTCTTCCCATAGGTTTCTTAATGGTGGAATCTGCAAGGTGCAAGTTTAAAGAACAATCATCAAATTCACGGAAACCTAACACAAGGTTTCTTAATGGTGGAATCTGCAAGGTGCAAGTTTAAAGAACAATCATCAAATTCACGGAAACCTAACACATCACACAAAGTTTTTGGAATCGTGGAAACACTAGCACCCAAATCACACAAAGCATGGCATTCATGATCTCTAATGTTAATTTTAATAGTAGGTTCCCACTCATCATAAAGTTTTCTAGGGATAGAAACTTCCAATTCAAGCTTTTCTTCATAGGATTGCATTAAAGCATCAACGATATGTTTGGTAAAAGCCTTATTTTGACTATAAGCATGCGGAGAATTTAGCGCGGATTGCAACAAGGAAATACAATCTACTAAAGAACAATTATCATAATTAAATTCCTTGAAATCCAAAATAGTGGGTTCATTGCTATGTAAAGTTTTGACCTCTTCAATCCCACTTTTACCAATTTTGCATCAAGATCTAAAAACTCCGAATCATTGGGACGCCTTTTAACTAAAGTTGACTCATCTCCAGTCCCATCATTATCAAGATTCATATTGCCAAACAAAGATTTAATAGGAGACACATCAATCACTTTTAGATCTTCATCCTTATTATCATGAAAACTAGAAGAACACGCTTTCACAAAGCAATCTTTTTTAGCACGCATCCTAGCGGCTCTTTCTTTGCACTCATCAATGGAAATTCTCATAGCTTTGAGAGACTCATTGATATCATGCTTAGGTGGAATAGATCTAAGTTTCAAAGAATCAACAACAAGAGAAATTCTATCCACTTTCCTAGCCAACTCATCAACCTTAAGCAATTTTTCTTCAAGCAAAGCATTGAAATTCTTTTGAGAAATCATAAATTCTTTAACACTAGTCTCAAAATCAGAGGGCATCTTATTAAAATTTCCATAAGAGTTGTTGTAGAAATTACCATAATTATTAGAGGAATTACTAGGATACGGCCTAGGATTAAAGTTTCCTTTATAAGCATTGTTACCAAAATTGTTCCTACCAACAAAATTCACATCCATAGATTCATTATTACTCTCAATAAAAGTAGACAAAGGCATATCATTGGGATCAGACGAAACACTCTTATTAGCAAAAAATTTCATAAGTTCATCCATCTTTCCGCTCAAAACATTAATCTCTTCAATTGCATGCACCTTTTTACTAGTAGATCTTTCAGTGTGCCATTGAGAATAATTAACCATAATATTACTAGGAGTTTAGTAGCTTCTCCTAAAGTGATTTCCATAAAAGTGCCTCCCGCGGCCAAATCTAAAAGATTTCTAGAAGGAAAGTTCAATCCGGCATAAATTTTTTTATAATCATCCATAAATTCAAACCGTGTGTAGGGCAATTACGTATCATTAATTTCATCCTCTCCCAAGCTTGTGCAACATGTTCATGATCAAGTTGCTTAAAATTCATAATATCGTTTCTAAGAGAGATGATCTTAGCGGGAGGAAAATACTTAGAGATAAAAGCATCTTTTCACTTATTCCAAGAATCAATACTATTTTTAGGCAAAGACGAAAACCAAGTTTTAGCACGATTTCTAAGCGAAAAAGGAAATAGCTTCAATTTAACAATATCTATATCCACATCTTTCTTCTTTTGCATATCACACAAATCAACAAAGCTGTTTTGATGGGTAGCGGCATCTTCACTAGGAAGGCCGGCGAATTGATCTTTCATGACAAGATTCAACAAGGCAGCATTGATTTCACAAGATTCAACATCGGTAACAGGAGCAATCGGGGTGCTAAGAAAATCATTGTTGTTGGTATTGGAAAAGTCACACAATTTAGTATTATCTTGAGCCATCATGACAAGCAAGAAATCCAACACACAATCAAACAAGAAGCAAACGAAGAAGAGGCGAACTGAAAGAGAGGGCGAATAAAACGGCAAGGGTGAAGTGGGGGAGAGGAAAACGAGAGGCAAATGGCAAATAATGTAATGCGAGGGATAAGAGTTTGTGATGGGTACTTGGTATGTCTTGACTTGTGCGTAGACTCCCCGACAACGGTGCCAGAAATCCTTCTTGCTACCTCTTGAGCATGTGT
The DNA here is from genome assembly GCA_021605145.1 of Aegilops bicornis. NCBI lineage: Eukaryota > Viridiplantae > Streptophyta > Magnoliopsida > Poales > Poaceae > Aegilops > Aegilops bicornis. The sequence goes on from CM038672.1 coordinate 596,059,166, forward strand.
TTGTTTTCCCTTGAAGAGGAAAGGGTGATGCAGCAAAGTAGCGTAAGTATTTCCCTCAGTTTTTGACAACCAAGGTATCAATCCAGTAGGAGGCCACACGCCAGTCCCTCGTACCTACACAAACAAATAAGAACCTTGCAACCAACGCGATAAAGGGGTTGTCAATCCCTTCACGGCCACTTGCAAAAGTGAGATATGATAGAGATGATAAGGTAATATGTTTGTTATTTTTATGATAAAGATTAAAAGTAAAGATTGCAAAATAAACGGCGACAGAAATAGCTAGTTTACGGAAGATTAATATGATGGAAAATAGACCAGGGGGCCATAGGTTTCACTAGTGGCTTCTCTCAAGATAGCATAAGTATTACGGTGGGTGAACAAATTACTGTCGAGCAATTAATAGAAAAGTGCATAATTATGAGAATATCTGGGCATGATCATGTATATAGGCATCACGTCCGCGACAAGTAGACCGAAACGATTCTGCATTTACTACTATTACTCCACACATCGACCGCTATCCAGCATGCATCTAGAGTATTAAGTTCATAAGAATAGAGTAACGCATTAGGCAAGATGACATGATGTAGAGGGATAAACTCAAGAAATATGATATGAACCCCATCTTTTTATCCTCGATGACAACAATACAATACGTGTCTTTTTGCCCCTGCTGTCACTGGGAAAGGACACTTCAAGATAGAACCCAAAGCTCAGCACTTCTCCCATTGCAAGAAAGATAAATCTAGTAGGCCAAACCAAACTAATAATTCGAAGAGACTTGCAAAGATAACAAATCATACATAAAAGAATTCAGAGGAGATTCAAATATTGTTCATAGATAATCTTGATCATAAACCCACAATTCATCGGATTTCGACAAACACACTGCAAAAAGAATTACATCGAATAGATCTCCAAGAAGATCGAGGAGAAATTTGTATTGAGATCCAAAGAGAGAGAGGAAGCCATCTAGCTAATAACTATGGACCCGAAGGTCTGAGGTAAACTACTCACACATCATCGGAGAGGCTATGGCGTTGATGTAGAAGCCCTCCATGATCGATTCCCCCTCCGGCGGAGCGCGAAAAAGGCCCCAAGACGGGATCTCACGGGTACAAAAGGTTGCGGCGGTGGAAATAGGGTTTCGTGGTGCTCCTGGATGTTTTCGGGGTATATGGGTATATATAGGAGGAAGAAGTAGGTCGGTGGAGCTGCGAGGGGCCCACGAGGGTGGGGGCGCGCCCAGGGGGGCAGGCGCACCTCCCTGCCTCGTGGCCTCCTCGCTTCTTTCTTGACGTCCACTCCAAGTCCTCTGGATCACGTTTGTTCCAAAAATAACTCTCCCTAAGCTTTCTTTCCGTTTGGACTCCGTTTGATATTCCTTTTCTGCGAAACACTGAAATAGGCAAAAAAAACAACAATTTTCACTGGGCCTTGGGTTAGTAGGTTAGTCCCAAAAATAATAATAATGTGTATAATAAATCCCATTAAACATCTAAAACAGATAATATAATAGCATGGAACAATAAAAAATTATAGATACGTTGGAGACGTATCAGACTTCAACGACGTTTTGAACGTCATGGAGCATATGAGATGTTCCAGGAGTTGAAGTTAATATTTCAAGAAAATGCCTAGATTGAGAGATATGAAGTCTCCAATAAGTTCTATAGCTGCAAGATGGAGGAGAATAGTTCTGTCAGTGAACATATACTCAGAATGTCTAGGTAGCATAACCACTTGACTCAACTGGGAGTAAATCTTCCTTATGACAGTGTCATTGACAGAGTTTTTCAATCACTGCCACCAAGCTACAAAAGCTTCATGATGAACTATAATATGCAAGGGATGGATAAGGCAATTCCTGAGCTCTTCACGATGCTAAAAGTTGCGGAGGTAGAAATCAAGAAGGAGCATCAAGTGTTGATGGTCAACAAGACCACCAGTTTCAAGAAGAAGGGCAAATGGAAGACGGGGAACTTCAAGAAGAACGACAAGCAAGTTGCTGCTCAAGTGAAGAAGCCCAAGTCTGGACCTAAGCCTGAGACTGAGTGCTTCTGCTGCAAAGGGACTGGTCACTGGAAGCGAAACTGCCCCAAGTATTTGGCGGATAAGAAGGATGGCAAAGTGAAAGGTATATTTGATATACATGTTATTGATGTGTACTTAACTCATGCTCGCAGTAGCACCTGGGTATTTGATACTGGTTCTGTTGCTCATATTTGCAACTCGGAACAGGGGCTATGGATTAAGCGAAGATTGGCTAAGGACGAGGTGACGATGCGTGTGGGAAATGGTTCCAAAGTTCATGTGATCGCGGTCGGCACGCTACCTCTACATCTACCTTCGGGATTAGTTTTAGACCTGAATAATTGTTATTTGGTGCCAGCGTTGAGCATGAACATTATATTTGGATCTTGTTTGAGGCGAGACGGTTATTCATTTAAATAAGAGAATAATGGTTGTTCTATTTATATGAGTAATATCTTTTATGGTCATGCACCCTTGATGACTGGTCTATTTTTGTTGAATCTCGATAGTAGTGATACACATATTCATAGTATTGAAGCCAAAAGATATAAGTTCAATAATGATAGTGCAACTTATTTGTGGCACTGCCGTTTAGGTCATTGTTGGGGATATTACTACTGGGCGTAAACCGGCCAGGAGAGGCCGGGTTAACTTCATCAGTAGTCAAGTATGCTTGAAGCCCGTGAGGATATTCTATAAGGGCCCAAGGCCCAGAACAGGTTTAAGGCTTGTAGCCATGAACCGGCATTAGTATGTAACTTGTGTTGTAAGTTAGAAAGACTAGAGACCGAACCAGATACGTCTATGAGCCGGTCTCGGGACTCTGCAAACCAATAGGCGTCACCCATGTATATAAGGGGACGACCCGGCGGCGATTCAGGACAACAAACAACAACTCGAGACTTAGGCAAAGCTTGTTTGCTCCCTAGTCATCAAAACCCACATCAATTCCATCACAACTAGACGTAGGCTTTTACCTTCATTGAAGGGGCCGAACTAGTATAAACTCTCTTGCGTCCTTGTGTCCGCTTTAACCCCTTTAAGCTAACCCGTAGCGATGGCTCCACGACTAAGTCCTTTCATGAGGACATCTGCCGTGACAAAACCACAATAGTTGGCGCCCACCGTGGGGCTATCGCACGATGGTTTCAAGTTCTTAGAGGGCAACTTCGAAGGACTCAAGGGTTACGCTGTGGGCCGGATGACCAAGCGTCGTCGCGGCAAGCTCTACATCGACGATTCAGGCTGGGGCCCCGAGGCCGGCTCGATTGAGTACGGGTACCGGGTTCCCTTTGGTGGCATACACGTCTTCATTGGCAAGATCGGTGAACCGGACATCTGCACCGACCTCGTCGAAACGGCTCAGCGTGCGAGATCTGCCCAGGTTAAACCAGCCGTGAAGCGTGCCTTCGTGGGAGTCATCCACGGAGGAGAGTATGAAGGTGGATCGGCATCTGGTGGCGAGACCGTCATCTATTCCGGCGACGAGTCCTCGACCGGAGAAACTGAATCATTGTATCAGCTGCAGGACAGCCAGATTGGGGGCTGTTCCGATGGCGACAGTATTCGGGACCCCTCTGATCTGCCCAACCGGGTTGGGATATTCATGGCCGTACACAGGCGGCGGTCCACTCTTCGACCGCAGCAGCAATGTTCTCCGGATCAGCGGCGGCGGCAGCGGCCGGGGCAGGAGGCTCTGTGCACCCGCCGGCTCAAGTTTTATCTGATCTGTTTGATGCGTTGGCTGTGCTTATGGCAGAAGCTAACCCGGCGGATCAGGACGCCCACAATGCGGAGATTGCAAAAGTGAGGGAACAGATCACTCAGGCCAAGGCCGATTTAGCAGCCGAGAACAACAGGATGGCCGCAGAGCGGGCCGCTTTGGACGCGCAGGCCTATAGGCTTATGCTGGACCAGAACGCGTCGCATGAAGTCCTGAAAAGGAAGCATCGGTCTCGCCTGCCGACGGTCTTCAATGGCAGAAACCTCTTTAACACCCCAGGAGCAGGGACTAGTAACCCGCCGTGGCTAAACCGGGCGGAGGCACCTAGGACGGGTGCGCCGGTTCAGCCTCGCCCGATGGAGCTGCCTCGACAGAATAACATCGTACCTCAGCCTGTCCAGATGCCTCCAGGTCACTATTCCAATCCAATGGACAATCTTATCACCGCCGCTTCACGGCTAGAGGCCATCCCAATTGAAGGTGATTCTCCGCAAGCTGTGGAGACGCGCCGGGTTAAGGAACTTCTTCGAACAGCCTTGGTTCAGCAGGAAGCATATTCATATAGCCGTGACCGAATTCATTCCACCCCCCGTCCAAGCCGGAGTTACAGCAGGCGGATGGATGAACCGGCCGTATCCAGTAATGCACGGAACCCTGAAGCGCCACGTGGCCATAATCTGGCAGGTGATGCTCAGGAAGTGGTGGACCGGGCCCGAGCGCGCAGGGACGCCAAGTTAGTAGCGCATCATGAGGCTCGTCAGCTTACGCCAGTTCGTCCAACCACCTCAACTGAGCCAGGGGTTACTTCTAGTTCTTTCGGAGTTCCTTGTCTTGTCCCCGCTTTACGCAATGTGCGCCTGCCCAAGGATTTCAAGGGCCCGCGCAAGGTACCAAATTACACGGCCGATTTGTCTCTGAAAGCATGGGTAGAGAGCTATGAGATGGCCATGGAGATGCTTGACGTAGATGAAGCGGCATGTGCAAAGTATTTTACCATGATGCTTGAAGGGACAGCCCGTATTTGGTTAAAGAGCTTACCAGCCAATTCTATCAGTTCATGGGCCCAGTTGTGAGCCCGGTTTGTCTAGAATTTCAAGGATACATGTAAGCAACCCATGTCGATAGTGGACTTAGCGGCCTGTGTCCAGGAGGAAGGAGATTCAACAACCCGCTGGGTACGGCGAGTCTCGGAAATTTTGCACTCCTCAAACCGTATCAACGCCGACTCCGCGGTTATAACTTCGGAAAGCAACTGCCGGTTTAAACCTCTGAAGTTGAAATTGGGACAGATGAAGCGCCATTGTAACGATATGGGCACCCTCATGACTGCGTTAGTGAAGTATGCTGATTCTGATGGTACCAAGGATCCCGAGTCTGATGATGACAAGATAGGGAAGGGAAAGAAGAACGTCAACTCCAAGGGGCAGCAACACAACACGGCAGGTCATGGTAATGGAGGCAAGTGTAAAGCGGATGGCAGCATGGACTTTGTGGCTAATACTAACACGCAGGACAGGGGTCAGCGACGGAAGTGTAAATTGCCGAATCGCGGTGGAGCTCCAAACCCCAATCCGGACCGCCTGACTTATCTACTAAACCAGCCATGTCCAAAGCACGGGACGAAGGAGGCACCAGCTACTCACCTTTGGAAGGATTGCTATATTATGCAGGAGTTCAAAAACTCTAATGCTTTCCGGTATGATCACGGATCAGGTGGTAGCTCAGGATCCGGTTTCCATGGGTCGGGTCACGATGGAGGAAATGCCGGTTCAGGCTTCAATGGAGATTAGGGTGGACATAACAATCAAAACAGTCAGTGTAGCCAGGGTGGATAACCAGCAGCAGCAGTCGGGTTATCAGAGCAATCCGAAACAGTTGAACAGTGGGCAATATCATGTATTAACCACTAGCTTGGATAAACGAGACCAGAAGCTTCACAAGCAAAGTGAATTGCTTGAACCGGTCGTGCCTCGTTATTTACGCTGGTCGAACAGGTCAATCATATGGAGTAGAGAGGATCACCCTCCGGGTTGACAATCCGGTCATTAGCATTGGTGGTGGCACCTCAGGTGGGAGGTTATAAGTTCACCAAGGTGCTCATGGATGGAGGAAGCAGCATTAATATCTTATACTATGAGACCTTCCGCCATATGGGGTTAACAGACAAGAATCTTAAACCGTCCAATACGGTATTCCATGGTGTAGTACCTGGTAAGTTAGCATATCCCGTTGGCAAGATAGCTCTGGAGGTGGCCTTTGGAGATGATCATGATTCCGTGTCGAAACATTGACTTTTGAGGTGGTGAAGATCCGAAGCCCATACCACGCTTTATTTGGGCGGCCGGCCTATGCCAAATTTATTGCACGGCCCTGTTATATTTATCTGCAGCTCAAGATGTCGGGTCACAACGGGACCATAACTGTTCATGGAAGTCGCAAGATTGCCTTGGAATGTGAAGAGGGTGATGCGGCCTATGCAGAGTCGGTCTATGCCACGGCAGAGTTGAAGTACTACAAAGATAATTTTGATCCGGCGGACATGACTCCGTTGAAGAAGCCAACCACAGAGCATGATCCGGCTCTGAAATTCAAATCGGCAGTTGAGACTAAGCTTGTTGACTTTGTACCTGGCGATTCATCCAAGCAGTTTAGTATCAGCACCAACTTGGATCCGAAATAGGAAAGCGCGCTCATCGAGTTCATCCGTGAGAACTGGGACATTTTTGCATGGAAGCCTTCGACATGCTGTGTACCGAGGGAACTCGCTGAGCACACTCTTAATGTTGATCCTAAGTACAAGCCGGTGAAGCAGTTTCTCCGCCCGGTTCAACGAAGAAAGGCGCAAAGCTATTGAGAGGAGGTGGCTGTGCTCTTAGCGGCTGGCTTTATTGTTGAAGTGTTCCATCCTGAATGGCTGGCTAATCCGGTGCTGGTCCTTAAGAAGAATGGCACCTGGCGCATGTGTGTGGATTACACAGATCTTAACAAGGCTTGTCCAGCAGATCCTTTTGCCCTCCCCCGCATCGATCAGATTATTGATGCTACGGCGGGTTGTGAGCGTTTGAGTTTTCTGGATGCATATTCTGGTTATCATCAGATCAAGATGGCAGTTAAGGACCAGGAGAAGACGATGTTCATAACTCCCTTTGGAGCCTTCTGCTATGTATCTATGCCTTTTGGGCTCAAGAGTGCCCAGGCAACTTATCAACGGTGTGTACAGAATTGCCTTCATAAGCAGATCGGCCGTAATGTGCATGCCTATGTGGATGATATTGTGGTTAAGTCAAGGGAGAAGGAGACTCTGGTTGATGATTTGAAGGAAACCTTTGATAACCTGCGGACATACAATATGATGCTCAACCCGGCCAAGTGTGTTTTTGGTGTACCGGCAGGCAAATTATTGGGTTTTCTGGTGTCCAACAGGGGAATTCAGGCTAATCCGGAGAAGAGCTGTCAGGACCCCGATTCCAAGTCACATCGATCTAGCCGGTAACACCTCATATCACTTTGCGGCCTCACGCACGGTATTCCCACGGGTGTCGCCTTACCATGGCCCGGGACCGTTTGGCGCTTTTGGCTCACGTATATGATAGCGTCGCTAGCATCCATATGACAGAGAACCCGGGCCGACATGGCTAGTCGTGAACCCAAAGCGGCACTAACCCATGGGGACAGGCATACATGAATCACATCGAGCATGTCGGTCATCACCGTATGAATCCGGGCTGTAGCACTGGGTTAACAGGACTCCGGTAACCCGGGTTGTAGCAGGCTAGGCAGGACTCCGGATGTCACCGCGTGACATTTCCCGAATGGATGCATACAGAACGAAGTGAAACACATGCCGCCAAGTCAAGTGTCGAGCAAAGAGTCTGGCTAGCAGGACTCGGTGAACCGGGTCAGAAGCGGACTACTATCGCTCGGGAAGCACTAGACTACATTTCCCCATAAGAGAGACTGCCAAGGATAAACAACTAGATTGTCGGATCCCACACATACCAAGCATTTCAAACATACACACAATATGCTCAATATGTGTAAATACAACATGGCATCACAACATAACTCTACGACTCAAAGTATTTATTCAATAGGCTCCGAGGAGCGAGATATTACAAACATGGGTCTCATGACCCAACACTCAGAGCATACAAGTCAAAACACAAACGGAAGCTAAACATGTCTGAGTACAGACAACTATAAATGAAAAAGGCTGAGAAGCCTGACTATCTACCAGATCCCGCCGAGGGCATAAGATCGTAGCTGAGGTAACAAGCTAAACATCAAGTCCAAGCGGAACTACTAGCAAGACCGACGTCTCTCGCAAAACATAAAATAAGCAAACGTGAGTACAAACGCATTACTCAGCAAGACTTACATCAGAACTATCTACATATGCATCATTATCAACAAAGGGGTGGTGGAGTTTGACCGGCAAAGCCAGCCTTTGACTCGGTGGCTATCCTGAACTCACATTTGCAAGTAACTCTTTTGAGGTGGCGCATTACACGAGTCCACATATTCACCATATCAATACACCACTATGGATCCGCTCCGTCTCCCTCACGAGAACGCCATCCATAGCACTCACGCTTATCTTGCGAAGTTTTAGAGTATCCACTTTCACTTGTCTATGAACTGATATAGGCAACCCAGAAGTCCTTTACCGCGGACACGGCTATTCGAATAGATCATATTAACCTGTAGGGGTGTACTTCTTCACGCACGCTCTCGCCACTTACCGCCATGTACACCTCGTGTATCTCGGCAACCTTCAAGCGAAGCTTTGGCGAGGAGTCGGCCACGACCTGACTAACCACACAAGTCTCTAGTCCAGGTTTATAGCCTATTCGGGTTCCATCCGCAAGGAGATCCGGCCGGGGTGTCGCTCACGGCCCCAAACGATGTGTGCAGGGTTTCCAAGTCCACCATCCGGGTGCCACTTGGTACACCGGGCCACTGTGCCTAGTTTGTCCCAAGCCCACCTGTACCGGGTGCCACTTGGTAGACTACTAACACTACCTACAAACACCAGAAACTAGTTGCAACTCCTGGACGGAGATCAAGTTGATTAATAAGTCGAGAGAGCTTGGAGCGCCGGAGCCCAATGTGTGGTATTAACTGTTCATGGATCACAAACACAGAACTCAGTTCCTGAGGACGGCTGCAATGAGACAACCCACCATGTACTCCTACATGGCTTCTCACCGCTACCTTTACCAAATCGTGTTCACACACTTAGCTCTCACACAGTAGGACATGTTCACGCACCATTCCAATTCATTCCCGATGAATCAGACCTGACTAAACTCTAAGCAGTAGCAGGCATGACGAACAAGCATGAATGAGTAGGCACATCAGGGCTCAAACAACTCCTACTCATGCTTGTGGGTTTCATCTATTTACTGTGGCAATGACAGGTCATGCAGAGGATAAAGGGGTTCAACTACCGCAGCAAGTAACAGATGAATCGTTGTTGTCCTAATGCAATAAAAGAGAGCAGGAGCGAGAGAGTGGGATTGTATCGGAATGAACAAGGGGGTTTTGCTTGCCTGGCACTTCTGAAGATTATACAGTTCTTCAATAGTGTCATCGGTCTCATCGTCGAAACCACGTCTATCGAGAGGGAACAACCACCGACAAACAAGAAGAAACACAATCAATGCAATGCACAAACAAATGAATGACATGTCATGTTAAGGAACTGGATTGACCTAATGCAAAGAAGCCAAGTTAATTGAAGTGGAATTCAAACAAGGTTAAACTTCAACTCCAAATGCTAGTTCATAAATTGCCCTAATCATGATTCATCCTATTCAGCGAGGTTAACTTGTTTAATCATGCATGAAAGTGGTACAGATGGATAGATTGGATTTTTCCTATCATTTTTCATATATAATTTATTTTATTTGGAGTTACGGTTGAATTTATATGAATTTTACAAGTTTTAAACATTTTCTGGAATTTCTAAGTATTTAGAATTAAACTAATTCCAGAAAATGAATTACTGCGTCAGCGCTACATCATCATGACGTCAACGAGTCAACGGGGCAGCCCAGGTCAACTGACCAGTGGGTCCCGCGTGTCAGTGATTATACTAACTAACCTAATTAAAATTAACCCTAACTAACTTGGTTAGCCGGGCGGGCTCAAGACGTCAAGAACCCAGGGGGGTCAAATCCCTGGTCAACCGGGGCTAATCCACCGGCGTCTAGCCGCCGGCAACGACCAGACGCGGCGGAGGCTCGAGATCGCTCTCCCGGCGCCCAAACGAGCTGCGGAGGGCACCCGCGGGGAGCTGGAGCTCTCCCGCATCCAGTGCAGCAAGAGGCAGCAGCTGGGGTGGACGGAGTTGAGCGCGGCGAGGTCATCCGCGGCGGCCGGAATTCGGCCGGGTGCGGGGACGCGGCTGCGGTGCGCTGGGAAAGCAACTGGCGGTGGCGTTGGCTTCCTGCGGAGCTTCTGAGCATGGTGACACGCGCGGGTGCGGGATGTGGTGGATCAGACCACGGCGGCGCCATGGCCGGAGGCGGAGGGCTCTCAGGCTCGATGGGAACGACGACTATGCGGCGCAATCGAGCAAGGGGAGAGAGGGGGACGAAGGAGGAGCTCACGGCGGGTCAGACGAGCGGCTCGGTGGCCTCGGGGGAGGCTTGGAGGCGACGGCGACGATGGCGATCTCCGGCGGCCATGCAGAGAAGAAGAGCTCGATGACGAGGCTTCAAGGAGTCCGGGGTCGTGTGGCTCGGCGTAGAGGTGCGCGGTAGTGAGGCGGAGCTCGTGGGCGGGATGGCTGGCCGTGGGGAGGTCGGTGGTAGCGGTGAATGGCGACGGTGGCGGCGGCTCCGTTCGGTGGCTGCGCGCAGGAGAGGCAGAGGAGGGGGAGAGAGTGCAGCGAGTGAGGGAGAGGCGAGAGGGGCTTCGAGGCGTCTCCAGGCGCGGGATTGGGTTGACGGAGAGCGTGACACGGCGAAGCAGGAGGTGGTGCGGTCGGGCGCGCGCAGGCTGTCTCCCTCCGCCATCTTGGCAGAGGTAGAGGATGACGCATGGGCCCTGGTGGGCTAGGCCACCAGCTGGGCTAGCTAGGTGGGCTGCCAGGTAGGTCCAGGTAAGTGGCCTGGGGCCTCTTCTCTCTCTCTCTTTTAATTGTTTTTGTTTTCTAATTTTCTGTAAACTTTGTGGCTTTACTAAAAAATACTAAAACAGATCCAAAAATCATAAAACTGTTCAATGCCACTGTTTGGAATATAACAAACAGCAACCATTTTAGTTTATGATTATTTGAGCATTTAAACAATTTATTAGCATTAAATGCCCAAATGCAAATACACTATGAATTAATCCAGTGACCAAATATGTCATGAAAAATGTGCAGCACCTCTGGTTATGGTTTATATCATTTTTCCAGAAATGATGAACATTTTCTAAAGCCATTTGGATTCACTGAAAAATATTTTTAGTTGAACCTATTTGAATTCCTTTAATGCTAGGGTTTAGGCAATCCCCATCTCAAAATTCCTTTGAAATCAAACATGATGCATGGATGCATATGCCACTAATTACAACCAATTCTGGGGCTGTGACAACTCACCCCCACTAAACAGGAATCTCGTCCCGAGATTCAGGACGTGAGGTAAGAGGAAAAGGGAAGTCACAAAACTATCACAATCTTCATGATCCATTTGCCCTTCTCGGAGATGTTGATTCATTGCTCCAATTGAACTTGACGTCCTTGCTTTCGAGATCTTCATCCAACACGATGGCGACAAAAAGAATACTCTATAGGAAACGATCTCCTCGGAGATCGAGCACTCAAGATCAACTCGTGGAATGAGATGTTGAAACATCTTGAGTTTATAAACAAAACACATCGAGAGGGATGGAGGAACAACGACGGGTTTGATTTGGTGGGCAACAATTCCACGCTTAGAAAGATGGTGGATGGTGTCAGATGGCGAGGAAATAATTGCCACGATCCCGTAACGGGGCACGTTTGAAAAGGTGACTCGAAGAAATGCTCCCTTAAGTGGCAAAATGAATTACTTTTGATCCATAGATCATTGACACTCTTCATACCAGCTTAAGGCAATTTATAATTGATCGTTGAAAGAGTTCGAAGGAATGGCATACCCGGACTAGGATGGATGATGTGGACTACCTTGTTTAAGACAACACAATGGATGACTTTTGCTTATCACCGGAAATGGATGGAACCCATGGTAAGTCCACTTTTGAAGACCATATTGGACAACAACTACCGAGAAAGGCAGCCCATGGGGATTGGCACAATGGCGGTGCAAGCTGGGAACAAGATGCAACTGTTGGAAATGTTCCAACCATCATATCTGCTGAGATTCAGATCTGGTTCAAAACAGGATATTTCGCATAAAGTATGTCCGGAAAAGAAAGTTTGCAACACAAACCGACGAGATGACGTTGCGAGATTCTCGAGGGATGAACTAAGGTAGCAAGCTCCAAAACATGAGCGGGTTCTGCTACAATCATGTGAACATGATGTCCAAGACAAGCATGATCACAGAGTAGTCTTACAAATAAACACTACCGAGTTCAGGTGGGGAACCATCATCAAGGATAACGAAGTCCTTGCATAAGGCATGCTCTTAAGAAGGAATTTCTTCTCCTTGAACAAATCAGTTAGTGGCTTGGTGTGCTAGGAAACACATATAGAATGGAGGCGCCAACCTATCAAACCATAAAGTACTTCGCACATGCATGATCGACTTGGGATGATTCCAGGGAATCAAAAACAATCTTTCTCGAACTCACAGCGGCAACTTGCACCAAATGCACGTGAATCGAGAAAGTCACTTCTTTCATCCAACATATTCTTCGCGAATGGGACATGAAGAAAATGCTTATAAAAGTTTCCAACACTAGGTTGATGTTCAACATGAATCATGGGGGAGACAAAATGTTGCTGATGGGCTCAAGAGCAACTCATCAGAATTTCCATATCACTGGACTTCCGCAATCATGTGAACACGGTGATAGTATTGGTCAGACCAAAAGATGTAATGGGGTATGCTCGAGGGATCAACCACGAGTAAGACAACATTACGAATATCGTTGGTTCTGATTTGATTTGACGATAGCCCATACTCAAATCAAGGTTTTGATCGACAATAGGTCCAACAACTGATCACAAGGACCAATCGATGAAGATATCATCTTTCTTCAACACACACTCAAAAGGATATCCCTTAAAATGAACTAAGTCGGACAAGCTTTCATCTTCCAACTCCCCAAGTTGTTGTTTAGCTTAACCAACTAGCTCAGGGGTATCCAACACAAATTCTTGGAGAATGGCTGGTTTAGAGTAAAACCAACTTGATCACGAACTCAACATAACAGTCGGGTGACGACCTGGTGATACTTTCGAGAAGATATTCGAAAAATCACGAACCACTGATATGTTACTAGGCTCAAGAACAATCTTGCTTTTCAGGCAAGACGACATGATCAGAAGAATAAGGGATTGACACAGTCCTAACTCATTGATCGAAGAGTGCACCGGAAATAAGGACTAGGTAGCACAGTCTATCTTAGATTGATGATTCAATAACCAACATGCTAAGAGTGAAACTATTGTCCATTTACTACCAAGAAACAAAGTTGCTAGGAGTATTGATTTCGCACATCACGGTACACTTGTCGGCATTCCGGTTACAATAACACGGGATCCGAGGAATGAACAATGATGGCAAGAAGTATTACTGCGTCAAGAATTCATAAGAGGTGGTGCAATTCTCATGACACTCTTGACATAAAGATGGTAACACTCCAAGGTACAGCAGAGCAAAAGCTGGTTTGGCATTTTGATCCGCGGAATACAATTGCTTTCACCCAATCCTAGATATGGATGAAGTACTGGAGTTTGTTTCTCCTAGTCATTCCGGAATAGAATGGCTTGACGGACCACATGAGTAATAGGCATCGATGAATACGAATGCACAATTACTCCTGGCTATCAATTGATAGACGAAGGTCGGAATATAACTGAAGAGGGACAACTCAAAGGAACATATAACTTTTCGAGTTGTGGAGGCATGGATTAGCATGTCGAGCAAAGTTCAACATTTCTTCCGAATAGCCCATGCGGAAAGGGTAGTACTGGCAAATTCACAATTATATATGGAGAACTCCTCAAGAGTACTGATTGTGATCCTTCGGTTCAGCGAGGAACTTCTGCCATAAGCGGTTCATAGTATTTGGAAGAAGGAAATACCACAGACCTCGGGGGCTATCGCAAAGTTACTAGTATCCTAAAGGAACTAGCAAATACTAACAACATGAAGTAGGGTGAATCTCGGGTTCAAGAACCTAGGAATAGAATGCCTACTAACTAATAACATCACAGGATGCTTTCAAGAATAATGGCCAGAATCATCACACTGGGGATGCAAAAGCATTGCTAAATTACTAGGTGACTTCCTAAACACCTAGGGTCATAATAATAGCTCCAACATCTACGCCGAGGCAACAAAGTACCTCAACTTACTGATTAGTGTGCTTATTCTGACCAAAAGGGACATCGGGAACGGAAGGAAAGGATTTGCAAATGCATCAGACTATTTAGAAGTCTGGGATGACTCGGACAGCATAACGGCTGTAAGTGCTCAAAATGATTTGAGACATCCTGCAAAAATGGTGGCATAACCACTCAACATCACAATAACAAGGTTCCGAGACCAACGGTTATCATACATAAATAGTAGGAACTGAACTGGGGCTTAAAACCAACAATCTTAAAGGTCTATGGATTAGTAACACGTCATCCTGATAGATAGATGAGAAGCCTAGTTCTTAATCCCCGTAGAAGAGAAGAGGATGACTCAGATCATAAGGCCATGAGGTATAAGGAGTAAAAAGAGCCTTACGTTCCCTTCCACAAACAATTCCCTTACATAACTAAAGCATTCCTAGACACAACTTCGACCAGTTTGGCTTGGTAATCCTACAGGCAGTCAGGCTCTGATGCCAAAGTCGTCAGACCCCGATTCCAAGTCACATCGATCTAGCCGGTAACACCTCATATCACTTTGCGGCCTCACGCACGGTATTCCCACGGTGTCGCCTTACCATGGCCGGGACCGTTTGCGCCTTTTGGCTCACGTATATGATAGCGTCGCTAGCATCCATATGACAGAGAACCCGGGCCGACATGGCTAGTCGTGAACCCAAAGCGGCACTAACCCATGGGGACAGGCATACATGAATCACATCGAGCATGTCGGTCATCAACGTATGAATCCGGCTGTAGCACTGGGCTAACAGGACTCGATAACCCGGGCTGTAGCAGCTAGGCAGGACTCGGATGTCACAGCGTGACATTTCCCGAAGGGACAGAACCACGAACGAAGTGAAACACATGCCGGCGATCAAGTGTCGGAAAGCGGTAGTCTTTGGGCTAGCAGGACTCCGGTGAACCGGGCTGTAGCGGACTACTATCGCTCAGGAAGCACTAGACTACATTTCCCCATAAGAGAGACTGCCAAGGATAAACAACTAGATTGTCGGATCCCACACATACCAAGCATTTCAAACATACACACAATATGCTCAATATGTGTAAATACAACATGGCATCACAACATAACTCTACGACTCAAAGTATTTATTCAATAGGCCCGAGGAGCGAGATATTACAAACATGGGTCTCATGACCCAACACTCGAGCATACAAGTCAAAACACAAACGGAAGCTAAACATGTCCGAGTACGCATAACTATAAATGAAAAAGGCCGAGAAGCGACTATCTACCGATCTCCGCCGAGGGCACAAGATCGTAGCTGAGGTAACAAGCTAAACATCGAAGTCCAAGCGGAACTACTAGCAAGACCGACGTCTCTCGCAAAAACATAAAATAAGCAAACGTGAGTACAAACGCATCAAAGAAGACTTACATCGTAACTATCTACATATGCATCATTATCAACAAAGGGGATGGTGGAGTTTGACTGCGACAAGCCAGCTTTGACTCAGTGGCTATCCCGAACTACGACTGAAGTAACTCTTTTGAGGTGGCGCACACGAGTCCACATATTCACCATATCAATACACCACTATGGATCCGCTCCCATCTCCCTACGAGAACGCCATCCATAGCACTCACGCTTATCTTGCGAGTTTTAGAGTATCCACTTTCACTTGTCTATGAACTGTTATAGGCAACCCAGAAGTCCTTTACCGCGGACACGGCTATTCGAATAGATCATATTAACCTTGCAGGGGTGTACTTCTTCACACACGCTCTCGCCACTTACCGCCATGTACACCTCGTGTATCTCGGCAACCTTCAAGCGGAAGCCTGGCAAGGTTATCGGCCACGACCTGACTAACCACACAAGTCTCTAGTCCAGGTTTATAGCCTATTCAGGTTCCATCCGCAAGGAGATCAGGCCGGGGTGTCGCTCACGGCCCCAAACGATGTGTGCAGGGTTTCCAAGTCCACCATCCGGGTGCCACTTGGTACACCGGGCCACTGTGCCTAGTCTGTCCCAAGCCCACCTGTACCGGGTGCCACTTGGTAGACTACTAACACTACCTACAAACACCAGAAACTAGTTGCAACTCCTGGACGGAGATCAAGTTGATTAATAAGTCGAGAGAGCTTGGAGCACCCGGAGCCTAATGTGTGGTAGTAACTGTTCATGGATCACAAACACAGAACTCGGTTCCTATGGACGGCTTCAATGAGACAACCCACCATGTACTCCTACATGGCCTCTCACCGCTACCTTTACCAAATCGTGTTCACACACTTAGCTCTCACACAGTAGGACATGTTCACGCACCATTCCAATTCATTCCCGATGAATCAGACCTGACTCAACTCTAAGCAGTAGCAGGCATGACAAACAAGCATGAATGAGTAGGCACATCAGGGCACAAACAACTCCTACTCATGCTAGTGGGTTTCATCTATTCTTTGTGGCAATGACAGTCATGGAGAGGATAAAGGGGTTCAACTACCGCAGCAAGTAACAGATGAATCGTTGTTGTCCTAATGCAGTAAAAGAGAGCAGGAGCGAGAGAGTGGGATTGTATCGGAATGAACAAGGGGGTTTTGCTTGCCTGGCACTTCTGAAGATTATATAGTTCTTCAATAGTGTCATCGGTCTCATCGTCGAAACCACGTCTATCGAGAGGGAACAACCACCGACAAACAAGAAGAAACACAATCAATGCAATGCACAAACAAATGAATGACATGTCATGTTAAGGAACTGGATTGACCTAATGCAGTAGTAAGCCAAGTTAATTGAAGTGGAATTCAAACAAGGTTAAACTTCAACTCCAAATGCTAGTTCATAAATTGCCCTAATCATGATTCATCCTATTCAGTGAGGTTAACTTGTTTAATCATGCATGAAAGTGGTACAGATGGATAGATTGGATTTTTGTGATCATTTTTCATATATAATTTATTTCATTTGGAGTTACGGTTGAATTTATATGAATTTTACAAGTTTTAAACATTTTCTGGAATTTCTAAGTATTTAGACTTAAACTAATTCCAGAAAATGAATTACTGCGTCAGCGCTACATCATCATGACGTCAGCGAGTCAACGGGGCAGCCCAGGTCAACTGACCAGTGGGTCCCGCGTGTCAGTGATAGACTAACTAACCTAATTAAAATTAACCCTAACTAACTTGGTTGGCGGGCGGGCCCGCGACGCCGCTGACCTGTGGGGGTCAAATCCCTGGTCAACCGGGGCTAATCCACCGGCGTCTAGCCGCCGGCAACGACCAGACGCGGCGGAGGCTCGAGATCGCTCTCCCGGCGCCCAAACGAGCTGCGGAGGGCACCCGCGGGGAGCTGGAGCTCTCCCGCATCTGGCAAAGCAAGAGGCATTTGGGGTGGACGGAGTTGAGCGCGGCGAGGTCATCCGCGGCAGCCGGAATTCGGCCGGGTGTGGGGACGCGGCTGCGGTGCGCTGGGAAAGCAACTGGCGGTGGCGTTGGCTTCCTGCGGAGCTTCTGAGCATGGTGACACGCGCGGGTGCGGGATGTGGTGGATCAGACCACGGCGGCGCCATGGCCGGAGGCGGAGGCTCTCGAGCTCGATGGGAGCAGCGACTATGCGGCGCAATCGAGCAAGGGGAGAGAGGGGGACGAAGGAGGAGCTCACGGCGGGTCAGACGAGCGGCTCGGTGGCCTCGGGGGAGGCTTGGAGGCGACGGCGACGATGGCGATCTCCGGCGGCCATGCAGAGAAGAAGAGCTTGATGACGAGGCTTCAAGGCGTCCGGGGTCGTGTGGTTCAGCGTAGAGGTGCGCGGCAGTGAGGCGGAGCTCGTGGGCGGGATGGCTGGCCGTGGGGAGGCCGTGGGTAGCGGTGAATGGCGACGGTGACGGCGGCTCCGTTCGGTGGCTGCGCGCAGGAGAGGCAGAGGAGGGGGAGAGAGTGCAGCGAGTGAGGGAGAGGCGAGAGGGGCTTCGAGGCGTCTCCAGGCGCGGGATTGGGTTGACGGAGAGCGTGACACGGCGAAGCAGGAGGTGGTGCGGTCGGGCGCGCGTGCGCTGTCTCCCTCCTCTGCCTACTGGCAGAGGTAGAGGATGACTGGCATGGGCCCTGGTGGGCTAGGCCACCAGCTGGGCCAGCTAGGTGGGCTGCCAGGTAGGTCCAGGTAAGTGGCCTGGGGCCTCTTCTCTCTCTCTCTTTTAATTGTTTTTGTTTTCTAATTTTACGTAAACTTTGTGGCTTTACTAAAAATACTAAAACAGATCCAAAAATCATAAACTGTTCAATGCCACTGTTTGGAATATAACAAACAGCAACCATTTTAGTTTATGATTATTTGAGCATTTAAACAATTTATTAGCATTAAATGCCCAAATGCAAATACTTTATGAATTAATCCATTGACCAAATATGTCATGAAAATGTGCAGCACCTCCGGTTATGGTTTATATCATTTTTCCAGAAATGATGAACATTTTCTAAAGCCATTTGGATTCACCGAAAAATATTTTAGTTGAACCTATTTGAATTCGTTTAATGCTAGGGTTTAGGCAATCCCCATCTCAAAATTCCTTTGAAATCAAACATGATGCATGGACGCAGATGCCACTAATTACAACCAATTCTGGGGCTGTGACAAGATCACAGCTATCACCTCCCTGGCTAAGCCGAAATGTATCAATGATGTCCAGCGCTTGGCAGGCCGGATTGCTGCGTTGAGCCGGTTTATCAGCCGCCTCGGTGAGAGGGCGATACCTTTGTATCAGATGCTGAAAAAAGCGGATCCCTTTGTCTGGAGTCCGGCCGCTGATAAAGCATTTAAAGGACTTAAAGCGGCAGCTAGCCAATCCGCCTGTTCTTGCTGCTCTGATTGACAAAGAACCATTGCTACTATATGTGGCAGCTAATGCTCGTGCAGTCAGCGTAGCTATTGTGGTAGAGCGCAAGGAGGCGGGCAAGGAATATCCGGTTCAGCGTCCGGTTTACTATATCAGCGAGGTGCTTATCAAGTCCAAGCAAAGGTACCCGCATTGGAAGAAGCTGGTGTATGGAGTTTTCATGGTAAGCCGGAAGCTCAAGCAATACTTCCAGGGACATCCCATCAGAGTAGTCAGCTCTGCTCCTTTGGGAGATATAATTCAAAACAGGGAGGCAACTGGCCGGATTGCCAAGTGGGCTATAGAGCTTGGGCCGCACGGTTTGAAATACTGCCTCGAACGGCGATCAAATCTCAAGCACTTGTGATTTCATCATTGATTGGACGGAACTGCAAGCACCCGAAGAAAAGTCGGATCACACCTACTGGACTATTCATTTCGATGGGTCCAGGCAATTGGAGGGCTCGGGGGCTGGAGTCGTATTAACTTCCCCACGAGGTGATAAGTTCTGTTACGTTCTCCGCTTAATGTTCCCTTGCACTACCAATGCAATGAGTCTGACTTTACTCCATGGTCTCCGGATGGCTAAGGTGATGAATCTCATCCGAGTTATGTGCTTCGGTGACTCGGACCTGGTGGCCCAACAAGTGTCTGGTACTTGTGATTCTAAGGACCCGCTCATTGCAGCATATCTTCGTGAGGTGGATATTATTGCAGGCCACTTCAAGGGATATCAGGTGGACCACGTGAATGACGGAAGAACGAAGCGGCAGACGCTTTAAGCCGGGGGCTCTCGGCGTAAACCGGTCCCGCCTAATGTCTTCTTGGATGTCCCGCATAACTGTCGGTCAAGCTCCTGGCGAAGAGGATTTGGCTATTCCTGATCCGGAGGCTCGGTTGGTGGCGGCTACGCATGTCATTCCGGATTGGACGGTTCCTTATATTGCATACATGAACCGGGCGAGTTACGAGAGGATGAGACGCGTTGGCGAGCAGATAATCCGGCGATCCAAGTCCATGACTATTGTCAATGGCGAGTTGCATCATTGCAGTGTGTCAGGAGTGTTTCAACGTTGTGTGTCGCCAGAGGAAGGTTGTGAGATCTTGCGCGAAATCCACAAAGGGGATTGTGGTCACCACGCCGGTTCAAAATCTCTGGTGGCTAAGGCGTTTTGTCACGAATTTTATTGGTTGACTGCTCATGCTGATGCGGAGGACCTGGTTAGGCGATGTGACGGTTGTCAGAAGTTCTCAAGACACGCTCATGTGCCGGCTCAAGAATTGAGGATGATTCCAATTACTTGGCCGTTTGCGACTTGGGGGCTGGATATGGTTGGACCTTTCAAACGGTCCAAGGACAAGAAGACCCACCTTTTGGTGGCGGTTGAAAAATTTACAAAGTGGGTAGAAGCGTAGCCCGTCAGCAAGTGTGATGCAGCCACGGCGGTTCAATTCATTAAAAAGGTGATTTTCTGGTTTGGCTTTCCACACAGTATCATTACTGATAATGGTACCAATCTGTCTAAGGGTGCTATGAAGGAGTTCTGTGAACGTGAGCACATCCGGCTTGACGCGTTTCATCGATGGTTCACCCGGTCCAATGGCCAAGCGGAGAGAGCTAACCAGGAGATCTTCTGAGGCATCAAACCCCGGCTTATGGTCCCTTTGCAGCGGACGCCGGGTTGTTGGGTTGAGGAGTTACCATCTATGTTATGGAGCATCAATACTACGCCCAACAGATCGACGGGATACACACCGTTTTTCATGGTCTATGGAGCGGAGGCGGTTCTCCCTAGTGATATATGTCATGATTCACCTTGTGTAGCAGCTTATGTTGAAGCGGACAACGAGGTAGCTCGGCAAGACGCTTTGGACCTGTTGGATGAGGAGCATGACATTGCAGCTACTCGTTCGGCGATCTACCAGCAGGATCTTCATCGCTATCACAGTCGCCGAGTTAGAACTAGAACCTTTCAAGAAGGAGATTTGGTGCTCCGGCTCATGCAAGACCAGACTGATATGCACAAGCTATCCCCACCTTGGGAGGGACCTTTCGTGGTCGACAGAATCTGCACAACGGGTCGTACTATCTGATTGATATTTGAGAGCATAAAGACTCACGTATATCAGAGGAGGAGACCAACAGGCCGTGGAACATAGCTCATCTTCGGCCCTACTATACTTGAGCCATAGGCTCTACTTATGTACATATTATGACAATGTATATATTATGATCAATACAATAAACCGGAGCCTTAGCTAAAGCGGGGACTCTGTTATTTTTACATCATGAGTGGTTACACGGAGTTTTTATCTTAAAGCGGTCTCCAGTTTACCCCTTGAGTTAGCTTTTTAAGAAGGATTTATATTATGTCACTTGGGGGCTTGGTCGTGTCCGAACCAATGCAACACCTTTTGATAGGCGAAAGCCACGAGATCACTTGGGGACTTCGTCACGTCTGAACCAGTCACGCCTCTTGGTCGGCCTAAGGCCCGCAGAATCACTTGGGGGCTTGGTCGAACCGGACCATCGCTACACCTCTTGATCGGCGTAATGCCACTTGCATCATTTGGGGGCACGGTGACATGAACCATAGCTACACCTATTGGGGGCTTGGTCGTGTACGACCATGGTAATGCCACTTGATCGGCTCAAATAGCCTCTTTTCGCAAAAGATTTTGTCTTTGCTTTTGCTTGCAATTTGTTTGTCTTTTTGTCTTGTTGTGTTTTTAAACCGACAATTGTTAAACCGATTCGACTGCCAGTTGACGGGACACGGTTTGTTTATCATCCAGAGACGCTTTTGCCCGGTTTGATTTTCGATAAACATCCTATTATGGAGTAACACCGGTGTTCATCTTAACCCGGAACGGTTTACCTGGTAGACCGACCTTATATACGCAGGAGCTGTTTTCTCCCTCAGCAGAGAGGGTTCCTTACAACTCCGCTTCAAGATTGGCACAGCCAACTTCATGCCCTACGATGGCAGGTATCATATATTCCCATATTTTATCATATGTTTAATCTAAAGTATTATCTTTAGTTTCATATACATGGATGTGATGACCCGTCTGGTGGTACAACCACAATGGCGGTTTAAGCTTTTTTGCTGCAGACAACAGTTTAAATTGATGATTCAACAAAAGCATAAGTTGCAATAAATATGCACGAAGGCATATCAACACAAAGTGTGGCAGCTAGTCTATTACAAGGCAACACAGTGCCCAGATAAGATAATTGTTTTTTGGCATAACATCATGAAGCAGTAATGTAAACCGGCCTCCGGTTTATGCTTGATCGCCAGCTTGACCTGATGGTTGCGGGTCATCCTGCGCTGCTTCAACTTCTGATTCCCTACCCGGCCGGAAATCAACAGTTGTCGATCGATTCCCATTAATGCTTGGAATACGGCTTCATCATTGATCAGCAACGACGGTTCAATATCAGGAGCATAAGTATGCTTACGGATTGGCGGTATAAGGTTCTCTGCTTCAGGAATCGGTGCAGACACTCGTTTATTCTCTCCATCATATTGGGCCTGATAGTGAGACAGATTTGCCTCTTCAACCAGCTGACAAGCCAAAGGGCGCACTTCCCGGTTTATGGCTCGAAGATCCTCTTCGCTGAATTCTATCCCGTCTTCCTTCAAGCTTGGGAAGCCTTGGGCTGCTTCAACAGGATCAAAATCCGGTACCCAAGTTTTGGCCCGGATTAAGGCATTTATGGCACCGGTTCTAGCAGCAGATTTCTTTAATTCTTTAAACCGGGCAGGAAGCATTGACAACCTTTTAAGGGTGTCCTGGATCAAGGTCGGTGCCGGGTTGTCATGAGAAGCGATCTTGATGATCCGCTGCACCGATATAGAGTTGCTCTATCAAGGTATAAGAGGCTTTCAGTTTCTTCCGCACATCTGATCCCAAGTGGCCAATGCGTGTCCCTATATCATTCAAAGAGTTAATAAACCGGCAGTTACATGAGAAAGCTTCATTATGTCAGAAATAAAAAAAAGGGCTTACCAAAAACAGCGGCGGTCATGGAATGCACTTGCCGCTTTACACTGGACAGTTCATCCACCACCGGTTTAAGGCAGCTTCAGCATTTTCTGCCTGTTGAGTTAAAGCGGCCTTTTGAGTGGCCCAATCCGTCCACTCCTTGTTGAAACCTTCCTTAAGCTTTTCCATGACGCTTAAAGCTCTGGTTAATTCATTCTTTGCTTTGGAGGTTTCAGCTTGCTGGGATTTCAAGTTCTCTTGAAGATCAGCGATTTATTTATCTTCTGTCTCGAGATCAGCCTACATCTGAGATAATCATTTGATAAGGGTAAAGGTGAAGAGTTGAAGTACCAACCCCACAACAAGTTATGCCCTTGGTACTTGGGGGCTAATGCATATTTGCTTTTCATCCTACAATTTATATATAAAGTCCCAAGCTCAATACAAGTATTCAACTTGACACTTGGGGGCTAATGCCTATTTGCTCTGTCATTAAGTAATGCTGGAATTCTTATGTTATGCAAGTCCCGGATTAACTAAATTAAGTTGAACCGGCCCTTGGGGGCTATCAGAGTTGACAGTTTGCAATATACAAGCAGAGAGTCATATGTAATTTACCTCATATTTGTCCTTCATCATGTTCACCAGACCGGCTTCATAATCACGGCTGGTATATAGCCGGTTCAGATAACCGGAATGAAGATCTTGGGGATTCAAAGCGGCATAAGTTGCCAAATCGGCATTCCACTTGCCTTTACCAAAGGCAGTAAATTCATCCTTCGCAGTATGCTTGGACAAGGCGACAGGATTACTTGGCTCGGAATGGCCAAAGCCAGTAATAACAACATCGTCATCCTTGGCTTCGCCGGTTCGCACTGGGGTCGCCGGTTTCTCCGTATGCTTGGGTGGACTTGCTGTCTTGCCGGTTTGAGCAGGACTTGTGGATTGATTTGAAGTGCCTGTGGCATCAACATATGCTTCTTCAACGGTAACGTCATGATCTTGCAGTGGTGGGTCGTTCAGCATGTCATCCTGGATGTGTTCTTCGGGATTGGGTATATTGGTCGGTTAAGGAGCATCGTCCTTTGCTGCTTTGTCCAAGCGAGCTTTCTTGCTTGGCCTAGGCTTGGCCCTAAAAGAGAAAAAACGGATCAGTCCAATGAACATTGAAAGTGGTATATCAAACAGCATTATCAGAAATAGGGCTCACCCAAGCACTGTCTTGAGGGGTGGGAGTTGGGTGCCGGTCGACTCGCCAGAGGAAGAATGAGAAGTCACCTGATAATCGGAGTCACATGGATTAAGAGGTTAACGAATGCAACCCGCTTTAGGATAAGCATTGACAAAACAGTTAGAGACCTCTGAACGGCATTTCCGAACCGGACTGTTCGGTAAACCGGTGGAGGTGACTACCTGGCATTGTCTTGCGGGTTAGCATAACGAGCTTCATGCTGTTGTGTCTTCATAAGAAAGTTTCGATGCAAGTAAGCAAGAGGATGAGAAAATTTAACTTTCTGGTTTGCCCGACGGATTTTTACTGAAGGTAAAGGGTTTGAATCAGAAGAAAGAGGATTACCTCTACAACATCAGCATGACTAGCTTGAGCATCATCCTGGCAATAATCATTATCAATAAGGTGTGTAAAAAATAGGCCAAGTGAGTCAATTTATTCCACAAGGTCCGGATTACCCACATCATCGTCAGCTGGTGGATCGGAGGAGGCAGTGGTTTTCTTTCTATTTGCTGGTTTCTTCACAACTTTGGTCTTGGGTCGGGTTATTGCCACCGGTTTCTCTTGTGGAGTCTTCCTGCTCCAGAATGGATCATCACCCTGTTTGAAAGATATTAATATCAACAAAGAGTATTTAAACATAGTCAGATTTTATAAAGGCATAAGATATGAGTCTTATGGCTGGCGGTTTGTTAATGGCAGAAAAGGGCGCCAGGCCGGTTTGGTATAGCGACTTCGGTTCATTTAACATCCTCTTAACAGCCTCAGTAACTTCATCGTGTGTCAGTTGGATCTCAATATGCCGTAGAGGTTCTTTCACATCTTCTGTGTATTTGCACATCAAACCGGAGCGCCTTGAGCTCGGGGCGATACTCCAAGATATCCAAGAGCGAGCAAGATCAACTCCTCGACCCGTTGGCCATGAAGGCCCAGCTTGGATAGTTGAGGGCATATTTGCTTCTTTCCCTAGCGGTCGATGCGTGAGGGAGAAGGTGTGTTTTGCTTAGCCGTTCCTACGGTAACCCGGTAAGGATTGTCTCCCTCGGGAGAGGTATCTTTCTTGATAAAACCATGTTGAGTTCCACTCTTTGGGATGGCTGTGCAGTTTGGCGTGAGGGTATGTGACCTCTTTCCGCTTTTGAATCGCCACAACACCCAACTCAGTGTTGGGACCGTCAGAAAATTAAGTGCGGCGGTTTAGATGGAAGCAATCTCTAAACAATTCAACTGTGGGCTCCTCCTGAAAGAACACCTCACAGAGCACTTGAAAATGACAGATATTGGTTATGGAGTTGGGGCCAATATCTTGTGGGCACAGTTGGAAGTTGGCCAAGACATCTCGATAAAACTTTGAACCGGGTGGACTGAAGCCCCGGGCTAAGTGGTCAGCAAAAACAATAACTTCTCCATCCTTGGGTTCTGGAGAACTCTCCGGGCCAGGGACCCTCCAGTGAATGTCGTCTTTTTTGCCTAAAGCGCCGGTGCGGACTAAGTTATCCAGTTGAGTTTCAGTCACTCGAGAAGGAACCCAGTTGCACTCGTACACTTGCTTGGCCATGATGCAATCTGCAAAGCAGTAATACCGGTTCAAGAATATGTTGGAGGGCTATATATTGATTCATTCATTGTTAAACCGGAAGAAGTTGCTTATAAACCACATGACTTTTTTTTCGCCCTTATCTGCAAGGTGGCAATACATAATCGGAAAACCTTGGCGGTTCAACAAGGGGACTAATGGCATATGCCGAGTTGTCAATTTTTCTACAAAGTTAAACCGCCTAGTCTGAAACATTGATGAATCAAGAGTGGATGTGCGAAAACAGGTTTCACAAAAGCTTGTTACAGTTTTGGATCTGGAGCATATTCAGAAAATAAGTAAATATTCAAGGTCTAAAACGGAGGGTACTGAATCAATGAGCAAGGATGCAGGGAGATCTATGACCTTGAGATGCGCAAGTGACAGCGGATGCTAAAAAACTACCGCTACGCGGAATAAAGAATCACATACTTAACTAAAAGGTAGTATATGAGCAAGAAGCAAGCGATGAGCACCGAAGAACAGGGAAACCCTAGAACAGATCTATGGTGAAAGGACAGAAGACTTACCGGGGCTGAGGAAGAAGCGGAAGGTCGCCATGATGCTCTGATACGTTCAGGGTGATGCAGCGGCCAAGGTTAGTGCAGAGGTTGACGGCGGCGGCGGAGCTTCGAAGCTGGGTGGCGTGAGGAAGACGAAGTAGAGGGGCATGAAGGGAAAAAAATAAATGACCCTTCGGTCTATTTATAAAGGCAAGAGATATGTGTGTCAGGCGTGAAAATCAAGGGGCCGCAAGTTTGGAAGCGGAGCTGTCGCCTCGATTGTTGCAGACTCATTAATGAAAAGATGTTAGATATAGTTCTTTATGACAGATGACATCAAGCCGGTTCACCACAATCTGAGAAGATGACGTCACGACGGTTCAACCAAGAAGATGTTGAAGATGAAGTTTTTACTAAGGATTGACATGAACCTGTTCAAATCAATCTGGGGCCTAATGTTGGGGATATTACTACTGGGCGTAAACCGGCCAGGAGAGGCGGGTTTAACTTCATCAGTAGTCAAGTATGCTTGAAGCCCGTGAGGATATTCTATAAGATCCCAAGGCCCAGAACCGGTTTAAGGCTTGTAGCCGTGAACCGGCATTAGTATGTAACTTGTGTTGTAAGTTAGAAAGACTAGAGACCGAACCGGACACATCTATGAGCCGGTCTCGGGACTCTGCAAACCGACGGGCGTCACCCATGTATATAAGGGGACGACCCGGCGGCGATTCAGGACAACAAACAACAACTCGAGACTTAGGCGAAGCTTGTTTGCTCCTAGTCATCGAAACCCCATCAATTCCATCACAACTAGATGTAGGCTTTTACCTTCATCGAAGGGGCCGAACTAGTATAAACTCTCTTGCGTCCTTGTGTCCGCTTTAACCCCTTTAAGCTAACCCATAGCGATGGCTCCACGACTAAGTCCTTTCATGAGGACATCTGCCGTGACAAAACCACGACAGTCATATTGGTGTAAAGCGCATGAAGAAACTCCATGCTGATGGGATTTTGGAATCACTTGATTATGAATCACTTGATTATGAATCACTTGATACTTGCGAACCATGCCTCATGGGCAAGATGACTAAGATTTCGTTCTCCGGAACTATGGAGCGAGCAACAGACTTGTTGGAAATAGTACACACCGATGTATGCGGTCCAATGAGTGTTGATGCTCGCGGCGGGTATTGTTATTTTCTGACCTTCGCAAATGATTTGAGCATATATGGGTATATATACTTAATGAAACATAAGTCTGAAACATTTGAAAAGTTTAAAGAATTTCAGAGTGAAGTGGAAAATCATCCTAACAAGAAAATAAAGTTTCTACGATCTGATCGTGGAGGAGAATATTTTAGTTACAAGTTTGGTCTTCATTTGAAACAATGTGGAATAGTTTCGCAACTCATGCCACCTGGAACACCATAGCGCAATGGTCTGTCCGAACGTTGTAACCGCACTTTATTAGATATGGTGCAATCTATGATGTCTCTTACCGACTTACCACTATCATTTTGGGGTTATGCTTTAGAGACGGCTGCATTCACGTTAAATAGGGCACCATCTAAATCCGTTGAGACTACACCTTATGAACTGTGGTTTGGCAAGAAACCCAAGTTGTCGTTTCTGAAAGTTTGGGGCTGCGATGCTTATGTGAAAAAGCTTCAACACGATAAGCTCGAACCCAAATCGAGAAATGTGTCTTCATAGGATACCCAAAGGAGACTGTTGGGTACACCTTCTATCATAGATCCGAAGGCAAGATATTCATTCCTAAGAATGGATCCTTTCTAGAGAAGGAGTTTCTCTCGAAAGAAGTGAGTGGGGGGAAAGTAGAACTTGATGAGGTAATTGCACCTTCTCCCAAATTGGAAAGCAGTTCATCACAGAAATCAGTTCCAGTGATTCCTACACCAATTAGTAAGGAAGCTAATGATAGTGATCATGAAACTTCAGATCAAGTTACTACTGAACCTTGTAGGTCAACCAGAGTAAGAACCGCACCAGAGTGGTACGGTAATCCTGTTTTGGACGTCATGTTACTAGACCATAACGAACCTACGAACTATGAGGAAGCGATGATGAGCCTAGATTCCGCGAAATAGCTTGAATCCATGAAATCTGAGATGGGATCCATGTATGAGAACAAAGTGTGGACTTTGGTTGACCTGCCCGTTGATCGGCAAGCCATCGAGAATAAATGTATCTTCAAGAAGAAGACTGACGCTGACGGTAATGTTACTGTCTACAAAGTTTGACTTGTTGCGAAAGGTTTTTCGACAAGTTCAAGGAGTTGACTACGACGAGACTTTCTCGCCCGTAGCGATGCTTAAGTCTGTCTGAATCATGTTAGCAATTTCCGTATTTTATGATTATGAAATTTGGCAAATGGATGTCAAAACTGCATTCCTGAATGGATTTCTGGAAGAAGAGTTGTATATGATGCAACCAGAAGGTTTTGTCGATCCAAAGGATGCTAACAAAGTGTGCAAGCTCCAGCGATCCATTTATTGACTGGTGCAAGCCTCTCGGAGCTGGAATAAACATTTTGATAGTGTGATCAAAGCATATGGTTTTATCTGAGACTTTTGGAGAAGCTTTGTATTTACAAGAAAGTGAGTGGGAGCTCTGTAGCATTTCTAATATTATATGTGGATGACATATTGTTGATTGGAAATGATATAGAATTTCTGGATAGCATAAAAGGATACTTGAATAAAACTTTTTTCAATGAAATACCTCGGTGAAGTTGTTTATCTATTGGGCATCAAGATCTATAGAGATAGATCAAGACGCTTAATTGGACTTTCACAAAGCACATACCTTGATAAGATTTTGAAGAAGTTCAAAATGGACCAGTCAAAGAAAGGGTTCTTGCCTGTGTTACAAGGTGTGAAGTTGAGTGAGATTCAATGCCCGACCACTTCAGAAGATAGAGAGAAAATGGAAGTCATTCCCTATGCTTCAGCCATAGGTTCTATCAAGTATACAGTGCTGTGTACCAGACCTGATGTGTGCCTTGCTAAAAGTATAGTAGGGAGGTACCAAAGTAATCCAGGAGTGGATCACTGGACAGCGGTCCAAAACATCCTAAAATACCTGAAAAGGACTAAGGATATGTTTCTCATTTATGGAGGTGACAAAGAGCTCGTCGTAAAAGGTTACGTCGATGCAAGCTTTGACACTGATCTGGATGACTCTAAGTCGCAAACCAGATACGTGTTTATATTGAACGGTGGACCTATCAGTTGGTGTAGTTCTAAGCAGAGCGTCGTGGCGGGATCTACGTGTGAAGCGGAATACATAGCTGCTTCGGAAGCAGCAAATGAAGGAGTATTGATGAAGGAGTTCATATCCGATCTAGGTGTCATACCTAGTGCATCGGGTCCAATGAAAATCTCTTGTGACAATACTGGAGCAATCGCCTGTTGGGGAACATAGTAATTTCAAAAATATTCCTACGCACATGCAAGATCATGGTGATGCATAGCAGCGAGAGGGGAGAGTGTCGTCTACGTACCCTCGTAGACCATAAGCGGAAGCGTTATCACAATGCGGTTGATGTAGTCGTACGTCTTCACGATCGACCGATCCTCAGTACCGAATGTACGGCACCACCGCGTTCAGCACACGTTCAGCTCGGTGACGTCCCGCAAACTCACGAGCCAGTAGAGCTTCGGGGAAGAGCTTCGTCAGCACGACGGCGTGGTGACGGTGTTGATGAAGTTACCGACGCAGGACTTCTTCTAAGCACCACTACGATATGACCGAGGTGGATTATGGTGGAGGGGGGCACCGCACACAGCTAGAGATCAATGATCAATTATTGTGTCTTGGGGTGCCCCCCTGCCCCCGTATATAAAGGAGCTAGGGGGGAGGCGGCAGGCCAAGGAGGAGGGCGCGCCAAGGGGCGAGTCCTACTCCCACCGAGAGTAGGACTCCTTCTTTCCTAGTAGGAGTAGGAGAAGGGGGAAGGGAACAAGAGAGGAGGAAGGAAGGGGCACGCCCCCCAGCTCCTTGTCCAATTCGGACTAGAGGGGGAGGGGGCGCGCGGCCTGCCCTGGCCGCCCCTCCTCTTCTCCACTAAGGCCTAATAGGCCCATTACACTCCCCGGGGGGTTCCGGTAACCCCCTGGTACTCCGGTATATGTCCGAAACCTCCCAAAACACTTCCAGTGTCCAAACATAGTTGTCCAATATATCGATATTTAAGTCTCGACCACTTCGAGACTCCTCGTCATGTCCGTGATCATATCCGGGACTCCGAACTACCTTCGGTACATCAAAACACAAAAACTCAGAACACCGATCGTCACAGAACTTTAAGCGTGCGGACCCTACGGGTTCGATAACTATGTAGTAAAACCGAGACATGTCTCCAGTCAATAACCAATAGCGGAACCTGGATGTTCATATTGGTTCCTACATATTCTACGAAGATCTTTATCGGTCAAACCGCATAAGAACATACGTTGTTCCGTTTGTCATCGGTATGTTACGTGCCCGAGATTCGATCGTCGGTATCTCAACACCTAGCTCAATCTCGTTACCGGCAAGTCTCTTTACTCGTCCCGTAATGCATCATCCCGCAACTAACTCATTAGTCACATTGCTTGCAAGGCTTATAGTGATGTGCATTACCGTGAGGGCCCATAGATACCTCTCCGACAATCGGAGTGACAAATCATAATCTCGATCTATGCCAACTCTACGAACACCATCGGAGACACCTGTAGAGCACCTTTATAATCACCCAGTTACGTTGTGACGTTTGGTAGCACACAAAGTGTTCCTCCGGTATTCGGGAGTTGCATAATCTCATAGTCATAGGAACATGTATAAGTCATGGAGACAGCAATAGCAGTAAACTAAACGATCAAGTTCTAAGCTAACGAAATGGGTCAATTCAATCACATCATTCTCCTAATGATGTGACCCCGTTAATCAAATGACAACTCATGTCCATGGCTAGGTAACTCAACCATCTTTGATCAACGAGCTAGTCAAGTAGAGGCATACTAGTGACACTATGTTTTCTATGTATTTACACATGTATTATGTTTTCGGTTAATACAATTCTAGCATGAATAATAAATATTTATCATGATATGAGGAAATAAATAATAACTTCATTATTGACTCTAGGGCATATTTCCTTCAGTCTCCCTCTTGCACTAGAGTTAATAATCTAGATTACACAGTAATGATTCTAACACCCATGGAGTCTTGGTGTTGATCATGTTTTGCTCGTGGAAGAGGCTTAGTCAACGGGTCTGCAACATTCAGATCCGTATGAATCTTGCAAATCTCTATGTCTCCCACCTGGACTTGATCCCGGATGGAATTGAAGCATCTCTTGATGTGCTTGGTCCTCTTGTGAAATCTGGATTCCTTTGCCAAGGCAATTGCACCAATATTGTCACAAAATATTTTCATTGGACCCGATGCACTAGGTATGACCCCTAGATCGGATATGAACTTCTTCATCTAGACTCCTTCATTTGGTCCTTCCAAAGCAGCTATGTACTCCGCTTCACACGTTGATCCCGCCACGACGCTTTGTTTAGAACTGCACCAACTGACAGCTCCACCTTTCAATAAAAACACGTATCCGGTTTGCGATTTAGAATCATCCGGATCAGTGTCAAAGCTTGCATCGACGTAACCATTTACGACAAGCTCTTTGTCACCTCCATAAACGAGAAACATATCCTTAGTCCTTTTCAGGTATTTCAGGATGTTCTTGACAATGTCTGATGATCCACTCTGGATTACTTTGGTACCTCCTGCTAAACTAATAGCAAGGCACACATCAGGTCTGGTACACAGCATTGCATACATGATAGAACCTATGGCTGAAGCATTGGGAACACTTTTCATTTTCTCTCTATCTTCTGAAGTGGTCGGGTATTGAGTCTGACTCAACTTCACACCTTGTAACACAGGCAAGAACCCTTTCTTTGCTTGATCCATTTTGAACTTTTTCAAAACTTTATCAAGGTATGTGCTTTGTGAAAGTCCAATTAAGCGTCTTAATCTATCTCTATAGATCTTGATGCCTAATATATAAGCAGCTTCGCCGAGGTCTTTCATTGAAAAACTCTTATTCAAGTATCCTTTTATGCTATCCAGAAATTCTATATCATTTCCAATCAACAATATGTCATCCACATATAATATTAGAAACGCCTTCTGAGCTCCCACTCACTTTCTTGTAAATACAGGCTTCTCCAAAAGTGCATATAAAACCATATGCTTTGATCACACTATCAAAATGTTTATTCCAACTCCGAGAGGCTTGCTCCAGTCCATAAATGGATCGATGGAGCTTGCACACTTTGTTAGCACCCTTTGGATCGACAAAACCTTCTGGTTGCATCATATACAACTCTTCTTCCAGAAATCCATTCAGGAATGCAGTTTTGGCATCCATTTGCCAAATTTCATAATCATAAAATGCGGCAATTTCTAACATGATTCAGACAGACTTAAGCATCGCTACGGGTGAGAAAGTCTCGTCGTAGTTAACCCCTTGAACTTGTCAAAAACCTTTTGCAACAAGTCGAGCTTTGTAGACAGTAACATTACCGTCAGCGTCAGTCTTCTTCTTGAAGATCCATTTATTCTCTATGGCTTACCGATCATCGAGCAAGTCAATCAAAGTCCACACTTTGTTCTCATACATGGATCCCATCTCAGATTTCATGGCCTCAAGCCATTTTGCGGAATGTGGGCTCACCATCGCTTCTTCGTAGTTCGTAGGTTCACCATGGCCAAGTAACATGACTTCCAGAACAGGATTACCGTACCACTCTGGTGAGGATCTTACTCTGATTGACCTACGAGGTTCGGTAGTAACTTGATCTGAAGTTTCATAATCAATATCATTAGCCTCCTCACTAATTGATGTAGGTGTCACAGGAACCGACTTCTGTGATGAACTACTTTCGATGAGGGAAGCAGTACGATTACCTCATCAAGTTCTACTTTCCTCCCAGTCACTTCTTTCGAGAGAAACTCTTTCTCTAGAAAGGATCCATTCTTAGGAACGAATGTTTTTCCTTCGGATCTGTGATAGAAGGTGTACCCCAACAGTTTCCTTTGGGTATCCTATGAAGACACATTTCTCCGATTTGGGTTCGAGCTTATCAGGTTGAAGTTTTTTCACATAAGCATCGTAGCCCCAAACTTTAAGAAACGACAACTTTAGTTTTCTTGCCAAACCACAGTTCATAAGGCATCGTCTCAACGGATTTCGATGGTGCCCTATTTAACGTGAATGCAGCCGTCTCTAAAGCATAACCCCAAGACAATAGCGGTAACTCACTAAGAGACATCATAGATCGCACCATATCTAGTAAAGTACGATTACGACGTTCGGACACAACGTTACGCTATGGTGTTCCGGGTGGCATGAGTTGCGAAACTATTCCGCATTGTTTCAAATGAAGACCAAACTCGTAACTCAAATATTCTCCTCCACGATCAGACCGTAGAAACTTTATTTTCTTGTTACGATGATTTTCCACTTCACTCTAAAATTCTTTGAACTTTTCAAATGTTTCAGAATTATGTTTCATTAAGTAGATATACCCATATCTGCTCAAATCATCTGCGAAGGTGAGAAAATAACGATACCCGCCGCGAGCCTCAATATTCATTGGACCACATACATCAGTATGTATGATTTCCAACAAATCTGTTGCTCGCTCCATTGTTCCGGAGAACGGCGTTTTAGTCATCTTGCCCATGAGGCATGGTTACGTAAGTACCAAGTGATTCATAATCAAGTGATTCCAAAAGTCCATCAGAATGGAGTTTCTTCATGCGCTTTACACCAATATGACCCAAGCGGTAGTGCCACAAATAAGTTGCACTATCATTATCAACTCTGCATCTTTTGGCTTCAACATTATGAATATGTGTATCACTACTATCGAGATTCAACAAAAATAGACCACTCTTCAAGGGTGCATGACCATAAAAGATATTACTCATATAAATAGAACAACCATTATTCTCAGATTTAAATGAATAACCGTCTTGCATCAAACAAGATCCAGATATAATGTTTGTGCTCAACGCTGGCACCAAATAACAATTATTCAGGTCTAATACTAATCCCGAAGGTAGATGTAGAGGTAGCATGCCGACGGCGATCACATCGACTTTGGAACCATTTCCCACGTGCATCGTCACCTCATCCTTAGCCAATCTTCGCTTAATCCGTAGTCCCTGTTTCGAGTTGCAAATATTAGCAACAGAACCAGTATCAAATATCCAGGTGCTACTACGAGCTTTAGTAAGGTACACATCAATAACATGTATATCACATATAACTTTGTTCACCTTGCCATCCTTATTATCCGCTAAATACTTGGGGCAGTTCCGCTTCCAGTGACCAGTCTGTTTGCAGTAGAAGCACTCAGTCTCAGGCTTAGGTCCAGACTTAGGTTTCTTCTTCTGAGCAGCAACTTATTTGTTGTTCTTCTTGAAGTTCTGCTTCTTCTACGATCAACACTTGATGCTCCTTCTTGATTTCTACCACTACAGCCTTTAGCATTGCGAAGAGTTCGGGAATTGTTTTATCCATCCCTTGCATATTATAGTTCATCACGAAGCTCTTGTAGCTTGGTGGCAGGGATTGAAGAATTCTGTCAATGATACTATCATCCAGAAGATTTACTCCCAGTTGAATCAAGTGGTTATTATACCCCAGACATTTTGAGTATATGTTCATTGACAGAACTATTCGCCTCCATCTTGCAGCTGTAGAACTTATTTGAGACTTCATATCTCTCAATCCGGGCATTTGCTTGAAATATTAACTTCAACTCCTGGAACATCTCATATGCTCCATGATGTTCAAAACGTCATTGAAGTCTCGGTTCTAAGTCATAAAGCATGGCACACTGAACTATCGAGTAGTCATCAGCTTTGCTCTGCCGGACATTCTTAAAGTCGTCAGTTGCATCTGCAGCAGGCATGGCACCCAGCGGTGCTTCCATGACGTAATTCTTCTATGTAGCAATGAGGATAATCCTCAAGTTACGGACCCAGTCCGTGTAATTGCTACCATCATGTTTCAACTTTGCTTTCTCAAGGAACGCATTAAAATTCAACGGAACAACAACACAGGCCATCTATCTACAACAACATAGACAAGCAAAATACTATCAGGTACTAAGTTCATGATAAATTTAAGTTCAGTTAATCATATTACTTAAGAACTCCCACTTAGATAGACATCTCTCTTATCATATAAGTGATCACGTGATCCAAATCA
This sequence comes from Aegilops bicornis, assembly GCA_021605145.1. NCBI lineage: Eukaryota > Viridiplantae > Streptophyta > Magnoliopsida > Poales > Poaceae > Aegilops > Aegilops bicornis. Next base: position 596,094,885 of record CM038672.1, read on the forward strand.
ACTAAACCATAACTGATCATCACGTGAAATGGAGTAGTTTTCAATGGTGAACATCACTACGTTGATCATATCTACTATATGATTCACGTTCGACCTTTCGGTCTCAGTGTTCCGAGGCCATATCTGCATATGCTAGGTTCGTCAAGTTTAACCCGAGTATTTCTGCGTGTGCAAAACTGGCTTGTACCCGTTGTATGTGAACGTAGAGCTTATCACACCTGATCATCACGTGGTGTCTCGGCACGACGAACTTTGGCAACGGTGCATACTTAGGGAGAACACTTGTACCATGAAATTTAGTGAGAGATCATCTTATAATGCTACCATCAATCAAAGCAGAATAAGATGCATAAAGGATAAACATCACATGCAATCAATATAAGTGATATGATATGGCCATCATCATCTTGTGCCTTTGATCTCCATCTCCAAAGCACCATCATGATCACCATCCACCGGCGCGACACCTTGATCTCCATCGTAGCATCGTTGTCGTCTCGCCAACTATTGCTTCTACGACTATCGCTACCGCCTAGTGATAAAGGAAAGCAATTATAGGTAAATTGCATTGCATACAATAAAGCGACAACCATATGGCTCCTGCCAGTTGCCGATAACTCTGTTACAAAACATGATCATCTCATACAATAAAATATAGCATCATGTCTTGACCATATCACATCACAACATGCCTGCAAAAACAAGTTAGGCATACATGCTTTGTTGTTGCAAGTTTTACGTGGTTGCTATGGGCTGAGGAAGAATCGTTCTTACCTACGCATCAAAACCACAACGATAGTTTGTCAAGTTAGTGTTGTTTTAACCTTCTCAAGGACCGGGCGTAGTCACACTCTGTTCAACTAAATTTGGAGAAACTGACATCCGCCAGCTACCTGTGTGCAAAGCACATCGGTAGAACCAGTCTCGCGTAAGCGTATGCGTAATGTCGGTCTGGGCCGCTTCATCCAACAATACCGCCGAACCAAAGTATGACATGCTGGTAAGCAGTATGACTTGCATCGCCCACAACTCACTTGTGTTCTACTCGTGCATATAACATCTACGCATAAACCTGGCTCGGATGCCACTGTTGGGGAACGTAGTAATTAAAAAAAATCCTACGCACATGCAAGATCATGGAGATGCATAGCAAAAAGAGGAGAGAGTGTCGTCTACGTACCCTCATAGACCGTAAGCGGAAGCGTTATGACAACGCGCTTGATGTAGTCGTACATCTTCATGATCGACCGATCCTCGATGCGAGCGTCACGGCACCTCCGCGTTCAGCACACGTTCAGCTCAGTGACGTCCCACGAACTCATGATCCAGTAGAGCTTCGGGGAAGAGCTTCGTCAACACGACGGCGTGGTAACGGTGTTGATGAAGTTACCGACGCAGGGCTTTGCCTAAGCACCGTTACGATATGACCGAGGTGGATTATGGTGGAGGGGGGCACCGCACGTGGATAAGAGATCAATGATCAATTGTTGCGTCTTGGGGTGCCCCACTGCCCCCGTATATAAAGGAGCTAGGGGGGTGATACGTCTCCAACGTATCTATAATTTTTTATTGCTCCATGCTATATTATCTACTGTTTTGGACAATATTGGGCTTTATTTTCCACTTTTATATTATTTTTGGGACTAACCTATTAACCGGAGGCCCAGCCGAATTGTTGTTTTTGCCTATTTGAGTTTCAAGAAAGCGGAATATCAAACGGAGTCCAAACGGAATGAAACCTTCGGGAACGTGATTTTCTCACCGAATATGACCCAGGAGACTTGGACCCTACGTCAAGAAAGAAACAAGGTGGGCACGAGGTAGGGGCGCACCCTCCTCCCCCCCAGGCACGCCCCCCACCCTCATGGGCCCCACCTTGCTCCATCGACGTACTTCTTCCTCCTATATATACCTACGTACCCCCAAACGATCAGATACGGAGCCAAAAACCTAATTCCACCGCCGCAACCTTCTGTACCCACGAGTTCCCATCTTGGGGCCTGTTCCGGAGCTCCGCCGGAGAGGGCATCCACCATGGAGGGCTTTTACATCATCACCATAGCCCCTCCGATGAAGTGTGAGTAGTTTACCTCAGACCTTCGGGTCCATAGTTAGTAGCTAGATGGCTTATTCTCTCTTTTTGGATCTCAATACAATGTTCTCCCCCTCTCTTGTGGAGATCTATTCGATGTAATCTTATTTTTTGCCGTGTGTTTGTTGTGATTGATGAATTGTGGGTTTATGATCAAGATTATCTATGAACAATATTTGAATCTTCTTTGAATTTTTATGTATGATTGGTTATCTTTGCAAGTCTCTTCGAATTATCAGTTTGGTTTGGCCTACTAGATTGGTTTTTCTTGCAATGGGAGAAGTGCTTAGCTTTGGATTCAATCTTGCGGTGTCCTTTCCCGATGTGATGGGGCAGCAAGGCACGTATTGTATTGTTGCCATCGAGGATAACAAGATGGGGTTTTTATCATATTGCATGAATTTATCCCTCTACATCATGTCATCTTGCTTAAGGCGTTACTCTGTTTTCATTAACTTAATAATCTAGATGCATCTTTGGATAGCGGTCGATGAGTGGAGTAATAGTAGTAGATGCAGGCAGGAGTCGGTCTACTTGTCTCGGACGTGATGCCTATATACATGATCATACCTAGATATTCTCATAACTATGCTCACTTCTGTCAATTGCTCAACAGTAATTCATTCACCCACCGTAAAATACTTATGCTCTTGAGAGAAGCCACTAGTGAAACCTATGGCCCCCTGGTCTATCTTCATCATATTAATCTCTATCACTTTATTATTACCTTTACTTTTTACTTTGCTTTTTATTTTACTTTGCATCTTTATCATAAAAATACCAAAAATATTATCTATCATATCTATCAGATCTCACTCTCGTAAGTGACCGTGAAGGGATTGACAACCCCTATTCGCGTTGGTTGCGAGGAGTTATTAGCTTTGTGTAGGTACGAGGGACTCGCGCGTAGCCTCCTACTGGATTGATACCTTGGTTCTCAAAAACTGAAGGAAATACTTACGCTACTTTGCTGCATCATCTTTTCCTCTTCAAGGAAATCCAACGCAGTGCTCAGGAGGTAGCAGGGGGAGGGCGCGCCAAGGGGGGAGTCCTACTCCCACCGGGAGTAGGACTCCTTGTTTCCTAGTAGGAGTAGGAGAAGGGGGAAGGGAAGGAGAGAGGAGGAAGGAAAGGGGGGGCGCCGCCCCCCCCCCTTGTCCAATTCGGACTAGAGGGGGAGGGGGCGCACGGCCTGCCATGGCCTCCCCTCCTCTTCTCCACTAAGTCCCAATAGGCCCATTACACTCCCCGGGGGGTTCCAGTAACCCCCCGGTACTCCGGTATATGTTCGAAACCTCCCGAAACACTTCCGGTGTCCGAACATAGTCGTCCAATATATCGATCTTTACGTCTCAGACATTTCGAGACTCCTCGTCATGTCCGTGATCATATCCGGGACTCCGAACTACGTTCGGTACATCAAAACACAAAAACTCATAATACCGATCGTCACAGAACTTTAAGTGTGCGGACCCTACGGGTTCGAGAACTATGTAGACATGACCGAGACATGTCTCCAGTCAATAACCAATTGCGGAACCTGGATGCTCCTATTGGTTCCTACATATTCTACGAAGATCTTTATCGGTCAAACCGCATAACAACATACGTTGTTCCCTTTGTCATCGGTATGTTACTTGCCCGAGATTCGATCGTTGGTATCTCAATACCTAGCTCAATCTCGTTACCGGCAAGTCTCTTTACTCGCTTCGTAATGCATCATCCATAACTAACTCATTAGTCACATTGCTTGCAAGGCTTATAGTGATGTGCATTACCGAGCGGGTCCAGAGATACCTCTCCGACAATCGGAGTGACAAATCCTAATCTCGATCTATTCCAACTCTACGAACACCATCGGAGACACTTGTAGAGCACCATTATAATCACCCAGTTATGTTGTGAAGTTTGGTAGCACACAAAGTGTTCCTCCGGTATTCGGGAGTTGCATAATCTCATAGTCATAGGAACATGTATAAGTCATGGAGACAGCAATAGCAGTAAACTAAACAATCAAGTGCTAAGCTAAAGAAATGGGTCAAGTCAATCACATCATTCTCCTAATGAAGTGACCCCATTAACCAAATGACAACTCATGTACATGGCTAGGAAACTCAACCATCTTTGATCAACGAGCTAGTCAAGTATAGGCATACTAGTGACACTATGTTTGTCTATGTATTCACACATGTATTATGTTTCCGGTTAATACAATTCTAGCATGAATAATAAACATTTATCATGATATGAGGAAATAAATAATAACTTTATTATTGCCTCTATGGCATATTTCCTTCATTGCCTTGGCGAAGGAATCCAATTTCACAAGAGAACCAAGCACATCAAGAGACGCTTCAATTCCGTCAATCATCAAGTGTCGAAAGGGGACATAGAGATTTCCAAGGTACATACGGATCTGAATGTTGCAGACCCGTTGACTAAGCCTCTCTCACGAGCAAAACATGATCAGCACCAAGACTGCATGGGTGTTAGAATCATTTCAATGTAATCTAGATTATTGACTCTAGTGCAAGTGGGAGACTGAAGGAAATATGCCCTAGAGTCAATAATAAAGTTGTTATTTACATTTCCTTATATCATGATAAATGTTTATTATTCATGCTAGAATTGTATTAACCGGAAACTTAGTACATGTGTGCATTCATAGACAAACAGAGTGTCACTAGTATGCCTCTACTTGACTAACTCGTTGATCAAAGATGGTTAAGTTTCCTAGCCATTGACATGAGTTGTCATTTGATGAACGGGATCACGTCATTAGAGAATTATGTGATTGACTTGACCCATCCGTTAGCTTAGCACGATGATCGTTTAGTTTGTTGCTATTGCTTTCTCCATGACTTATACATGTTCCTATGACTATGAGATTATGCAACTCCCAAATACCGGAGGAACACTTAGTGTGCTATCAAAGGTCACAACGTAACTGGGTGATTATAAAGATGCTCTACATGTGTCTCCAATAATGTTTGTTGAGTTGGCATAGATCGAGATTAGGATTTGTCACTCCGATTGTCGGAGAGGTATCTCTGGGCCCTCTCGGTAATGCACATCACTATAAGTCTTGCAAGCAATGTGACTAATGAGTTAGTTACGGGATGATGCATTATGGAACGAGTAAAGAGATTCTTGGGTAACTAGATTGAACTAGGTATTGAGATACCGACGATCGAATCTCGGAAAGTAACATACCGATGACAAAGGGAACAACGATGTTGTTATGCAGTTTGACCGATAAAGATCTTCAGAGAATATGTAGGAACCAATATGAGCATCTAGGTTCGCTATTGGTTATTGACGAGACAGTCTCGGCCATGTCTACATAGTTCTCGAACCCGTAGTGTCCGCATGCTTAACGTTCGATGACGATCGGTATTATGAGTTTATGTGTTTTGATGAACCTAAGGTTGTTCGGAGTCCCGGATGTGATCACGGACATGACGATGAGTCTCTAAATGATCGAGACATAAAGATCCATATATTGGAAGGCTATGTTTGGACATTGGAATGGTTCCGGGTGAGTTCGAGCATTTACCGTAGTACCGGAGGGTTACCAGAACCCCCCAGGGAGTCTATGGGCCTTAATGGGCCTTAGTGGGAGAGAGGAGGAGGCGGCCAAGGTGGGGGCGCACCCCCCAAGCCCAATCCGAATTGGGGTGGGGGGGCAGCCAACCTTTCCTTCTCCCTCTCTCCTCCTTCCTTCTTCTCCTACTCCAACTAGGGAAAGGGGAATACTAGTCCCACCGGGAGTAGGACTCCCCCGTTAGGCGCGCCATGAGAGGGCCAGCCCTCCCCCTCCTCCACTCCTTTATATACGGGGGAGGGGGGCACCCCATAGACCCACAAGTTGATTGTATAGCTGTGTGCGGTGCCCCCTCCACAGATTTCCACCTCGGTCATATCGTTGTAGTGCTTAGGCGAAGCCCTGTGTCGGTAACTTCATCATCACCATCATCACGCCGTCGTGCTGACGAAACTCTCCCTCGACCTCAGCTGGATCTATAGTTCGTGGGAAGTCACTAAGCTGAACGTGTGCAGATCGCGGAGGTGCCGTACTTTCGGTACTAGGATCGATCGGATCGTGAAGACGTATGACTACATCAACCGCGTTGTCATAACGCTTCTGCTTACGGTCTACGAGGGTACGTGGACAACACTCTCCCCTCTCGTTGCTATGCATCACCTAGATGGATCTTGCGTGTGTGTACGAAATTTTGAAATTACTGTGTTCCCCAACAAAAAGGCCTCTTCGGCTTTGACTAGGATCATATCGCTCATAAAGTGGAGAAGTCTGTTGACCAGTGGCAAGGTAAACTCATGTCATGTGGAGCGAGGCGGACCCTTAAGAACGTGTGCCTCTTGGCCATTCCATTCTATGCTATGGACTTGTTCCTCTTGGGTGGCGGGACGCACAACCAATTCGAAAAAGTTAGATCATGTTTTTTCTAGAAGCTTACGCAATCAAGAAAAAGTATTACATCACCTGTTGGGAGCAGATTTGTAAGGTGGAAGCCCACAGAGGACTTGGCATGACCAACTCAAAGAAAATGGACCTCACCCTTTTAATCAAGTGGATTTGGAATATTTCTCAAAACGAATCTAGTCTGTGGGCTCAACTCTTAAAGGCTAGATACTTCCCAAATTCATATTTTTCACCTTCAAAGAAATAGGGCTCTCTATTATGGAACGGGATCCAGAAATGCAAAGATATTTTCCACATGGTTGCTCAGTTCTCTGTTGGCAATAGGTCCGACACCAAGTTCAGCCTCACCAAATGGCTTCATGATAAGCCTCTTTACACCAAATACCTAGAGCTATTCGCAATTTCTTCTAGCCCAGATACCCTCATCAAGGATGTGCTACGATACAACTAGATCAACCTAGCCTTCCTTAGAAATCTTCGCAATGCGGAGAGAGCATCATGGGACACCTTGCTCCTCAACCTTTATCAGGTCCAGCCTTCGAACGATAGGGTTGTTATCCATTGGGGCCTTGAAGCATTGGGTTGCCTCTCGATCAAATCTACATAAGCTAAACTTTTTCATGCTCTCTAGATCCGTTACACCAAGGCTCGTTAGGCCATTGCAGTCCCTCTCAATATTCACATTTTCCTCCATCAAGCAGCCACAGGTCGTCTCCCCTCGGCCATCAACCTCGAAAATGACATGGAGCTGGCAATGGCGTGGATCATATTTTGTTCCAATGCGCCCTAGCCAAATTATTGTGGAGTTGTGTTACGGAAAGTTTCTCTACACATGGGACACTGGTTCATTCCAGCAGATTATTCTCCTCCTTGCCAATACCATGGGTCAATTGCGTAGGATTGTGTGGCATACATTTGTGGTCCTTGTGTGGGCTCTATGGGACTAGCCAAAACAAACTGACTATTTAAAATCACCCCGCTGACTACGTATTCAAATGGTCCTTATTTTTTCAGTAGTAACGACCTCTAGGAAAGAGAAATGAAAATGAGGTGGCTCGAGCTGTGAAGAGAAAGATGTTCACTTCGTCAACAGAAACAACCTTGCTTGATCCTTTCATTGGGCATGCCCTTTACTATTTAAGGTCTCTCTTTCTTTGAGAGGGCATGTAACTTATTCTATCATATGCTCGGATTGTAACCCTTTGACTATGTTATGTATGTTAGCCTTGTTGGCTTTATTAATTTAAATTTGGACGCTCCTCGCGCCTTTTATATAAAAAAAACCCTTGAAAACAACATCCTAAGCTGGCGATCAAGCAATGCGCATAGATTTCGGTAGCGCATCATGACTGAAGGGATTAGTCGTATGAACCATAAAGAGAGAAAGCAAATGAATATCCTTCACAAGATTCTCTAATTCACCCAGGAATCAAGCTCTACCTCTTCTTCGCATGCAGCTTGCGGGCCGCGAGCTTGTCTTCAATTTCATCATCATGATCTCTTGAGGAATCACGTCCCTCACTAACACCCACCAACGGTGGGTTAGCTATTGGTTCCTTCTCTCACTCTGCCATGACAACTTGGAACAAACCCTCAGATCAAACACAAACATATTGCATGTTTAACTCTTAAGCGCAAAGGGCCACCACGATCGAGGATGAGATTTCCATGGTTATTATTAGTATTGTGCGTGCGCCTCCAAAAGATGTGGTGGAAGCCTATGAAACCGTAGATACCTGTTGTGGTCTTCATCTTTTTTTGCAGGTTCAAATGTCTACTACTTTTTAATAACGGTGGTTCTGTGCATCACAATTATGCAATAGGCCGATGTTAATCCCTTTTCAGGAAGAATGTGTTTTTATATATATTGATCAACACTTTGTTATAATGTTGATGTCGTTATCTACCAAATGAACGATACAATCTGAAGGTGATGGCGACTGAAGTTCATTATAGTTTATCAATGTGTAGACTTGACAATTGAATTCAAAAGTTGGCACCTTTAGTTACTCCATGAAATAACTGAATGATACACCATACCATTTTCTTTGGCCCTAAAAGAATAAAGTGGTGAATTTAGCCTAAAAGAATAAAGTCGTATATACTTGCATGTTTGTCATTGATCATGTGGTTGATTCAGTTGAAGAGGATTAAGAAAACAATGTATACTTGCATACACATTGATGGCTTGGTGGTGTGCTTAACATGTTTTTATGCTGCAATCCGAGTGTAATTCATATGGGATAACTGAAAAGAATAACCCGCATATATAAGGGCATCTCCAATGCTAACCCGCAGACCTCCCACAACCGTCCGGACCGTGAAAGCCATCCAACGCCGACCCGTATCGGTCCGTGGACGATCCAGACGCGATTTCTCCTGCAAACCAGAGACAAAAGCGGTGGAGGTTTGCGGGAGTCCAGACTGAGCCCAAGCCCGCTTCTGACTGTCCTGGCCCACCAAAAAATGCTTCCCCCTTCTCCTCGCGCATCCCGCTCGGTGCCAGTTGCCCGCATTCATGCCGTTGTAAAGTGTGCCGCCCCGCATTGAAGGCGACTCAGGGCGGATGCAGCCTCTCACTGCCTCCGCCATTGAAACAGCGCACCGGCCAAGGGCGTCGCCCGTTGCACGCCCGGCTGAACACGCCTCTTTGCTGCATTCATACGCCTCCATTAAACCCGTGTGGAAGCCGAGAAACCTACTCTGATCACACGTCCGTTAATGAGCAGCCTGGCATTAAATGCAACGCCGACCGAGATTCTCCCTCCCGCCCTCTATTTAAACAAGGCCAAACGCTGGGCAAGAATCAGACCCCTCCGCCGCTCCCCCATCTCCTCCTTCACTACTCTTCTGATGGCTTTCGAAGAGCAGTTCTCCGGCATACAAGCTGGGTGGGTGGCCTGCCGAGCCCGCCGGATTCGAGCGAGGCATCTCGCTGCTCCACCTCTCGTGCCTGACCCGACGAAGCAAGTTACCGCCCAAGCCATCGCATGGTTCAGCAACTAGCCGCTCCAAGCCAACTCGATGAGGAGTGGTGAGTAGCTCCACACCAGCGCGGCTGGGAGCACGGCGGCACGGGCATCGTCGCATCTAGTGCAATCGACCGCGCCATCCACCGTCGACGCGCGCTTAGCCTCGCCATGCACGCAGAGAAAGAAGCTGACTGCACGGATGTCGATGAGGTGGCGGACAGCACGTCCGCGCCCGCCGCCATCATTGAGGAGAAGTAGAACACGGGAGGCCGCTGCCACTTGGGTCCCATGAAGGCCACCGCCGAGGCGACGCCGACGTACACAGCCGGTCTTAGCCGGCTCTTCTCTTGCGAGGACCTCCGTCGATCCCACATGGGCTCCACGGAAGTGGAGCCGCCGCCTTCCCCTCCGGTTTAAGCATCAGCCGGGGGTTCCACTCCGGTGAGCGGTGGGGAAGCGAACCGTCCTTTGCGCTGAAGCATATATCTCCGGGGCTCCCGGCAGGCCAGTGATCAGGCTGCCGGACATGAGGAAGACAGAGGGATCCGTGGGCGGCCATTTAGATTAGGTATTATTATACCTCCAGAGCCGGACTAGCACCACTTAGCTGATGTAAATGTACTGAAATCCTTCATGTTTATATGAAAATCCGACATTTTCATATGAAATCCAGCCATGTTTGAACGAATTTTGTTCGGTTGGTTTGAGTTGTTGTGCAAATGTATGCGGCTACGGTTGGATGGCGTCCTCCGCATCTGTGTCCGCAGACTGGCCCCCCCTATCCGTGGACGCATGCGGGAGGAAATTTACGGGTTGCCGTTGGAGATGCCCTAATACAACTATCGAAGAGAGATGTATATTAGTCAATCATGCATGTTTTCTCTAAATCAACTATGCTACCAAGTACTTCGTCTGTTTTTATTTACTCCGCATATTAGAGTTGACTGAAGTCAAACTTTCTAAAGTTGATCAAGTTTATAGAAAAGAATATAAATATTTACCATAACAAATCTATATGATGTGAAAGTACATTCGATAATGAATTTAATAGTGTTGATTAAAGTTTACAAGGTTTGACTTTGATCAAAGCTAATACGCGAAGTAAATAAAAACGGAGGGAGTACTAATAATTAAGGTTGGTATAGCCGATTGACCTTGAACAAGAAGGAAAGAAGACGATGCAATGCATGTTGACGACTTCAATGGTTTGCTCGATCTCCGGTAGTTAGTTTAGAAGAAGACATTCAGTTGCCGTGCTTCAAGGATTTGGAGGGAGTTGGGCTTGCAGTTAGAGACAGTTTTAGTTAGTGTTGGCTAGCGGGAATTGCAGCACCACCTAAAGAACAATTTTTAATGTAAAATACTCCGGCTTTCGCTTTCAGCTACTTGCCTATCCAGTTGAAAATTGTACAGTCCGAATGTAGGTATAGCAAAGAAAATTGAACGGTTGCATATTCTCTGGTGCGAAATACGACTGATGTCTTAATTGAACGGTTGCATCTTCTCTCAATCAGTGTATAGGAAGAAGTTCTCTCCCGATATGTTAATTGAACGGTTGCTAATGATCTCTAATTGCACAAAAGCGAGCTAGCTTTTGCTGCTACAACAAGCTATAGACTTAGTAGACTAGACTCCGGAAGCATGTCAAATTAGTTGTATTCAGTTAACCTATCATTTTGAATGTATTTAGTTAAGGAACGACATACCCATCGATCAGACCTGCGTTCGATGATTAGAGCGCGCAAGTCCATCGGTGGAGGTTGCATCCATACGATCGTTGGAACCGCGATCTCATATGTTAGTTAATTAAGACGACAATCATTCCTCTCGATCTCATATGCTAGCTAGATCCTACTTAAGCACCACCATTGTCGCAATCATTCCTCACCTCCAAATCCACTCTCGATCGCCACAATATCTAGCAAGCTAGCTAGCTGCGAGAGAAGCTCAATCATCTCTCCATGTTTCTGGGACTCTCGAGCAGAAAGATGGCAGCTGGGATGCGCTTCCTGCAGCTGTTCGCCGCCGTTCTCGTGTTCTGCTTCACGCTGGCCAATTCCGACTGGATCCCGGCCACCGCCACCTTCTACGGCGGCGCCGACGGCTCCGACACAATGGGTAAGCTAGCTAATCAAGACTTAATTCCGGCTTGCTCCGGGCCTCCGGCACCATGAATTTTCCCAATATTACAATTTATGGTACGCATGCAATGCAATGCGTGTGTGCGTGTCTAAATGTGTTTGCATGTGCAATATTCAGGTGGCGCGTGTGGGTACGAGAACCTGTACGTTGCGGGGTACGGGATCAACAACGTGGCGTTGAGCACGGCGCTGTTCAACGACGGTGCATCGTGCGGGCAGTGCTACGTCATAATCTGCGACACCAGCAAGTCGGATATGTGCAAGCCCGGCACGTCCATCACCGTGTCCGCCACCAACTTCTGCCCTCCCAACTGGGATCTCCCCAGCGACAACGGCGGGTGGTGCAACCCACCCCGCCACCACTTCGACATGTCGCAGCCTGCCTGGGAGAACATCGGCATCTACCGTGCCGGCATCATCCCGGTCTTCTACCAGCAGGTCAAGTGCTGGAGGCAAGGCGGCGTGCGGTTCACCATCAACGGCTTCAACTACTTCGAGCTGGTGCTCGTGGCCAACATTGGCGGGAGCGGGTCGATCAAGAGCATGTCGGTGAAAGGGACCAACACCGCGTGGATCCCGATGTCCAGGAACTGGGGCGCCAACTGGCACTGCCTCTCGGGGCTAGTTGGGCAGGCGCTCAGCTTCGCCATCACCTCCACCGGTGGCCAATACCTCGTCTTTCAAGACGTCGTGCCGGCCTGGTGGCAGTTCGGGCAAACCTTCACCACCTGGCGTCAGTTTGACTATTAGAACAAACACTATAGTATTATCAACTCATTTCCAGACATATATGCACACTACTAGTATTGTCGAAGAGGTGACGATGTACATGTAATTTCTCATCTGTACCTATGATTGTTTCTTTGATTTATTTTGATTAACTGTTCAGTCCTGATCGAGTGGCAATACACTAAAGAGTGAAGACTGAACCGTAAAAATATGCAACCCCACATGTTCAAGGGTTCACTACGAAAATATGCTTCTTTGTTATGTGTCGGAGTGTTTGTCAAGTGTTTTCCTGCGGGCACTTGACAAATAGATCTTTGCCGAGTGCTTTCAAAAATACACCCAGCAAAAAGCTAAGCAACCGCAGAGAATTCAGAGACAGTCTGTATGGAGGAAGAACAGACAGGAACCCGCAACATTCTTGGCTGCATGGGATTTGGTTTGTAGACCAAAAACAAGGAAAGTTTGGGTATTATCTATCTTAGGGTTTAGAATAGGGATGGAATTCGAGCCGAGTCAAGCCAGCTCGGCTCGACTCGCTAGAGCTCGTTTCGTTAACGAGCTAGCTCGACTCGACTCGTTATTATAACGAGCTCAAATCCAAGATTGGCTCGACTCATATAACTCGCGAGCTGGCTCGTTTAGCTTGTTAAGCTCGTTAAAGATATGAACACTGGTGGAAAAACAGGCTTCCGTCCAGCCCCATAAGTCGCGAAGCTGTAGGAACCGCGACTAATGGGACCTTTAGTCGCGGTTCTGGAGGTGAACCGCGACCAAAGGCTGGGCCAGGCGCTCGGTGGCCAGCTGGTGCACGTGAGGGCTTTAGTCGCGGTTGGCAGGACAACCGCGACTAAAGGCCTTCGGCACCTTTTTAGTCACGGTTTGCCAGGCCAACCGCAACTAAAGCCCCTCCCTATATATACCCATCCAGCAGCCAACACTTAGCCATTTGGAGCCATTCTCTTCACAAGTGGGTGTAGGTTTGCTTTTGGTTCCTCTTATGCACATAAGGTGTTTGATGAAATGCCCCAAGAGCATGAAACAAACATGACATGAAGTGTTGGAGCCACACTCTTCGATCGCGGTTAGCAACTTGATGAACCTTTGATGTGTCAATATGCATGTGTGTAGTTCATTGTTTAATTTATATTGTTTGTAGCTAGTTAGTTTAACAAATGCATGATGGTTAATTATATATTTTATATTATAATAATGCAGATGAATCGGCAATGGATGTACGGTAACCGACTCTCCGGCGAGTTCACTACGGGTTTGAAAGATTTCCTCGTAGTGGCTAATGCGAACAAGCCGGGGGTTTTGTTATCTGTCCATGTGTTATCTGTAAGAATGAGAAGGGTTACTCTTCCTCAAGAGTTGTTCACATGCATCCGCTTGAAGGGTTTCATGCCAAGCTATAATTGTTGGACCAAGCATGGAGAAAGAGGGGTTATAATGGAAGAAGATGAAGAAGGGATGATTTCATCGATGAAAGCTATCTTGCTCATTTCGGTGATACTTTCATGGAGGATGCTGAAGGTGAAGGGAAGGTGAAGAAGAGGCACGTGATGATCCGTTGATGATCTTGGTCGGACCATCGCTGAGGCACGGAGACCCCGCGACACTGAAAAGGAGAGGGAGAATTTGGATCGCATGTTAGAGGATCACAGAAAGGCGCTGTACCCCGGATGCGATGATGGTCTGAAAAAGCTGGGCTGCACTCTGGATTTGCTGAAATGGAAGGCAGAGGCAGGTGTAGCTGACTCGGCATTTGAAAACTTGCTGAAAATGTTGAAGAATATGTTTCCAAAGGATAACGAGTTGCCCGCCAAGACGTCTGAAGCAAAGAAGGTTGTGCGCCCTCTAGGTTTAGAGGTTACGAAGATACATGCATGCATCAACGATTGCATCCTCTACCGCGTGAATACGAGAATTTGAATGAATGCCGGTATGCACTTTGCATTGCGTTATAAGATCAGAGGCGATGACCCCGGTGACGATGTTGAGGGCCGAAACCCGGAAGAGGGTTCCCGCCAAGGTGATGTGGTATGCTCCTATAATACCACGGTTGAAAGCGTCTGTTCAGGAACAAAGAGCATGCCAAGTTGTTGCGATGGCACAAAGAGGACCGTAAGTCGGACGGGGAGTTGAGACACACCGCAGATGGAACGCAATGGAGAAAGATCGACAGATGGTTCAAAGATTTTGCAGCTGACGCAAGGAACATAAGATTTGCTCTAAGTACGGATGGCATGAATCCTTTTGGCGGAGCGAGCTCCAGCCATAGCACCTGGCCCGTGACTCTATGCATCTACAACCTTCCTCCTTGGTTGTGCATGAAGCGGAAGTTCATTATGATGCCGGTGCTCATCCAAGGTCCGAAGCAACCCGGCAATGACATCGATGTGTACCTAAGGCCATTAGTTGATGAACTTTTACAGCTGTGGGGTGGTGTCCGTGTGTGGGATGAGCACAAACAAGAGGAATTTGACCTACGGCGTTGCTTTTCGTAACCATCAACGATTGGCCTGCTCTTAGTAACCTTTCGGACTGTCAAATAAGGGATACAATGCATGCACGCACTGCTTACATGAGACTGAAAGTGTACATTTGCCAAATTGTAAGAAGAACGTGTACCTTGGGCATCGTCGATTTCTTCGAAAATTCATCCGAAGAAAGAAAGGCAAGCATTACAACGGCAAGGCAGATCACCGGCGAAGCTCGCGGAACGACCGGTGCTGAGGTATTTGATATGGTCAAGGATTTGAAAGTCATCTTTGGAAAGGTCTGGCGGACAATCAGTTCCGAAGGGAGCTGACGGGCACGCAGCCATGTGGAAGAAGAAATCTATATTCTGGGAGCTAGAATATTGGAAAGTCCTAGATGTCCGCTCTGCAATCGACGTGATGCAACCAGGCAAGCCCCCCTTTGACCATCCCGATATCGCCCATTCCGTGAAGACGTGGTTGTCTGTTGTCCTCGCCTCCCTCTCCGTGTGTGTTGTCCTCGCCTCCCTCTCCGTGACGCCTGCTGCCGCCTGCCTCGCGCTCTACCGTGACACCCTCTCCCACCCTTCCTCGCCTCCTCCTTTTGCCACCGCCTTTCGCCACCGCCACCGCCACCGCCTTCTTCACTTAATTAATTTGTTTTTACTACATGTTTTCAGGGTGACATAATGGCGGACGATAGAGCTGACCCGATTATGGACAACTATGATCCGGACGGTGAAGCACATATGTTCGGCATCATAAACGGCGATATTCAATATGTGCCGACCGGAGAAGAAGAAGATGATATCTCTTCTTATCTGAACCTTGACGGTGAAGATGAAGGGCGCCACAAGAAGAAGATGTCAAGAAAGCGTCGATAAACGCATTTATCTTCAAATGGAAGTAGCAACCACCTCCGCGCCGAGGTATATATATACATTGAGCCTCTGGTGATACAAACTAACTGATTTGAATAAATATGTGTGTACTAACGCAGCGACTCTCTTTCTTATTTTAGCCCTCGGCGGATCGTCAAACAATCGAGTACGTCGTCAAAGCGTGGCGCAACCAAGACGATGAAACAAGGAGAAACATGCACCATCGAGGTTGTCGACAAAGGCAAACCGCAGGCAGCTGGAGCCCCGCAAGAACGCCACCAAGTTTGTCACCAATGCGGAGCCATTGTTAGAGACAACGTCTCGATCACCGTCGAGAGTGGAATGAGCCAAAGAAGGCACGAATTGATGGTTTCACTTTTGTCGATAAGAGAACAAAAAAGATTGCTTCAAGAAGCTTATGGAACATTTCGTTCTACCTCCGGAATACAACAAATTCGATGAGGAGGGTAACAAGATTGAGGAAAACAAGGAGAGGAGGAGGCTAGTCAAACAGTTCGCTCTTCATAAGATGGCCGACGCATTCCGGAAATTCAAGCAAAATCTAGCCCGTGACTTTGTCAAGCGTAACAAGACTCGGATTTCAAAGGACAATATGAGAAACTGAAACATGATTGGCCAGAATTTGTGAAGCAAAAGAAATCGGAGCAGTTCATTGAAATATCGAAAAAAATAAGGAAAATGCGGCTAAGAAGGAGTACAATCATGTTATGGGGCCAGAGGGTATCGCATTTTGGTGCCTAGGTTGGAGAAGATGGAGAACGAGATGAGGGCGCGAGGAATCCGTCCTGTGCACGGAGGGATGGGACCCAAGGGCCAAAAGCTGGTGGTACGGGCATGGGGAACGCTGAACCCGGAGACAGGGGAGTGTGTTTACCGGGCAAATTAATTAAACCCACCCAAGCCCTTATTGACGCAATGAAGGATGCTCAACAGGGGAAGATCAAGTTCAACAGAGAGAACGACGCTACCGACAAAAGCCCTCGGGAATCCACGAACACGGAGGACGATGTACGAGGCATGGGGCACATTCCGTGGAAAATAGGGTTCCCCGAGCGATGACCCGCACGATTCTGAAGCCGTAAGAGAAAGATGGATCGGGAATCAGATGTTGTGGCGCGGTTGGCATCGGAAATGGATGTGATGAAGAAAACCATGAGTGTACTAGTAGCGAAAGAGATGCAGCTCGGTGCAGCATGAAGATCATCCAATGGATCTCGGAAGCCAGCAGCGGAGAAGCAGCGTGGCTTCCACGGAGGCCCCACCGCTGGTGCAGATGCACCGACGATCGAAATTACTGCACCGGAGCCTCCGGTGGTCGAAATTACTGCACCGAGCCTCTGGTGGTCGAAATTACTGCACCGGAGCCTCCTCGCTACCCGTGGGCGATATAAAGGAGATGAAAGAATGTCATCTGTATTATCCTATCGGGAACATGTCCATGAAGGTAGCCATCGGCAGTGCTTTACCATGTTTACGAGCACTCCACCACAACAACCCCATTCAAGATGGCTATGCTCGTGTCACGGTGGAGGACATAGTCCAAGGGTTTGAGGACACGGAGATTGACATTGCTACACGAAGGGGAGAAAAGACTTGGAGATGTCAAGCGCCATTTCATTCTATGGCAAAAGAAGTTTATCAAGTTTCGAGCGAGGCGCCAAGGACAACAAGTCCACCCCTCTACGGTGGTGGTGGTGGCGGTGGCGGTGGTGGTGGTGGTGGTGGTGGCGGTTCACCTACACCTCCGCCACGTCGACGCCGCCCCGATCCCACAACGTCCGGCGGGTGATCAGCCGCCCCGATCCTCGTCGGCGGGTGATCGACGCCGCCCCAATCCACCTCCGACAAAGAAGCGAAGCAGTCCTGGATTATTAACCCGGACCCTTATGTACCTAAGACCACAAAGGTACGGAGCCATCATCAAGCCTCTCCCCACAAGGCCTTGGGAACGTAGTGCCGAGGAAGTCGGGCTGCTGGCTGCTCATTATGAGAAATGGAAGGCGGACTGCAAGAAGAAAAGAGAGCCCGAGCCCAAGCCAAGATATTCGATGAGCAAAAGAAGTGGGCTAAGTCATTTTTGAGCACACCGTCCCAAGCCACAAGAATCTGCTTAACGACTATGCACGTGAACTTCGCAGGCAGGCACTCATGTTCAACGAGAACAAAGAGCGGGAGAAGGCCGAAAGTAAAATAAGCGGAAACAAGTTGCCCAGCTCGGGAACAAAGTAAACAATCGATTGCCCGCTTATAGTGGAAGCCCGGATGCCCCGAGATCATACAAGCTGCGACAAAGACATGGATTGATCAGTAACGAGTGCGAGAGAACAAGCGGCCAACTTAGGTATTACCTTCGTGAACTGTTAGGCCTTGATGAGGCGCCAGTGAAGGAGGTAGTAATTACATATGTCAAGAATGGGCCTCTCGTCGAGCCTCTTGGCAGGAAAATGATCTACCCGACCAAATGAAAGGTCTGCTGAATTGGTACAAGGGTTACATAAAAATAAAAACGCCAAAGAATATATTTATGCGGAAGTTAGACATGAGCATCACTTCAAACATTACTATGTACAAATTGCAATCGAGTGAATTGTTCCAGCTTTTCAATCTGCTGAGCTCGACAAATCTATCATCGGTTGCTACGTTACGTAAGTGATTTATTAATTTCTACCCCATCTCGTTCATATTGCCCGCACTATATATATGTCCTAACTATATTGTTGTGTCCGCTATTATACATGCAGAATGAAGATTAAGGAATGCAGAGTAAGGAACATCCATGATGTTGGGTTCATTGACCCACACATCGTTAATGGACATGTGTTGGAGCGTCACCCCGCCGACGTGGAGGCAGACATGTGGCAGTTTCTTACAAAGCAGGAACTCAAAAGTGATATTCTATTTCCTTACCATTTTGGGTGAGTGTTTACATCTTGAGCACATTAATTCTCTTTTGTTTACTCCATGCATGGTATGTGGCGGCTAATCGATGAGTTATGCATGACGTCTTGTGCATGTATCGTGTCCGCAGGTTCCAATCGGATTCGCTAGTAATTAAAGTTAACACCTCATATTGTCTCGTCCACGACTCTCTGAATATGGATCCAAAGCTTTGGGCCGACATGAGAAGAATGTTGCAGAAGTAATTATTTTCATTCATTTGCGCTCTATATCGATCGGCCTATTTCGTTCATTTCCTAATATCAAGTAACTAATAACTCTCTTGTTCACTTAATTTTCTTTGCCTCGTAGGGTTTGGAGACGGTTCGTAGATACAAAGGTCGGTGAATTCAAAAAGAGCTAGAATTCAAAATGTTAAAGCCTAAGAATGCTGGGGATATTCAGCCACGGAGACCAATCTATGTGGATACTATGTTCAGGAGAGGATCCGGAGATACACCTCTGAGCGGGTTCCGAGTGATACCAATGCTCAGAGGAATAACCTCCGGATGATGCTTAGTCTAGAAGCTCGCTTCCGACCACTTCAAGAGGAACTAGCTGGATGGTTCAGCAGGAAGTCCTCCATCCTAAAGGAGAACACTATTACGAGGACGTAGAACTTTATATGGATTAAATCATGTATGGAAACTTGTTCAAAATTGTATATGGTCATCCGATGATATTGAATATATATTGTATATTCCTCTTGAATTCTTTTTGGTTCTAATTTCAAATTTATTTGAGATTGTACATTCATATGCATGTATGTAGTACCCTAGAATATATGAAACTCCTTCAAAATTAAAATAAAGCACAAAAGAAATAAAACAATACAAATTAAGCAGAAAACAGGTTTAGGGGGTGGCTAAAACCCTAAACCTGTGGCTTTTTAGTCATGGTTGGCGAGAAGAACTGCGACTAAAGGTCCTCCGCCCGACGGCCGCTGGCGCCACGTGGACGGGCCGTTAGTCATGTTCTTAAGCAGCCGCGACTAAAGGTGGGGGCTTTAGTCAAGGCTTATTTGGTCGCAGTTGCGCAACCACGACTAATGGCAGCTATGAATCATGTAATTAAAGGCCTTTTTTTCCACCAAAGGGAACATAAAACCCTCATATATTATAAAATGATTATGTATATATTAAACATATATGTCACTAAATAATAGTAATTTCCTTGTAACGCATGAGTCTCCTAGGCGGTTGGGCCTTTAACGGCTAGGCCTTGTGTTGTGCGCCTGGGACATAGGGTGCTGAGTGGCTGATCTTTTTTTGTATTGGGAGTGGCTGATTTTTTGTACCGAGCCTAACAAGTTACACGAGTACTCGTGAGATTGGCTCGTTTAACTTGGTCTATAAACGATCTTAAACTAAAGCTCGGCTTGACTCGTTATTCTTCGAGTTCGAGTCGATTCGAGCCGAGTCACGAGCTACTC
This sequence comes from Aegilops bicornis, assembly GCA_021605145.1. Taxonomy (NCBI): domain Eukaryota; kingdom Viridiplantae; phylum Streptophyta; class Magnoliopsida; order Poales; family Poaceae; genus Aegilops; species Aegilops bicornis. The sequence continues at coordinate 596,115,014 of CM038672.1, forward strand.
ATTTAGCTCGCGAGCTTCGAGCTTTTTTTCCAGCCCTAGTTCAGAATGAGGCTTTGTTTTTAAAGCATGCACATAAATTATATAACAAACATGATATTCCTTGGGTGCATCTGATATGGAATTCCTACTATCATGGTAGAGTGCCACATGCTACTTCTTTGTGTGGCTCCTTTTGGTGGAAAGATATTGCAAGCCTTTTTTGACAAGTTTAGGGCCATTTCTTGGGTAGAAGTCAACCAAGGAAACTATGTCCTTTTTTGGTCTGATCAATAGAGGATGGATGGCTTAGTTGTACGTTTGCAGTAGAGGATTAAGAGATTGTTCTCTTATGCAACAGATATGTTGGTTTCAGCCAAGGAGGTTTTAGACAGTGATGATTTTATACAATCCTTCAATCTACCTCTCTTTCCCCAGGCCTATCAGGGATTTGGGGTTTTGAAGGATCTAATCTCTTCACTCTCAAGAGAAGATTGTAAGCAGGATGCACTAGTAGAAAAAGGGGCTTTCGTTCGGGCCTGGCCAGCCCATTAGTCCCCGGTTCTTCCACGAATCGGGATCAATGGAGGCATTTGTCCCGGTTCGTGAGCCCAGAGGGCCGGCCGGGGCCTCGTGGGCATTGGTCCTGTTGTCTGGGGCCCATTTGTCCCGGCTCTTTACGAACCGGGACCAATGAGCCTCGCTCTGCCCATTAACCATTGGTCCCGGTTCGTGATGTGAACCGGGGAAGGATGGCCTTTAGTCCCGGTTCCAGCCACGAACCGGGACAAATTAGTTGCCTATATATACTCCATCGCCGGCGAGCAGAGCACTCCACAGTGCTCTGTTTTTTGCTGGCCGGCGAGGAAGGGCATTTGGGTGATCTAGCTCACCTCTTATGCATGTGAGGTGTTCGATGAAATGCCCGAGCCACACTAGTTAAGCTTTCTCCTCTCGAAGCTCGACCTCCGAGCTCCATTTTTTCCGAGATTTTTCTAGGTTTAGCGGTCCGTCATGCCCCGTCCTCGTCTTCACCGCCGTCGATCGCCCGCGCCGATCTCGTTGCTGGCACCACCGTGGTGAGCCTCTTGTTCTTATCTTCTTTCTGAAAGAAAAAAATCTTACTTTAGATAGATACTTGTCTAATTTTCTTACTTTTGACACACATAATTATATATAATGCACGCAGATGAACCGGCAATGGATGTATGGTGAAAGACACACCTCTGAGTACATTAAGGGCGTTCATAATTTTCTCGAAGTGGCTGAGGCAAACAAGCAGAATAGTTTTATGTGTTGTCCATGCCCTAATTGTGGGAATACGAGGTCTTACTCTGACAAGAAAATCCTTCACACCCACCTGCTTTATAAGGGTTTCATGCCACACTATAATATTTGGACGAAGCATGGAGAAATAGGGGTTATGATGGAAGACAGCGAATAAGAAGAGGACGATGACAACTATGTGCCCCCTGAATACGGTGATGCTGCAACGGGGGAAGCTGAAGATCAAGAGGAAGCTGAAGATCCAGTGGAACCAGACGATGTGCCCGATGATGATCTCCGCCAGGTCATTGTTGATGCAAGGGAAAAGTGCGAAAGTGAAAAGGAGAAGCTGAAGTTCGATCGCATGTTAAAGGATCACAAAAAAGGGTTGTACCCCAATTGCGAAGGTGACAGCACAAAGCTCGGTACCGTACTGGAGTTGCTGCAGTGGAAGGCAGAGAATTATGTGCCTGACAAAGGATTTGAGAAGCTACTGAAAATATTGAAGAAGAAGCTTCCAAAGGATAAAGAATTTCCCGACAGTACGTACGCAGCAAAGAAGGTCGTATGCCCTCTAGGATTGGAGGTGGAGAAGATACATGCATGCCCTAATGACTGCATACTCTACCGCGGTGTGTACAAGGATTTGAATGCATGCCCGGTATGTGGTGCATTGCGGTATAAGATCAGACGAGATGACCCTGGTGATGTTGAGGGCGAGCCCCGCAGGAAGAGGGTTCCTGCGAAGGTGATGTGGTATGCTCCTATAATACCACGGTTGAAACGACTGCTCGTAAACAAAGAGCATGCCAAGTTGATGCGATGGCACAGTGAGGACCGTAAGAAAGACGGGAAGTTGAGAGCACCACGACGGTTCGCAGTGGAGAAAAATCGAGAGAAAGTTACGGCTGAGTTTGCAAGTGACCCAAGGAACGTATGGTTTGCTTTAAGCGCGGATGGCATTAATCTTTTCGGGGAGCAGAGCAGCAATCACAGCACCTGGCCCGTGACTCTATGTATGTATAACCTTCCTCCTTGGATGTGCATGAAGCGAAAGTTCATTATGATGCCAATTCTCATCCAAGGCCCTAAGCAACCCGGCAACGACATTGATGTGTACCCAAGGCCATTAGTTGAAGAACTCTTACAGCTGTGGAATGGAACGGGTGTACGTGCGTGGGATGAGTACATGGAGGAAGAATTTGACCTAAAGGCGTTGCTGTTCGTGACCATCAATGATTGGCCTGCTCTCAGTAACCTTTCGGGACAGACAAACAAGGGATACCATGCATGCACGCACTGTTTAGCTGACACCGAAAGTATATACCTGGACAGATGCAGTAAGAATGTGTACTTGGGCCATCGTCGATTTCTCCCAACCAACCATCAATATCGAAAGAAAGGCAAGCATTTAAAAGGCGAGGTAGATCACCGGAAGAAGCCCGCCATGTGTACCGGTGATCACGTACTTGCTATGGTCTCTAATTTACACGTAATATTTGGAAAGGGTCCTGGCGGACTAGCTGTTCCGAATGACGCTGAGGGACGCGCACCCATGTGAAAGAAGAAACCTATATTTTGGGACCTACCCTACTGGAAAGAGCTAGAGGTACGCTCTTCAATCGACGTGATGCACATGACGAAGAACCTTTGTGTGAACCTGTTAGGCTTCTTGGGCGTGTATGGGAAGACAAAAGATACACCTGAGGCACGGGAGGACCTGCAACGTTTGCACGAAAAAGACGGCATGCCTCCAAAGCAGTACCATAGAAGAGAAGGAAATCTTTTTTGAATGTCTGCTCAGTATGAAGGTCCCGACTGGCTTCTCGTCGAATATAAAGGGAATAATAAATATTCCAGAGAAAAAGTTCCAGAACCTAAAGTCTCATGACTGCCACATGATTATGACGCAACTGCTTCCGGTTGCATTGAGGGGGCTTCTTCCGGAAAACGTCCAATTAGCCATTGTGAAGCTATGCACGTTCCTCAATGCAATCTCTCAGAAGGTGATCGATCCAGAAATTATACCAAGGCTAGCTAAGGAGTGATGTGGCGCAATGTCTTGTCAGTTTCGAGCTGGTGTTCCCACCATCCTTCTTCAATATCATGACGCACATCCTAGTTCATCTAGTCGACGAGATTGTCATTCTAGGCCCCGTATTTCTACACAATATGTTCCCCTTTGAGAGGTTCATGGGAGTCCTAAAGAAATATGTCTGTAACCATGCTAGGCCAGAAGGAAGCATCTCCATGGGCCATCAAACAGAGGATGTCATTGGGTTTTGTGTTGACTTCATTCCTGGCCTTAAGAAGATAGGTCTCCCTAAATCGCGGTTTGATGAGAGACTGACTGGAAAAGGCACGCTAGGAGCGGACTCAATAATATGCAGGGACGGACATTCTTTGTCTCAAGCACACTACACAGTTCTACAAAACTCTGCCTTGGTGACCCCATATGTCGATGAACACAAGAACAGTCTGCGCTCCAAACACCCGGAGCAGTGTGACGACTAGATTACATGTGAACACATCAGGACTTTCAGCAATTGGTTGGAAACACATCTCAGAGGTGACACCACTGTTTGTGATGAGCTGTACTCGTTGTCCAGGGGATCATCTTCGACTGTATTTACTTACAAAGGATACGAGATAAATGGGAATACATTTTACACCATCGCCCAAGATCAAAAGAGCACCAACCAAAACAGCGGTGCCCGCTTAACCGAGAGGGGAAAGGACACATATTATGGTTACATAATGGACATATGGGAACTTGACTACGGACATGATTTTAAGGTCCCTTTGTTTAAGTGCAAATGGGTCAATCTGTCAGGAGGCGGGGTACAGGTAGACCCACAGTACGGAATGACAATAGTGGATCTGAACAATCTTGGCTACACTGACGAACCTTTCGTCCTAGCCAATGATGTGGCACAGGTTATCTATGTGAAGGACATGTCTACCAAACCAAGAAAAAGAAAGATAAGGAAGAAAATACATCATACGATGAGTCAAAGCGCCACATAGTTCTTTCAGGAAAAAGAGACATTGTGGGAGTGGAGGGAGTGGAGGGCAAGACAGACATGTCTGAAGATTATGAAAAGTTTCATGAAATTCCTCCCATCAAAGTCAAGGCTGACCCAAGCATCCTGATAAACGATGAAGATTGTCCATGGTTACGATGCAATAAGCAAAGCACACAAGCGAAAAAAAGTGAAGACTTTCTCTCCACAAACATTATGATGATACCATGCGAACTTTCAACCTTTTCGTAGTTCATTTGAAATGCCTGTTGTAATAGACGAGTTTCTGTATGAAATTCTGATACTTCGAAACAGATTGTCCGTTTTGTACACGAAGTGCATCCAGTTTTTGCCGTAACCCTCTCTACTTTCTTGCACATGCTATGTGGATGAAATGATGATACCATGCCAACTTTCAACCTTTTCAGAGTTCATTTGTAGTGCTTTTCAATTTCATGGTCTTACAGCTCAAAATAATCAGTAAATGCATGGAAAATAACAAATGAAGTCAGAAAGGGTTGAAAATTGATGATGTGGCTTTGAATGGTGCATTTTGAACACAGAAAAACTATGGAGTTCAAATAAGTTCTAGAAAATGAAATCCCTTTGAAACTAAAATTATATAAAATTGATGCAACTAAAATTATCAAAGTTTTTTCTGTTCAAAATCATTAAAAGCAAAAAGAATTTTCATAAAGAACTTTTTTGTTAGAAACTTTAGTAGCAAAAGGAATTATCATAAAATAAAATAAATAAGTATTAGAAACAAAATAAAATAAAATAAATAAGTATTTTGTTGTAAGTAGAAACAAAATAAAATAAAGCAAAAAAGAAAAGAAATAAACTGGGAAAAAACGCCACCTACTGGGCCATCACGGCCTGAATACGACTAGAAACCCATCAATGGGCCAGGATTCAGGCCCGTAGAAGGCCCAATAGGCCCACAGGCAGATACAATGTGTTTAGGCCCGAAAGGCTGCATTCGAGAGGAGCTCGAGAGGGCAGCGGAAGTGGGGCTTATAAACCACTCTCGAGCTCCCTCAGCTAGCGAGGTGGGACTAAACTTTCGTGCCGCGATGCGGGCAGCACAAGGCCTTTAGTCCCGGTTGGTGCCACCAACCGGGACTAAAGGGGTGTATTAAAACTGGTTCTTGGTAAGAACCGGGACAAATGCCCCCTCTTTAGTCCCGGTTGGTGCCACCAACCGGGACTAAAGGCCTTCGCTTCCCGCCCTTTGGGCTGAAAAGCGATTTTGGTCCCGGTTGGTGGCTCCAACCGGACTAAAGGGGAGCTTTGGTCCCGGTTGCTGCCACGAACTGGGACCAAAGGTCTGTCTATATAAGCCACACTTGTAAAATTTTCAGTTCAGTTCTTCTTCCCACTCCCGTCACCGCGTGCTCCCCTGCCCAGCCGCTGCCGCCTGCCCCACGCCGTCACCGCCGCCCTAACGCCGTCGCCGCGCCGCGTCGTCACCGCCCAGTCGCGCCTGCCCGATACGCCGCGATGAGCCCGGCCCGCGCCCCTGCCCTGCACCCCGCCGCCGCCGTAAAAAATATATGATTAGATGATTTTTTTTTTGTTCATAGATGTGATTTTTTTGTTCATATATCATATGATGTTTTTATATTGTTCATAGATGATCGATCATATTTGTTCATATGTATGCAAGCGAAGTCGTTGTAGTTAGTTGTACTGTTTAGGGTTAGGGTCGTCAAGGAAAGAAGAAAAGAGGAACAAGGAAGAAGAAGAAAAATAAGAAGAGGACGAAGAAGAAGAAGAAAAAAAGGAGAAGGAGGAGCTTTTTTTTTCTTCTCTATTCCTTCTTCTTCTCCTCTTTTTTTCTTCTTCTTCCTCTTCTTTTTTTTATCGGGTATGTCGTTGTCGATATACCCCCTCTCCGATAACTTCGACATGAGGGGGGGTCGATAAATAATAGAACTAGTTAAACAAGTTTAATTTTAGTAAGTACTACTTTATTTTATTTATAGCAAGTGCTTAGTAGTTGAACTAGTTGATTTAATAAAACTACTTTATTTTACTATAGAAGTAGTTTATTTTTAGTAAGTACTACTTTATTTTATTTATAGTAAGTGCTTAGTAGTTGAACTAGTTGATTTAATAAAACTACTTTATTTTACTATATATAGAAGTAGTTTATTTTTAGTAAATACTACTTTATTTTCTTTATAGTAAGTGCTTAATTAGTAGTTGAACTAGTTGATTTAATAAAACTACTTTATTTTACTATAGAAGTAGTTTATTTTTAGCAAGAAAATTAATAGAACTAGTTTATTTTTTTAGTACAAGCAATTATTCCCGCATCGACGTCGACGATGCCTATCCCGCATCCTCGTCGTCGACTCGGCGGAGGAGGCCGGCTTGATCAGAGGGGCCATGTCCGAGACTGGGCTCCGCCGGGCTGGTATTGGAAGGTGCTACCTTTCGAGGGGCGTAACTTGGTGAGGAGCCAGCCCGTCGTTGACCCGATCCTTGTTTGGTGGCGGTCGCGCGGGCCAGTGACGGTGCCTAGGCTTCCGGACACCGCGGAGGTGGTACGTCAACGTGTCAGCGAGGAGGACGAGCACGTCCGTTGCTACATGGTTGCGTTGGAGGGCAGGTTCGACAGTACCTGGAAGGTTCTTCAGGGATCTCACTGGAGCTATTATCCTGTGATGGTTCCTTCCCTTTGGGTGTCCACCGTCCGCGCCGATACCCGTCGGGCGCTACGGTTCTAGCTGTACTATCGAGGTAATCTTACGATCATTTCATAATTAAATTACGTTTGGAATTCAAATAGTTACATTCCTATTGATTCACTACAGAAAATTTGGCATAATAAAATAAAAATATAGGTCATAAGACAAGAAAATTTGTAGTTTATGTGTATTTTACACTATGTTTTTACGTTTGTAATTTTACATAACATAAAATATTTTTTACGACGATTATATATTTTCTTACGGTCTTTTTTTACGTCGGAAATAAGACAAAACTTACGGAACGTAAAATTACGGTGCATTGATGATAAAATAGAGGGGGGTGAAGAATAACTATTTCTCACCCAGGGTGACGAATAGTCAATCCCTATCTCTCTCTCTCTCTCTCTCTCTCTCTCTCTCTATATCTATATATATATATATATATATATATATATATGTATATATGTATGTATGATAGTATTCAAGGTGTGTTAGTGATAATATTCGACGATATACGGACGGAAGAGATGATTTAGTTTTGCTTATAATTGAATGCATGCTAATTTGAATACTACTTTATTTTACGATTTGGTTTTGCTTATTGAATGCTCAAATTGGAAAACAACTCCTACTTTGAATGCTAAAATTGGAGAGCACTATGCAAGGCGTATGCATATGATTAGTTGATAGCTTATAGGATTTTTGTTGTCGCAGAAATCTAGGAGCCCCCCTCCATCATCCCCGCCGTCGTCCCCGTCACCGACCCCTTCGACCTCAAGGTGAGACCAGCCAAATCCCTTTTTAGAAAGACAATTAAACGATATTTTGGGTTGACTTTAAGTCTGTCGAGTCTCCACCATATATGAGAGGACGAAGAATCCCGACTGTTGTCGTGGGGTAGCTTCTCCTTCGTTTCCGTGTGCTAGACAATTTGGTGTAATGCACTCGGGAACGAAAGGACGAGCTACCATCACCGATGGTCACAAATGTCAGAGAGGAATCAGTGAGGAATAGTTCCACCATATATATATGAGAGGACGAAGAATCCCGACTATTGTCGTGGGGGTCGCTTCTCCTTCGTTCCCGTGTGCTAGACATTTTGGTGTAATGCACTCGGGGACAAATGGAGGAGCGACCATCACCAACGGTCGAATGTATACACCACATGAGCTGAGAGTTTTCAAGAAAAGACTCGACAAACCGATAGTAACCCGTGATGAATAATAATGATCTAATTTAGTTTTTGTAGTACATATATTTAATTGTACAAGTTTAATTTTGAATTATGAACGTAGGAAATGTCATCATCGAACGACGAAAGTCTCCCGGGGGAGTGCGGCTGGTGCCACGACGATCGAGGTCTGTGCGACAGGCCTCACCTGGACGATGATCGGCGCTTCAGCATTAAGTTCGAGGAGACCTTCGATGTTGAAACGGTACGCAACGACGACAAGTGTTTTTTTCGTAATTAAGCATGACTTCAACTATTTCAACGTGTAATTTTTATCTTTTACAATTCGAGTATAGCTTATCCCATGCCATGCAAGACGCTATGTCTTGGAGAGGATGGATTTTGAAGACCATGAAAATTTTGAAACGAAGAAAATTCACCTAAGGACCCATCATGATGTGGATTTTGAAGTAAATGTGTATAATGCTGAGAGCGTAACCCATTTTGGTTGCAAAGGGAAGCATTTTGCAAGATATGTGGTTTTGATGAGGGTATGCTTGTCACCATGGATCTTGGTGATCCTGACATCGACCAAGACAATATGGACATTTGGGTCCTTGTTGATACGCCTCCAGTTCTACCGCTATGTGAGTTTCTCAAACATAGTTAATTATTAACTAATGTATATTGTTTATTTCAAAATAGTTGACAGCTTATTTCCATTGACAGCTTATTTTGATTGTTCAAACAATGTGCGGAACATGGTAGACAAAACCCACTACACCGATGGCTCCGAGTTAACTTATTAGGAGAAAAATCATCTGGTCGGATTTTGTACTGATCTTGAGAATTACAATATCTACAATCAAACTCCTCAACATTATGGTCAATACGTGCCACTAGTGCACGTGTTGAACTACGGTAACTACCATGGAGATACCCTGGTAAGATTTTTTACTATTACGACATCCGTGCATCTTTTGCATACTTCTAAAACTAGTACATCATTGCTAACTATGAAGTTATTACTATATTTTTCAACAGAGAATCCCAGAGGATTGTGTGCCTTATTTGATGTATCAGAATGGCAGCCTTCGTGTTTTGAACATATATCCAGGTCATCCTACGAATCTCAACTGTCCATACCGGATTTCTAAAAGAAGTGGAGACATGCTAATCGGAGAATGGAAAAAAATGTATGGACAGTCGTAAGGAGGTTCTTGGAAGCAAAAGGAAGCGCCGCGCAAGAATTGGAGACAGGATGATCTCCATTCTCCATAGTGGAGAGTCAGGGTCTATACTGTTTTATGATATTTTACCTTAAATAGGGTATTTAGGTCCTGCATAATACTGATGATCATGTGCTAAGAACAATTAAGTAGGGTTGGTTCAATGACTATCAGGATGATGATCGTATGACTTGTTATTAATAACGAGTAGAAGTTGTATGATGATGATTAGTAGGACTTGTTATTATGATGATGTATGATGCGAGCATGAAGAGTTATTATATATCTGTGGGTGAAATGAACATGGATTGGGTTGAAGTGAAGGCAACATGCATGTGGTGCATGTCGAAAGTAGTACAATCCAAACTTGATCAAATTAGGATTAGTATTACTTTCGACATGCACCACATGTTGCCTCACTTCAATCTAAGTCATGTTTAGGCATAGCAGTAGCAGTAGCACAGAGATAAGAGAGGACACATCTCTCTATTAGCTACCTATATAACAACCTAAATTAACCCCCAAAACCCCTAAACCACCTCCTTTCAAAAAAAACCAGCCCCTGAAATGCTGACGCGTGGAAGCTTATTGGTCCCGGTTTGACCAAAGGATTAAGTAATTAATATATGCTTGTATATGCATTGATGCCTTGGTGTGCTTATCATGTTTTTATGCTGCAATCCTAGTGTAATTCAAACAGGAGAACTGATAAGGATAACCCACATATATAATACAATTATTGAGGAAATATTAGATTAATCAAGTAATCATGCATGTTTTCTCTAAATAAATTAGGCTACCAAGTAATAATGTTGGTTTAGTCGTTTGGCCTCAACAAGAAGCAAACAAGAGGATGCAATGCATGCATATTGTTTGACTACATCAATGATTAGTTCGATCGCCAGTAGTTAGTTTAGAAAGCGACAGTCGGTTGGGGAGCTGCAAAGATTTGAAGAGAGTTGGGCTTGCAGTTAGAGACAGTTACAATTAGTGGTGGCTACCGGGAATTCTAGCACAATCTAAAGACCAATTTTAAATTTTAAAATAATCTGGCTTTCGCTTTCAGTTACTCGCCTGTCTAGTTGAAAATTGTATGGTCCAATGTAGGTCGCAAACAAAATTGAACTGCTGCATCTTCTGTGGTGCTAAAAAACATACATTGGCTAAGCAGAAGAAGAAAAATTAAATATCACGTGTACACTTTTCATAGCAGTTCAGTAGAAGCCTCTTGCAGGAATATTTGTGCGCGCTGAACAAAAACGAGCTAAGCTACAGACTTAGTAGAGTAGCAAAACTCTGGAAGCATGTCAAATTAGTTGTATTCAGTTAACCTATCATATTGAAAGTATTTAGTTAAGAAACGACATCTATCTGTCAGACCTGCGTTCAATGATTAGAGCGCGCAAGTCAATCGGTGGAGGTTGCATCCATACGATCGTTGGAACCGCGATCTCATATGTTAGTTAATTAAGACGACAATCATTCCTCTCGATCTCATATGCTAGTTACTGTAGATCCTATTTAAGCACCATCATTGTCGCAATCATTCCTCACCTCCAAATCCACTCTCGGTCGCCACAACATCTAGCAAGCTAGCTAGGTGCGAGAGAAGCTCAATCATCTATGTACCTGTTTCTGGGACTCTCTCGAGCAGAAACATGGCAACTGGGATGCGCTTCCTGCAGCTGTTCACCGCCGTTCTTGCGTTCTGCTTTGCGCCGGCCAATTCCAACTGGATCCCGGCCACCGCCACCTTCTACGGCGGCGCCGACGGCTCCGACACAATGGGTAAGCTCGCTAATCTAGCGTTAATTCCGGCTTGCCCCGGCACCATCAATTGTCACAATACTACTACAGTATGGTTTATGCATGCTACGCATGTAATGCAATCCATGTGTGCGTGTGTCTGAAACTCTGAATGTGTTTGCATGTGCAATGTGAAGGTGGCGCGTGTGGGTACGAGAACCTATACGTTGCGGGGTACGGGATCAACAACGTGGCGCTGAGCACCGCGCTGTTCAACGACGGCGCATCATGTGGGCAGTGTTACGTCATCATTTGCGACACGAGCAAGTCGGATATGTGCAAGCCTGGAACCTCCATCACGTCTCTGCCACCAACTTCTGCCCTCCCAACTGGGATCTCCCCAGCGACAACGGCGGGTGGTGCAACCCTCCCCGACACCACTTCGACATGTCCCAGCCCGCCTGGGAGAACATCGGCATCTACCGCGCCGGCATCATCCCCGTCTTCTACCAGCAGGTCAAGTGCTGGAGGCAGGATGGTGTGCGGTTCACCATCAACGGCTTCAACTACTTTGAGCTGGTGCTCATGACCAACATCGCCGGGAGCGGGTCAATTAAGAGCATGTCGGTGAAAGGGACCAAGACCGCATGGATCCCGATGTCCAGGAACTGGGGCGCCAACTGGCACTGCCTCTCGGGACTGGTGGGCCAGGCGCTCAGCTTTGCCATCACCTCCACCGGAGGCCAGTACCATGTCTTTCAGGATGTCTTGCCGGCCTGGTGGCAGTTTGGACAAACCTTCACCACCTGGCGCCAGTTCGACTACTAGAACAAACACTACTAGTATTAGCAAATCATTTCTAGACATATACACTACCGCTATTATTATCGACGAGGTGTCATTGTACTTATAATTTCTCACCTGCACATATGATTGTTTCTTTGATTTATTTTGATTAACTATTCGTTTCCCGTATCAACAGTGAATTGTAGCCTCACCTGTTCAAATATTATTTGGCATGAAACTACTAGGGAAGATCAATATTTAATATACATCCTCAAATCACTGATGATTTGTCATGAAGGCAATCATCAGACCTTTACAAACTTACGGGAGCACACCACATGCAAGGATACTTCCAGGAAAGACTCCTCCACCCAGGGGCGGACCCAGAACAAAAATTACCCGGGATCCCACGTCTATCATATATATTTGGATACCAAGTACTAATATAGCCGCCGCCGCCGACCCTAGCCGCCACCTCCTTCCTTTCCTCCTGCCGCCGCCGGCGAGCGCCGCTGGGCAAAGTCCGCGCAGTGCCGGCGGCGACGGGATCTCGCCTGCCTTCTCCTGGAGCAGGGGCATGGGCTCCTTCCTCGGCTGGCGGCGGAACTCGGCGGTTGGCGCGGGCCAAGGCTGGGTGGTGCGCTGGTGGGATCTCGAGGCGGCGGCTCGCTGGTGCAGACGGCGCTTCTGACGGGCAGGAGTGCTCGTCGGTGAGGTAGGCCGGATCTCGGCTGCTGGGCAGCGAGGTCCCGGTGGGCGCTGGTCATGGCACGGGGAGGCCCCGGGTTCCCCTCGTCAGATCGGAGGCGATCTGGTCCGCTCGTGATGCATGACCTCCGGCCGGTCTGGCTCATGTTGTGGCTGGTTCGGAGGAGGCGGCAAGGTGCTTGGCCGGGGGAAACCTTTGGCCGCCGGTGGCGGTCACGGCGTCGATGGCGTCTCGAACGCCATTCCCTCCTTGGTGGCGGCGCCGAGGCTATACCTCCCCTGCCTCCCCCCTTCCCCTATGCCCGAGTGAAAACCCTAGCCCCGGTGGCTAAGCGGCGGCGGCGCCACAGCGTCGTCACCTTCTTGAAGGCGCCGACTTGGGCCTGGGGATGCTGGGTGTGCATGGCGAGTTTGTCTGGTTCCTGGTGGCGGCATGTCTGATCTACCGCGTTGCAGCTCTTGGTTGCGTTGCTTATCTTCCGGCCGTGTCGTCGATGGCGACCTCGCCCTTCCTCACCTTGTACTTGCCATGGTGGAGCGGTACTTCATCTCACTCATTGATGGCGGCGGAGATCGGCGGCATGGCACCGTGGAGGCTCGGCGTCCGATGCGCGGAGATGGACTCGCGCAGGAGGAGGTAGTTGTCTGGCGTCATGGTGACGTCGATGGTTGATGTGGCCTTCACAAGGTAGAAGACTCAATATCATCTGAAGACGGGCCTGTGGAAGATGGCGGCGACGATGCAAGAGTGCGTCTGACCGGATTGTGCCCCAGACCCGGTATGTGGCTCGGCTGGGGCTTCCGGCTTTTGATGTTAGGTTTAGGTGAGTGGTTTGGGTAGGGGCCCAGCTAGCATCCCTTCATCATATGGATATGAGTAGCGGCATATGTTGCCAAGATGGTGGATTCAGGTATATTATTTGTAATACTTTGTAAGGTCCTCAAGAATAATTAATAAAGTGACCGTATGCATCTCCAAGATGTAGAGGCCGGGGGTCATCCTCCTTTTCTAAAAAAAAGTACTAATATAGCTAAATATAACACATTTAACAATACAATATACCTAGAATACGATATAACCATGAATATGCTTACCAATGATCCAAAATAAAGAGTTTCACTTGAAATATTAGTTGATCGTAGGAAATTGATCATCAAAGAAAAATCAAAGTGTCCAAATTATGAATAAAGTATAACCGACGATGAGAAAATGCAACATCAGATCTTGATTGCCTACAAATAAAAAAACAAAACCACTAAATAACATATTAATTATAGTTGTGTAATAATAAGTAAGTTAAAACCATTACCTTCCTAAAATGGTTTCCTACGTTCTTTCATGGCTTCAAAGCGATCAATTACCGCATCATTGGTAACCTTCCTCATTTCGCTTTTCTCCACATAACAAATAAGGTTGTACTTCAAGGAGTCATCACCAAGACGATTGCGCAAATATGTCTTCACAATTCTCATAGCTGAAAAAGATCTCTCAACTGTAGCAGTGGCAACAGGCAATACTAGTGCTAGCTTCAAAAGTCGATAAACCAAGGGATAGACAATATGTTTTTTTGTCTCCACCATTTTTTGAGAGAGCTCATAAATATTACTTAAACCAGAGAAGCGATCATCTGCTCGGACATCAGCAATGTAAAGATGAAGGTGATGTCTAAGGTCCCTCAGTTCTCCATCATCGAAATATTTTGGATAAAGTTTAGCTAGACTCATCAAATGCTCTAAGTTGAAATCACGAAATGATTCATTTGGGCTCAAAGCAGCTGAGCAAACAAGTAGTTCCGAATTTTTCTCATTGAAGCGATTATCAAGTTCTTGAAGCAGCCAATCAATAACATCATTAAAACAATCCACTTCATAATGATGCCTATTAGTGATACTTGTTTTTTTCCGTGGCTTCTTTGGATTCACATATTGGTCTTCCATTTCCAACTTGGAAATGTCATGCTTGTCACAAAAGACATATGCTTCTTGTAGGACAGATTCCCATCCATTTCCCCTTAGATCATTCAAGGAGGCTTTGGTTGAATACACACAATTTATGGAATTTACAATGCCCTCATTCTTGCGTTGTAGGGCCAATGATAATGTGTTTGTGATTATCAATATAGTTGACATAAGTTGTAAGTAGAACACGAAATCAAAAGACTGGAAATAAACAAGAAGACCACATGCCTGCCTTCTATTTGTGTCATCCTTGTCTTCTTCTTCCACATATTCTAGCACTTTGACAACTGTAGGGAACATATCAATCAAACTCTTAAGAGTTCTGTAGTGAGAACTCCATCGAGTGTCTCCGGGTCTTTGAAGAGCTAGTTCCTGATTTAATCATGCACCACTTTTTAGTAGTCCACAACCTAAAGCTTCACACACTTGTTCTTTATATTTGTCTCGAATCAAGTCCTTTCTCTTTGAAGATCCAGAGACCACATTCAACAAGACTGAGATCATATCAAAAAAATTACCACTGCATTTGTGCTTCCGAACAACAGCCACAACAAGTAGCTGAAGCTGATGTGCAAAACAGTGAACATAATATGCTGTGCTATTCTCTCTCATGATTAAGGATTGCAAGCCATTAAACTCACCTCGCATATTGCTCGCACCGTCATATCCTTCCCCTCTAACTTGCTTCAAACTTAACTTATATTCTGCAAATAAATCATCAATGGCAGATTTGAGATACTTGAAAGTTGTCTCCTTCACATGAGTAAGGCCAACTAATGTCTCTATGGCACTTCCACATTTACCAACATACCGCAACACCACCGACATTTGCTCTTTACCAGCCACATCCCTTGACTCATCAACCAGCAAAGAAAATACATCATTGCCAATTTCCCGAAGAACAGAATGCAATATCTCCTTTGCAAAACATTCAACTATGTCCTTCTGAATCTTTGAAGAAGTCAACTGATTATTACCTGGAGCATTATGGGACACAACTTTTCTTACCTCTGGATTTGCCCTGCTGTATAAGCATGAAATTCCTTGAAATTGCCTTTATTGAGAGACTCGTCAAACTCACCGTGGCCACGGAAAGGCAACCCTTGCTTCAGTAACACTCTAGTAACATCAATTGAGGCATTTAGTCGAGTATAATAAGCATTCCTCTCAGCGTTACTTTGGTTGTTTAGAGCAACATAAATGTGTTGCTTTTGTTTCAGCAAAGCATCACAATCTCTTTTTGCTTGGTTGTGAGCACTATTGATGTCTCCTACATGCTCCCTTAATCTATATTTCTTATTCCAACTTGACCAACCATTTGCAACAAATGCATCATATCCAGCTTCTTTCTTCTTGCGCGGTCTAAACAAGAAACAACAAAAACAATATGCTTTTCGTTTGGACTCACTATACTCAAGCCAGCTCTCAAACTCATCAAACCATTCCCGAACGAACCTTCTATCTTTACCACATATTTCTGTCACTTCAAAATAAGTTGTACGAGGTTGAGAAGGGCCATTGGCCAAATACTTCCTTCTTACCATATCTCTCTGATTCGGATGGTACTCATCTATGCTTCTCCTTTTACCTGGATCAAATTGAATTTCTTCTTCCCAATTGAGCTCTTCAACTTCAAAGGAATTTCTTGTAGTATTAGCAGAACTAGGTTCATGTGTGGAGGCATCATTTTGTCCATGTGATGATGGCGGGGTCGGAACATCAATCTGTTCATGTGGTGAGGCATCAATTTGTCTATCCGATGGTGTCGGGACCGAGCCATCATTCTGATTATTTTCGTGTGACGGACCAACATTTTCATCTTGCACCGAGGTTCTCCTCTTTTTTAGAAACCTTTCCATGAACTGAGCCTCTCCTGAAATTTGTAATTTATTCAGATAATTAAAATTTGCATGAAAGAAAAGAACTATGAATCATGTGTACATACATAATATTAATACTTGTCATATAAAACATACTTGACATGGTGCCGGTGCTTCCAGCCGTCTCCACTGGTTGCACAATTATCTCAAATAGTCCAATTACCCAATACAGTCAAAATCTCTAGTATTATCCAGTACCCCTAATTCCCTAGGGTTAGGGAAACAAAGCAATAATTAGATCAAGATTTATAAATAGAGGCTGAGGCAGAGGCACATCGAATTGGGGGTCTGATGCAGGGTACCTATGCCTTCTTTTCTTCACTGATTCGGTGACTTGTCGTGATCTGCCGATAGGTGGCGAGTACAGAGGCGAAATAGGAAGGGCACGAAGCGCAGTCGAGCAGACGAATAGGCGAGGTGAAGGGCCGGACGAAGGCAGTATCGATTGATCGATGTACTGCTCGCATCCCTGGAAAGGCTGGACTCGGCCTCCGTGGCTTTCATCCTAGGCTGGGGCCTGGGCATTGGGCTGCACTTGCGCTATGTTGGATGGAGCCTGGTTGTACGGGTGTCCTTGTAGGAAATTTAGGGGTGTCCCATTGTATATGTGCTCTATATTTATAAGGTACGAGAGATTTTTACCCGGTGTCCTGTGCTACCTGTTGGGCTAACGTGGGCTCGCCCCTGCCTCCACCTAAGATTCCCAAAACTCTAAGGATAACAAGTTTGGTATAGCACAAGTAGGAGGATCACGATTTTCTTTGGTGGAACTGTAGATCTAGGGTTCCTCTTTGAATCCTCAAATATTTGTCCGAGGAATCAATGGGGGATGAGATTTTTCCATTCAACAATGGGGGAGGGCGGCTCAGATTTCCAAGATTGGGTCTAGAGGTAGAGGAAGGGTGGCTTATATAGCTCCCTTTAAATGAAATTGTTACCCCTA
Source organism: Aegilops bicornis (assembly GCA_021605145.1). Lineage (NCBI taxonomy): Eukaryota > Viridiplantae > Streptophyta > Magnoliopsida > Poales > Poaceae > Aegilops > Aegilops bicornis. The sequence continues at coordinate 596,132,400 of CM038672.1, forward strand.
CTTGCAGCGCAATCCAGAGGTCAGGGGTCGGAGCCCTTGAGATCCGCCCTATCCAGAACCAAAACCTGAGGATCGGTATCCCGGAAATCCTAGGGATGGAGCCCCAGAGATCCAGCCTATCCAGAGAAGGTGACATTGGGTACCCCGAAGATCCAGGGGTCAGGGTTGGAGCTCTGGGTGTCCAACGGCGATGTCAACTGGACCCTCGAGATCCGGGGGCCTTGGACCCTTGGAGTTCCGAGGTATACAAAGGGGATGCCAGTGTTGGGTTTGAGATGGGCTTTTCTAACATGGCTTTGTGTATGGATCTTGGGTGTTGGTTTTGATGAAAATGGTGTATCATGATCCCCAAACTTATACAAGACCTAAACCACACTTAATAGTTCACCCTTCCTATGACTTAAAAGACAAGATTCTCTTACCTTTTGCAGTAGTCGACACCTTTTTACCTGAATGGAGGTCTCTCACCTCCATCATTTTCATCAATTGCGACTAAACACCTGAGGGTCACTCAGTTAAAGTATTAGTCCCACTAATCATATGTCATGAACACTAAAACACACTTAAGGGCCAGTTCTTTTGCAGCTTATTTCAGCTTATTGTCAAAAAAAGCTATAAGCTGAAAAGAACTCATTTTAGAGAAGCCAGCTCAGCTTATTTCTACCTCCTCCTCCTTCACAATGAGAAAAAGCTGGGGTCGGGTGGCTTCCCGCAGCTTCTGACTTAAAAACGAAAGGGTATAGGGACGTGCCCCTCTAGTTCGATCTTATTACATCAATATTGCCACCCCCAGTCCCGCACAGAACCACCGGTCGCAAAAAAAAATCAGCAGCGCTCGATCCCCTCCCCCCGCTCGACTCCTCCTGCTCTGTTCTCCGCTCCGCCTAGGGTTCCTCCAGTCACCGCCGCCGCCGTCGCCGCCGGCCCTCCAATCCTCTGGACCTCGACGAGGCCAGCGAGATGGCATGTGGATAGGACTGCATCTTCCACCCCCCAACTCCCACGGGCGCGACCCCTCCCTCGGCCGCATCCCCTCCGTCCCCTTTGTCCAGGAGCAGCGCCTGGCCAGGTCCGCCCAGGGCCCCTCTCCGGCAAACGGCGCCCATCTCCGACGGTCGGCGAACCCCTTTCCCCCTGCCCTCCTCCTGGCCGTGAGCCACCAAGGTGAGCAGCTCCTGTGATTTTTTTGCAAAAAAAAATCATGTATATTAGTTGTAAGCTACTGCTGAAGGATGATGATTTCATCTTGATTGTACTACTGCTGAAGTATGATGATTCCATGTAATAATTTAGGGATCATTTTTATTCAGTACTTCTCAAGTACTCGTACTACATGAGATAGTGATGCACGTATGATATTCGTATGCGAGACAATGATCTTCCTTATGCTTGATTATAACAAGTTTTGGTGCTTGAAAGTCAAATTTATGTTCATATGGGCAACAAAATGATAAAAATAGCGCAATATCATTTAATCCGAACAACAAGACAGTCCAAGGGCATTACGGACTTTTCATGACCATACCACATGAAGCTGAAAAAAGCGAGCCTTTGAAAAGAACTGGCTAGCTTATTTTCTGGAGCTTATTTCCACAGCAGCTTATCTTGAGCTTATTTCCACAGCAGCTTATTTCCACAGCATACCTCAAAAGAACTGGCCCTTAAGGGGTTTGATATATCTTCTATATCACTAAGCTCCCTAAGGGTGGAAGGGCTAAGAATCAATTAAGGAGAATTGATTTTGCTGGGTGACCCCAATTTTGACCAGGTCGTGCACCCACGGCCCACCATGCCTCCCCTCCCATCTTCTCTAACCTTCCGTCCCTTCCTCGTTTGAAAATAAAAATCTCATGTTTCTTTCGAGCAGATCCAACATCGTCGGTCCATGGCTCGCCCTCGCACCCCCTCTCCCCTGCCTTCCTCTCCTATCTCTACCTCATTGTCTCTCCTCGGCCCACGACCTCGATAGCCCCTCATAGGGCGTCCTCCCTGCCTCGGCGGGTGGATTGTCCCATGACAGCAGTGGGTGGGGGCGACGGGCACGGGTGGGAGATTTGGGCATCTCCATTTGTGGTCGGCCAGCGTCGGTCTTGTGAGGAATCGATCGTCGGTGAGCTTGAATTTTCAATTAAGGGGATGGAAGAATGTCAAAACACACTGAAACTAGATAAAATTTAACCAAAATCAAGAAATGTAACAAGGGTCACAAGCGGTGATGGGTGGTGGATTGGGAATAGAATGTGGGCATGATAAATCGATTCCATCGAGGACAGAGGGCTTACTGACATTGACTAACGCCTACTGGTGAGGTGATGAGGCCATTGATCAACGCTAGTGCTCACCGTCCAAATCTTCGCTCCGATGCTCAACGCCAATGCTCACCGTCCAAATCTTGTGCTCGCCGCCGCCAGTGTGAGAGTGGAGAAAGGGAAGAGTGGGTCGTGAGAGAAGGATGAGGGGAGTTATGGTGGCGCTTCCGGAAGCACTCTCAAGGAGAGCATGGCTCCTCGCGTGTAGCCTCCAATGCACATGTGCCTCGAGTTGCATCACTCGGGCCTGGCTGTGAAAAAACGATTGATTCAAGCGTTTCTTCTCAGCCAAGCCCGAAGGTGCTTTAAGGTTCGTGCAGGCTAAGATTTTGGTGCTAGACAGCAACCAAACATGCCAAAACTGCATCGCACGGGTCTGGTTGTACCTAATGCACTCAACCAACCGCACCCCATATGATTTCTGTCCCTGCTGGAGATACGTGGCCTAAAAAACGTGCAAATATGATCTCAGTCCCTGCAACTTACGCATCCGATCGGTGGTTGTACATACGCTATACCTAGCACCCTGCTGCTGTCAAAACAAGGAAAAGATAAAAACTTTGCCTCAAAATAAGTGAGAATGTGACTGCTCTGAGAACGCAAGTGCCTGAAACAATCCACAAACCAGGCATACACCACGTGTACTTTGCAATCCACGCAGAAGAAACAGCATACACCAGCCTCCTCCAACAATTCAGATACAGATACAGCAACCCCATATGCAACAGCTGTGCGCATATCGAATTCCTTGCGCCATGACGAAGATTTAGCACAGGTATCTAACATTAACAACTAGCCAGACTCATCGAATTCTAGCCGGAGTGTGATATAACAATTCTTTGTACAACAATCAACACCGAGAGGCATGACAGCAAGAAACTATTTGCCCCGGCGTGCATGTGTTTTGGTACACCGATTGCCTGAACCTTTGCGTACCCATTTGCATTTGAGTTTTTCTTCAGACATACTGCTCTCCTCCATCACAACTACTAAGATCAAAACCGCAAGATATTGCAGGTGACAGATCAATTTTGTAAAGTGTACATGATGTCAGCCTCTCTTCTTGTACTATCTGATAGCTCCAAGAAGATTTGCTCCTCCAAGCTTAGCACCGGTTAAATCCTGTTACCAGAGCAGACATAGTTTAATATTTAAGATAAAGGAGGTAAACAAAAGAATGCAAGATTCTTCAGGATTTCTAATCCTATATAACCAAAAAATGAAACAAGAATATATAACAAATTATTGCTCTTTGTATTCTCAAAATAATTGGGGTAGATAAATTGTTCGAATTATGCATGAAGTGAAATATTTACTATTATTCAGGTAAAATAAATAGCAAACAGGACAACATACAGTTTCACGCAAATCAACTTCTCTCAAGTAGGCTCGCTGAAGATTTGCCCTTGCAAGTTTGCACCCGACAACTTAGCCCCCTGCAAACCAGACTAGCTTAGCATAGGGGTATGAATGACATAGAGGACAAGTATGTGAATACATTGTCAGGTAAGACACCAGAAAAAAATGTTTGACTTAACTAATGTCTTTCATTTATGCATGCTTCATCAAACAGAATAAGTAAACAACATGGCTTACATAACATATCGAACAGTCAATATTCTGGACAAAGATGATGGGTACTGACTCCATGTTATGATAGTTTACTGAGGGTTAGTACACTTTAACTTGTGTGAATGTTAGATGCTTACAGAGAACTAAAGAAAGCCCTGATAAATACTCCCTCTGTAAACAGAATAACTTGTGTGAATTTTAGACTCTTATATTTGTTTACAGAGGGAGTAGATGTTTGTGAGAACTGAGCGCTGGCTCGGATGGCTAGAGCTCACGGGTGTAAGCTTGGCCAGCCACGTTCGATCCACAGGGAGGTCACATTTCTACCTAAAAAACATACAGTTAAGGGAGGGAAACCCCCCCCCCCTTTAACCATGTTTTTTAATCTAAATAGATGTTTGTATATGTTGACATTATGACACTACTTAGTACGGAAGAACATTTAAGATGATAGCACACTTTATTTTAGCTGGAAGCTTCAAACTCTTCAGTTCCAAACATGAAAGTAAAGACAGACTACAAATCCATAAAATTAAAATTCAAGCTTTACGATGAACAGGCATGTATGATATAGAATGTGTAACATAAGATTTGCTACAATAGTTTGGCAACAAGATATTGTGCCACACCAGATATCAACCAGATAATCATCAGACTGTAGCGGTGAGGTTTTCGTTTTAATAAATTTCTATCATAAAGTTATTTTACCTTGAGATTGGCCCCTTCAAGGTTAGCTCCATTCAAATCAGCACCCGTAAGATTAGCATTCTGAAAGTTCATTGGAATTTACAATAAGACACACAAGAAATGAAATAATCAACACCCAAACGTTGACGTTTTCTAATTACTAAAAAGAATATTTATAGGAATCTTCTATGTGTGACTGTCTAGAGAAGAACGACATGGACCTATGAGGACAAAAAGATAGAAATATGTCCTGTATGAAGTTCAAAATTCGAGCACCCATAGTCTGATGCTTTTTGAATTGCTAAAAGTAACTCCACAGGAAGCTTTTACATGTGACTATCTAGGGAAGAATGACATGGAACTATGAATACAAATAGAAACATGTCATGTATGCAGTTAATACTTTGGGCATGTGCAGGACTCTGCTTACATATTTCGGATGCTACACACGTTGCAGAGGTGGAAAATAGATATACCTAAGTGCCACTAGTGGCAGAATTAGCATCTAAGAAGTATGCTTTGTGTCATTCTTTATACGGCGGTAAGACGAGCACCAACCACCCTGACACCTAAGCGCCTAAAGCAGACATAAGTGTAAGGCGCTGCCAGGGCGTCTTGCCGCCTAAGCGACTAAGGCGGGATGCCTTATAAACAATGCTATGTGTATGGTGTTGTTCATTATGATTATTTCGTATGGTGCACAGCGACTTCATATGTCACTATGTCAGCAGGGACTTTCAGCAGCAAAACACAAAACAGGGAACGTTTATGAAGAAATACAATACTCACAACAATTTGCAAACCTGTAAATGGGCTGAACGGACATCTGTCTCAATGAAGCTACATCCCGTTAAGCATGCATCTGCAAAATTGGTCTAGTAAATCAATCGCTTCATACTTGGTTTTTTGAAACTTATAAACTTATAAGAATCTTTTCAAGTATATGATTAAATCTAATTTTGCACACCCCACAGGGAAAGAGAGGGCAAGGGACAGCTTAAGGGCATCCGGGGAAGTCCATGGACATGGATGCGGGAGCCGGCCATCCAAAGCTAGCCGCATACATCCGCCACCCAGTTTCTTTTTAAGTCCGCACGTTCAAAATAGCCGCATATCTAGTTCCAGTTTAGATAATAAAAAATTGTTAAAATGCAACAGTAGTTCTAATTCAAATATTACAATCCAACAAAGTATTCAAATTGTAATAGTTCAAACTTGAATTTAACTAGCACATATGTACTAGTTGTACCCTTTGACCTCCCAGAGATGCTCAATCAAATCTTCCTTCAGTTGCTCATGAGTTGCCCGATAAAGAATTTGTTGATGCATTTGAACAAACTCCTCAAATGTGGCCGGATTCTGGTCTGGAAGTTCGATAGGATCACCCATGTTCTCAAATTCAAGAGCTATGGCAGCATCCTCACCCTCATCCTCCACGATCATGTTGTGCATGATCACACAACATATCATCACCTCCCACAAGGTCTCCGGATCCCATTGTTTTGCAGGTCCACGAACAACTGCAAAACGTGCTTGCAGAACTCCAAATGCCCTCTCAACATCCTTTCTAGCTGCTTCTTGTTTCTGGGCAAGGGGGAGACGGAGTCGTCGAGTTCCGGCAAGGGTGTGGCGGGAGGTCAGGGCCACGGACGCAAGAGAAAACAGATGCTGAGAAAGGTGGGAGGATGGAGGCGCGGGGTCCGGGAGGGGTTTTGGGTGGGACAGGAGTGTCAGAGTTCTACGTGGCTGCTGACTCCGCACTTCGCCCCCAGTTTATTTCGGCTTTGCGGGCAAAATTGCGTCTAGACCGGTCGGTTGACCGATACAGGCCCACGTTGGATGGCTAAACACATCCAGACCGCGTCCGCTTTGGAGATGCCCTAACATGGTAAGTTACAAAGAACTGTCCTAGTGAAACGGTGGTCACAAAGGAAAGAAAATGTAGAAACAGGGAAAGCTTCAGATTTCCTTCAGCGATATACAGTGTGTGTAAACAAAAATAAAAAATTGCAAAATAAGCTGTGATCAAGTTAAATACATGATTTGGGGTAGGGTGGGGGATTGTATACCTTGCAGGTTTGCGCTTTGAACGTTTGCTCTGTCCAGGACAGCTTCTTGAAGATTTGCTCCAGTAAGCTCACACCTGTTATTATCCAAAAATGAGCACTTACAAACAGCATATACAAACAAAAATCAGCATATAAGGAGAGAAATGGATATTAACCAGTTTCTTAGGCACCCATACAAAAAGAAAAGGATAGAAAATATCATCTTAGATACTATCTATGAGACCAGAAGAAGATTGATGGTGTATCTTACTCATGTAAATTTGCCTGTTCAAATGTAGAATGGGCAGCTTCCACCAGCTGCAAAAAACATGCAGCGCAACGCGTTAATGATACAGTATTTCATATTCCATACAAGAATGTCTTGGAAAGTTCCATTTAGCTAGTGAAACTGGATTGAACTGCTTCAAAAGAAGATAACTGACAGTGCAGAATCTTGGTGTGAGTGATAATGTGATATACCCTAAACTTTGCTTTATGAAGATTAGCACACGAGAAGTTGGTTCTCTCGATGCACGCATAGCTGAAGTCCACCTCTGATAAGTCCTGCAAAGTACCAAAAATGCATTTAAAATAGTGCAATTAGTAAACAAGAAAAAACTTAGGAAAAAAGAAAATTGCTTGTTCGACTTTATCATCTATGTAAGATAAGCTGACTAAGTACAGGAATCGCAGCTGTAAACAGTAATGGCAATAGAGAACAACAAGTAGAGTCTCCCTGGAATCTTACAAGCTTAGATAGATCAAGGCCAGATAGATTCAGTCCACGAAATCTGATTTTCTGGGCTTGAATGCACTTGATCACATCTTTGCGTGTCAATTCGGCCTCGCATGAATTGTCAGTCTTTTTCAAAGCCAATTTCTCATTTATGTAATCAGCCAAACCCTACAAAACAAATCATCATGATATGACTACATATGATTACGGAGCTAGAACCCAATGAATCAAATGTACAACGGAGAGTTTCTGAATCTATTACGAGTAACTGGTAGTACTCCGCTTCTCGCAGGAGTTGGTGGTACTCGGACTCTGAGAGCGTGGGGATGGCACCGTCCCTTAGCCAATTGAGGATGTGCCTGAAATGCTTCCCATCCCTGTCCACGAACACCGCCCCCTGCACCCACACTCAGCCTCTGAGCCTACAGCTGCCAGAAAATGGCAACGAGAGAGACAGGGAGCGCCGTCTAGGGACCGTACCGTGGTGGGGTGGTGCGGGAGCGTGTGCCTGCCGCTGAACATGGCGGCGAGCATGGAGTCGGGCTCCCGCTGCGTGAGCGTCTCGGCGGTGGTCGCGTACTTCGTCCCCCCTGCGGCACAGACAACACCGCAGTGATAAGCCTCGAATTCGCGGCCGCGTGGGCCAGACGGGAGAGAGGAATAAGGGGCGGACCGATGTTGAGGAGGACCGGCGCGGCGGAGGAGGAGGACTCCGGCGACTGCATCGGCGCCGCGGCTCGGCGGTTCAGGGTGGAGAGCGGCCGGGGGTTTTGTCCGTGGCGACGAGGTAGGTGAGGAGAGCGGAGCGGAGAGGGATCTGGATTCAGGTGGGGAGGCCGGCCGGGTCGACTGTTCCACTTGCTTCGCCGCTCCCTAGCTTAGCCCACGCACTATTGCGTTCGCTGGTCGCTCTCTATTTTTCATTTTATTTCATTTTACTGATGTTAAATTGCTTTCTTTGTAACTTCCTTCTTTGTAATATGAACTGATTTTGTAAATGTTCAAATTTTCGGTTTGGTGGAATTTTACCTTTCATTTTTAATTATAAAGTAATACTAACCCATGCACGAATAGCCTTGAAAGAATATGAAATTACAAGCAAATCATTGAGGAAACCAGCATTGTCCTCCTTCTGCAGCCATCGCTGCCAGCAGAGTTCGACTCTAGGTCCCTGTATTACCGGTGCAACCTTGTTAAAATTCAAGAGTTGAAAAAGCAGCGGCGGAAAAGTCGTCGATATATTTCAGAAGACGTCTTTGACCATCATATGGACAAATTTTGGCTTTCGTTTTTAATTATAAAGTAATATTAACTCATGCACAAGTTGCCTTGAAAGAATATGAAATTGCAAGCAAATCACTCATGAAACCAGCATTGTCCTCCTTCTGCAACCATCAACGGCGCGTCGCGAGTAGAGTTCAGACTCTAGGTCCTTGTATTACCGGAGCAACCTTGTTCAGAGCATCTCCAACAGCTGCGCAACGCGCCGCGCGCAAAAAACGCATTTGCCGCGCGCCGTTCGCCTTGTTTGGCACGGCCGGCAGCGCTGGCCTCAGCAGACACGTCAAAATTGAGCGCACGCGTAGCTCCAGCGGCCACGCTAAAATGCAGCGCGCGCTAAACATTGCGTATATTTTTTTAATAAAACGATAAATAAATTCATAGAAAAAACGATACATAGATATTTTATATAGTTCCATAGCATAGATAGATAAAAACTACTAGATAGTGCAACGACATAAAAAAACTACTAGATAGTGTAACTACATACGCAATTACAGCCTACTCCTAATCGCCGTCGTCATCGTCATCGTCACCATCCTCGCTGGTCTGGTCCGAGGTATCAAGCCACATGTCGTCCCAACGATCATCATCAGACGTAAAAATTGTCTGCCCACCATTCTCAACGAGTTCGCACTGCGATAGCGCCAGAGCCTTCCGCCGACGCCTGTCCAACTGCTCATCGCGGCGCCTTTGCGTCTCCTCCTCGCGGCGCCTTGCCCAGTAGGCTTGCTCGTAGGTGACGTCCTTCGGGTGACGTTGGCGCCACTCCGCCATGACCCGCTCGTCCTCATGGGCGACGAGGAGGCGGCGCTGCCGCTCAGCGTGCTCCGCACGGTCTTGTGTCGTGCGAAGACGAGGCGGCGGGGCGACGTCCAGCGCTTCGCGGAGCGTGTGGACGTCGTGGAAGTTCATCTGCAGGCGCAGCCTGCCTAGGCGCCACACCGCCGCATCATACGCGCGGGCGGCCTCGTGCGCCGTCTCGAAGGTGCCGAGGCCGAGCCGGAGTTGGCCGGACCGTATCTCGGAGTAGAACCCGCCGTTGGGGCGCTGACGGACGCCGCGGTAGCCCGACGCTCCTCGCCGGTGCGACGGCATGGTGGCGCGTCGGTGGCGGGGCGCTGGAGCGGTGGCGCGCGTGGCAACGGAAGCAAAGGAGGAAGCGGTGGAGGCGCGCGTGGCAGCGGAAGAGGAAAAGAAGTGTGTGGAATAGGCGCGTGGCGAGCGCCGCAATTTAAAGGCGCACCGGAAACGGTGCGCCAAAAATAGCGCGCGACCTGCCGCCTTTTCCCGCGCGTGTGACTTTCCCGCCATACGTCGGAAATACCGAACGCCCCGCTGCAGGCGCTTAAAACTTCGGTTTATCGCAAGACACGCCTTTTGACGCGGCTGTTAGAGATGCTCTCAAGAGTTGAATAAGCAGAGGTGGAGAAGTCGTCGATATAGATCAGAAGACGTCTTTGACCATCATATGGACTAATCGATGACCCGAAAAGGCTAGCGCCAGGGAGGGGCCAGAAGATAATCTAAAGTTTGGGAAGACAGAGGAGAGGGACATAAACCTCGCAAGTTCCAGCCGCATCTGGCTAAACTTTATCGGACCAAGAAGGAACTGGAGAACAAAATCACGTCACGATGCTGTCCCCTCGTTAAAATGCCATGCTGTGACAAAACCCTAATCACGGCGGGCTGAACGATTGCAGATCAACATCATCCTCGACTTTGTCAACGCTGCTCCGATGGAAGTAGTCGACTTGGGAAAATTCAATGAGCCATTAGTCTCAAGTTGTCACTGCACCAACTCCATTGGTGATAAAGGACAATATCACCCATGAAATCACAGAACCAACGCGCGTACATCCAAGGGGAGGAGAACCACCCCCCCCCCCCCCTCACACCCACACGGCGATATAGGCGGAACGAGTGAAAACTATAGTCGCCCTCTTTTCTTCTTTACACTAGGAAAATCAACGCTCGTTTTACATTTCTGTTCAACCACCATTTTTCCACAAATTAATTGAAATCAACTAAAAATTTGGGGAAACTCGACAAGATTGAATTACGTTTGAATTCCGCTGAGATAGTTTGTCACCGCATAGTTTTGAAAAAAATGTGAATATATAACGATTGGAATTGTTGAATCTCATTGAAAACGAGAACCCAATGTTTAATTTGGCATTTTTAGATCAGTTTGGATATTTATTATAGCTTTTTCTAAGAACGCTATAGCTTTGCCGATGTCTACATATCAATTGGGGTTTTGGGCTAGATTCTACCAAAGATGTGATCCTGTTTTGGGCTCATGCAATTTTACTCTACCTCTTGGGCCATTTTTCCGTAACGTGTTTATCCCATGGGTCGTGTACATGACCTATTCCTTGGCATATCCTAAACGGCGCTCGCTGCGCCCGTTACAGTACTATGCGCAATCGGGCGCACACCCCCCTGCTGCGCTGGGCCGGCCCGTTGTCATTTTTTTTCTTCTGTTTCAAATTGAATCAACCCAAAAAATGGTGTGTTTGAGGCGGGGTTCGAGCCCAGGATCTCCACGTTCAAAGAGCAGCGCCCCGTCCACTACAACAAGTCAATGGATGTGTCTAGATACTTCCTTTGTTTTATTTATTCTTTGTAAAGGTCGCGGAATCCGGGGTTCTTTTTTTGGAACGGTTTTTTACTTTTCTTTTTTCGTTTTGTGTTTATTTTTTCCTTTACTAAATGCGTGAACTTTTTACAATTCGTGATTATTTTTTAAAATAAGTCATTTTGTTTGGAACGGTTTTGTTCGGTGTTTTTTTTCTTTTGTTCACTTGAATGTACTATTTTTCAAAATCGATGAACTTTTTTCTAAATTCGGTGATTTTTTTGAATTGGATGACTTTTTTCGAAATCAATGAACTTTTTAACAAAATTGTTGAACTTTTTTCAAATTTGATGAACTTTTTTCTAAATCGATGAACTTTTTTCCAATATTGATGAACTTTTTTCAAATTCGATTAACTCTTTTCCAATATTGATGAACTTTTTTCCAAAATCGATGAACTTCTTTCAAATTTGTGAACTTTTTTTAAATCGATGAACTTTTTTGAAAATTGATAAACTATATTTGTGAATCACTGAACTTTTTGTTCAAAATCAATGAAGCTTTTTCAGATTTTCTGGACTTTTCTAAAAATTGACGAACTTCTTCGGATTTTTGTGAAGTTTTTGTAAATGGATGAATTTTATTCTAATCCGTGGCTCTTTCTAAAATATGTGGACTTTCAAAAAAAATTGATGAAATTTTTTTCAAATTTGATGAACTTTTTTTAAAGTTGATGAAGTATTTTCAATATCGATGAACTTTTTTCAAATTGATAAACAGTTTTAGAGAATCGATGAACTTTTTTAGGGAATCGGTGAACTTTTTTTGAAAATTGATGACCATTTGTTCAAAATGATGAACTTTTTTCAAATTTGTGAACTTCTTTGAAAATCGATGAACTTTTTTAGAATACATGACTTCTTTTTTCTAATTCGTGATGTTTTTTAAATTTGTGAACATTCAATGTTTGTTCACATTTCTTTCAAAGAAGTCACTTTTTCTAATTAGTGCGGCTATAGTTTTGGTTTAATATGTTTCGCGTTGAAAACTTTCACAGAGGGCTTAATACCTTTATTGGTAGGCCAACCATGCGCTTATGCATATTGGTGCAAGTTCGATACCTCACGAGATCGAATTTTTCCTGGTGGTTTTCGCGCTGTAAATACTTTTTACACTGTGAGCGTGTTCATGGGCCGGCCCGCTAGCGCGCTGCTGTAGGCGCCCGTTGCCTCAGTGGGCGCCTTAGGAGCTCCCCTATTCCTTCGTGTATATTTATATCCTCTTCTCAAGAAAAATTATATCTGATCGGTACAAATTTTCAGGAAAAAAACAGTCGGTCCATAGCAAGCAGCGTTGGTGATGAACGATTAGGGCATCTCCAACACTGACCCCCAACTGGACACCGTACCCGTCCACGGACACTGATGCAGGATCTGGCCATCCAACCATGCCAGCATACATTTCAAACCGGATGAAATCATGCAACCACGGCGAAATTCGGCAAAGTTCCGACATAACTAATAGAAAATAGCTCGCAACACTCAAAGTATAATTATAGAAATAGCACAATTCATCCACGCAAATATCTCCAGTACAACAATTGTTCAAAATCAATGTGATAATAAGATGTTCGACATGTTTTCCGGAATCATCTATTTCAATTCAATGATACTAGAGTCAGAACCGGCACATGTTGTCCCACACAAACTACTCTTTGAATTTCATCCAACAATGTATGTGCGTGAATGGTCTGCCTGAAGGAAATATGTCCTAGAGGCAATAATAAAGTTGTTATTTATATTTCCTTATATCATGATAAATGTTTGTTATTCGTACTAGAATTGTATTAACCGGAAATTTAGTACATGTGTGAATACATGGACAAACAGAGTGTTCCTAATATGCCTCCACTAGACTAGCTCGTTAATCAAAGATGGTTAAGTTTCCTAGCCATAGACATGTGTTGTCATTTGATGAACGGGATCACATCATTAGAGAATGATGTGATGGACAAGACCCATCCGTTAGCTTAGCACTATGATTGTTTAGTTTATTGCTATTGCTTTCTTCATGACTTATACATGTTCCTATGACTATGATATTATGCAACTCCCGAATACCAGAGAAACACTTAGTGTGCTATGAAACATCACAACGTAACTGGATGATTATAAAGGTGCTCTACAGGTGTCTCCGATGGTGTTTGTTGAGTTGGCATAGATTGAGATTAAGATTTGTGAAAGCGCAATAAAGTGAAAGCACGAAAACTAATAGCAACTAGGTAGTAAAGATCAGGATGGAAGATAGTATGAAGCCAAACAATGATAGTAGTCACACAGTGGAGTCAAACAGGTAGTGCAAGCAGGCAATGACTTCACGAAGACAAACTGTAAATAAAGAGGAGGAGAGGATAGAACCAGTCACTTGGTGAGGTGTTGGGGAACGTAGTAATTTCAAAATTTTCCTACGCACACGCAAGATCATGGTGATGGCATAGCAACGAGAGGGGAGAGTGTCTGTCCACGTACCCTCGTAGACCGAAAGCGGAAGCGTTATAACAACGCGGTTGATGTAGTCGTGCGTCTTCACGATCCGACCGATCCAAGCACCGAACGTCACGGCACCTCCGGAGTTACGCACATCGTTCAGCTCGATGACTATCCCGGACTCCGATCCAGCAAAGTGTCGGGATGAGTTCCACAAGACGACGGCGTGGTGGCGATGATGATGCTCCACCGACGCAGGGCTTCGCCTAAGCTCTGACGATATGACTTCTCCGGCGAGGGCTTCGCCTAAGCTCATGACGATATGACCGAAGTGGAATATGGTGGAAGGGGCACCGACACGGCTAAGGAACGATCCGTAGATCAACTTGTGTGTCCATGGGTGCCCCCCCGTCAGATATAAAGGAGTGGAGGAGGGAGGGCGGCCCTCTCTATGGCGCGCCCTAGGGGAGTCCTACTCCCACCGGGAGTAGGATTCCCCTTCCTAGTCCAACTAGGAAACCTTCCATGTAGTAGGAGTAGGAGAGAAGGAAAGGGAAGGGAAAAGGAGAAGGAAGGAAGGGGCGCCTTCCCTAGTCAATTCGGACCAGACCAAGGGAAGGGTGCGGCCACCCTTGAGGCCCTTTTCCTTCTTTCCCGTATGGCCCAATAAGGCCCAATACGTATTCCCGTAACTCTCGGTACTCGAAAAATACCCGAATCACTCGGAACCTTTTCGAACTCGAATATAGTCGTCCAATATATCGATCTTTACGTCTCGACCATTTCGAGACTCCTCGTCATGTCCCCGATCTCATCCGGGACTCCGAACTCCTTCGGTACATCAAAACTCATAAACTCATAATATAAGCATCGCCGAAACCTTAAGCGTGCGGACCCTACGGGTTCGAGAACTATGTAGACATGACTTAGAACTATTCTCGGTCAATAACCAATAGCGGGACCTGGATGCCCATATTGGCTCCTACATATTCTACGAAGATCTTTATCGGTCAAACCGCATAACAACATCGTTGTTCCTTTTGTCATCGGTATGTTACTTGCCCGAGATTCGATCGTCGGTATCCAATACCTAGTTCAATCTCGTTAAGCAAGTCTCTTTACTCGTTCCGTAATACATCATCTCGCAACTAGCTTATTAGTTGCAATGCTTGCAAAGGCTTATATGATGTGTATTACGAGAAGGCCCAGAGATACCTCTCAGAGCAATCGGAGTGACAAAACCTAATCTCGAAATACGCCAACCCAACATGTACCTTTGGAGACACCTGTAGTACTCCTTTATAATTACCCGATTACGTTGTGACGTTTGGTAGTACCCAAAGTGTTCCTCCGGTAAACGGGAGTTGCATAATCTCATAGTTATAGGAACATGTATAAGTCATGAAGAAAGCAATAGCAACATACTAAACTATCAAGTGCTAGGCTAACGGAATGGGTCATGTCAATCAGATCATTCTCCTAATGATGTGATCCCGTTAATCAAATGACAACTCATGTCTATGGTTAGGAAACATAACCATCTTGATTAACGAGCTAGTCAAGTAGAGGCATACTAGTGACACTCTGTTTGTCTATGTATTCACACATGTATTATGTTTCCGGTTAATACAATTCTAGCATGAATAATAAACATTTATCATGAAATAAGGAAATAAATAATAACTTTATTATTGCCTCTAGGGCATATTTCCTTGAGTCTCCCACTTGCACTAGAGTCAATAATCTAGTTCACATCATCATGTGATTCAACACTAATATTCACATCTGTATGTGATTAACACCCATAGTTCACATCGTCATGTGACCAACACCCAAAGGGTTTACTAGAGTCAATAATCTAGTTCACATCGCTATGTGATTAACACCCAAAGAGTACTAAGGGATGATCATGTTTTGCTCGTGAGAGAAGCTTAGTCAGCAGATTACATCACATTCAGAGCCGTATGTATTTTGCAAATATTCTATGTCTACAATGCTCGCACGGGCTACTCTAGCTAATTGCTCCCACTTACAATATGTATCCAGATTGAGACTTAGAGTCATCTGGATCAGTGTAAAAAGCTTGCATCGATGTAACTCTTTATGACGGGCTCTTTTATCACCTCCATAATCGAGAAATATTTCCTTAGTCCTCACTAAGGATGTTCTTGACCAATGTCCAGTGATCTACTCCTAGATCACTATTGAACTCCTTGCAAAATTCAGAGCAAGGTATACAATAGGTGCAGTACATAGCATAGCATACTTTATAGAACCTATGGTGAGGCATAGGGAATGACTTTCATTCTCTTTTCTATTTTCTGCTTTGTGGTCGGGATTTGAGTCTTACTCAATTTCACACCTTTGCAACACAGGCAAGAACTTTTCTTTGACTGTTCCATTTTGAACTACTTCAAAATCTTGACAAGGTATGTTCTTATTGAAAAAAACTCATCAAGCGTTTTGATCTATCTCAATAGATCTTGATGCTCAATTTATGCATAGCTTCACCGAGGTCCTTCTTTGAAAAACTCCTTTCAAATACTCCTTTATGCTTTGAGAATAATTCTACATTATTTCCGATCAACAATATGTCATTCACATATACTTATCGTAAATGTTGTAGTGCTCCCACTCACTTTCTTGTAAATACAGGCTTTTCCAAAAGTCTGCATAAAACCATATGCTTTGATCACACTATCAAAGCGTTTATTCCAACTCGAGATGCTTGCAGGTCCATAGATGGATCATTGGAGCTTGCACATTTTGTTAGCTCCTTTAGGATTGACAAAACCTTCGGTTGCATCATATACAACTCTTCTTTAATAAAACCATTAAAGAATGTAGTTTTGACATCCATTTGCCAGATTTCATAAAATGTGGCAATTGCTAACATATGATTCGGACAGACTTTAAGCATCGCTACGCTTGAGAAAATCTCATTGTAGTCAACACCTTGAACTTGTCGAAAACCTTTACTGCGACAAGTCGAGCTTTGTAGATAGTAATACTACTATCAGCATTTGTCTTCCTCTTGAAGATCCATTTATATAATATGGCTTGCCGATCATCGGCAACTCCATCAAAGTCCACACTTTGTTCTCATACATGGATCCCATCTCGATTTCATGGTCTCAAACCATTTCGCGGAATCTGGGCTCATCATCGCTTCCTCATAGTTCGTAGGTTCATCATGGTCTAGTAACATGACTTCCAGAATAGGATTACCGTACCACTCACAGTGCGGACTGTACTGGAAGACCTACAAGGTTTTGTAATAACTTGATCTGAAGTTTCATGATCATCATCATTAGCTTCCTCACTAATTGGTGTAGGAATCACTTTGGAACTGATTTACGTGATGAACTACTTTCCAATTCGGGAGAAGGTACAAATTACCTTATCAAGCTCTTACTTTCCTCCCACTCACTTCTTTCGAGAGAAACTTCTTCTCGAGAAAGGATCCACCTTAGCAACGAATAACTTGCCTTGGATCTGTGATAGAAGGTGTACCCGATAGTTGCCTTTGGGTATTCTATGAGGATGCACTCCTCCGATTTGGGTTCGAGCTTATCGGTGAAACCTTTTTCACATAAGCATCACAACTCCAAATTTTAAGAAACGACGACTTAGGTTTCTTGTTAAACCATAGTTCATACTGATGTCACCTCAACGGATTTAGATGGTGTCCTATTAAACGTGAATGCAATTGTCTCTAATGCATGACCCCAAAGCGATAGTGGTAAATCGGTAAGAGACATCATTGATCGCATCATATCTAAATTAAGTACGGTTACGTCGTTCGGACACACCATAACGTTGTGGTGTTCGTGGCGTGAGCTGTGATACTATTCCTGTTTGTTTTAATTGAAGACCTAACTCGTAACTCAAATATTCATCTCCACGATCGGATCGCGAAACTTTATTTTCTTGTCACGATGATTTTCTACTTCACTCTGAAATTCTTTGAACTTTTCAACTATTTCAGACTTATGTTTCATCAAGAAGATATACGCATATCTGCTCAAATCATCTGTGAAGGTCGAGAAAATAATGATACTTGCCACGAGCATCAACACTCATTGAATCGCATACATCGGTATGTATTATTTTCAATAAGTCGGTAGCTTGTTCCATTGTTAGGAGAACGGAGTTTTAGTCATCTTGCCCAAAAGGCACGGTTCGTAAGCATCAAATGATTCATAATCAAGTGATTCCAAAAGTCCATCGACATGGAGTTTTCTTCATGCGCTTTACACCAATATGACCTAAGCGGCGATTACCACAAATAAGTTGCACTATCATTATTAACTTTGCATCTTTTGGTTTCAATATTATGAATATGTGTATCACTATGATCGAGATCCAATGAACCATTTTCATTGGGTGTGTAACCATATAAGGTTTTATTCATGTAAGCAGAACAACAATTTATTCTCTTACTTAAATGAATAACCGTATTGCAATAAACATGATCAAATCATATTTATGCTCAACACCAAATAACACTTATTTAGGTTCCACACTAATTCCGAAAGTATAGGGAGTGTGCGATGATGATCATATCAATCTTGGAACTATTTCCAACACTCATCGTCACTTCAACTTCAACTAGTATCTTTTCATTACGCAACTCCGTTTCAAGTTACTATTCTTAGCAACCGAACCCGATTATCAAATACCGAGGTTCTGCGATCACTATTAAAATACACATCTATTATCTGTATATCAAATATACCTTTGTTCTCTTTGCTATCCTTCTTATCCGCCAAATACTTGGGGTAGTTCCGATTCTAGTGAACAGTTCCATTGCAGCAAAAGCACTTAGTCTCGTGCTTAGGTCCAGACTTGGGCTTCTTCACTCGAGCAGCAACTTGCTTGTCGTTCTTCTTGAAGTTCCCCTTCTTCCCTTTGCCCTTTTCCTTGAGACTAGTGGTCTTGTCAATCATCAACACTTGATGCTCTCTCTTGATTTCTACCTTCGCCGATTTTAGCATCGCGAAGAGCTCGAGAATCTTTTTCATCATCCCTTGCATACTATAGTTCATCACGAAGTTCTACTAACTTAGTGATGGTGACTAGAGAATTCTGTCAATCACTATCTTATCTGGAAGATTAACTTCCACTTGATTCAAGTGATTGAAGTACTCAGACAATCTAAGCACATGCTCACTAGTTGAGCGATTCTCCTCCATCTTTTAGCTACAGAACTTGTTGGAGACTTCATATCTCTCAACTCGGGTATTTGCTTGAAATATTAACTTCAATTCCTGGAACATCTCATATGGTCCATGACGTTCAAAACGTCTTTGAAGTCCCGATTCTAAGCTGCTAAGTATGGTGCACTAAACTATCAAGTAGTCATCATATTGAGCTAGCCAAACGTTCATAACGTGCGCATACGCTCCTGCAATAGGTCTTTCACCTAGCGGTGCATTAAGGACATAATTCTTACGTGCAGCAATGAGGATAAACCTCGGATCACGGATCCAATCCGTATCATTGCTACTAACATCTTTCAATACAATTTTCTCTAGGAACACATATAAAAACATAGGGAAGCAACAACGCGAGCTATTGATCTACAACATAATTTGCAAAATACTACCGGGACTAAGTTCATGATAAATTAAAGTTCAATTAATCATATTACTTAAGAACTCCCACTTAGACAGACATCTCTCTAGTCATCTAAGCGATCACGTGATCCAAATCAACTAAACCATAACCGATCATCACGTGAGATGGAGTAGTTTTCAATGGTGAACATCTTATGTTGATCATATCTACTATATGATTCACGCTCGACCTTTCGGTCTCCGTGTTCGAGGCCATATCTGCATATGCTAGGCTCGTCAAGTATAACTTTGAGTATTCTGCGTGTGCAAAAACTGGCTTGCACCCGTTGTAGATGGACGAGAGCTTATCACACCCGATCATCACGTGGTGTCTCGACACGACGAACTTTGGCAACGGTGCATACTCGGGAGAACACTACTTGATAATTTTAGTGAGAGATCATCTTAAAATGCTACCGTCAATCAAAGCAAAATAAGATGCATAAAGGATAAACATCACATGCAATCAATATAAGTGATATGATATGGCCATCATCATCTTGTGCTTGTGATCTCCATCTCCGAAGCACCATCGTGATCACCATCGTCACCGGTAGCGACACCTTGATCTCCATCGTAGCATCGTTGTCGTTTCGCCATCTATTGCTTCTACGACTATCGCTACCGCTTAGAGATAAAGTAAAGCAATTACAGGCGTTTGCATTTCATATAATAAAGTGACAACCATATGGCTCCAGCCGATTGCCGATAACCGGTTACAAAACATGATCATCTCATACAATAAAATATAGCATCACGTCTTGACCATATCACATCACAACATGCCCTGCAAAAACAAGTTAGGCGTCCTCTACTTTGTTGTTGCAAATTTTACGTGGCTGCTACGGGCTTTAAGCAAGAACCAATCTCACCTACGCATCAAGACCACAACGATACTTCGTCAAATAGACTCCGTTTAACCTTCTCAAGGACCGGGCGTAGCCACTCAGTTCAACTAAAGTGAGAGAGACAGGACACCCGCCAGCCACCTTTAAGCACGAGTGCTCGTAACGGTGAAACCAGTCTCGCGTAAGCGTCTGGCGTAATGTCGGTCCGGGCCGCTTCATCTCACAATACCGCTGAACCAAAGTATGACATGCTGGTAGGCAGTATGACTTGTATCGCCCACAACTCACGTGTGTTCTACTCGTGCATATGACATCAACGCATAAAACCAGGCTCGGATGCCACTTTTGGGGAACGAAGTAATTTCAAAATTTTCCTACGCACACGCAAGATCATGGTGATGCATAGCAACGAGAGGAGAGTGTACGTCCACGTGCCCTCGTGAGACCGAAAGCGGAAGCGTTATAACAACGCGGTTGATGTAGTAAATGACGTCTTCACGATCCGACCGATCCAAGCACCGAACGTCACGGCACCTCCGAGTTACGCACATCGCTCATTTCGATGACTATCCCGGACTCCGATCCAGCAAAGTGTCGGGATGAGTTCCACAAGACGACGGGCGTGGTGACGATGATGATGCTCCACTGACGCAGGGCTTCGCCTAAGCTCAGTGACGATATGACTTCTCCGGTAGCGAGGCTTCGCCTAAGCTCATGACGATATGACCGAAGTGGAATATGGTGGAAGGGGCACCGCACGCGGCTAAGGAACGATCCGTAGATCAACTTGTGTCTCCATGGGGTGCCCCTGCCCCCGTATATAAAGGAGTGGAGGAGGGGAGGGCCGGCCCTCTCTATGGCGCGCCCTAGGGGAGTCCTACTCCCACCGGGAGTAGGATTCCCGCTTTCCTAGTCCAACTAGGAAACCTTCCATGTAGTAGGAGTAGGAGAGAAGGAAAGGGAAGGGAAAAGGAGAAGGAAGGAAGGGGGCGCCCCTTCCCTAGTCAATTCGGACCAGACCAAGGGAAGGGTGCGGCCACCCTTGAGGCCCTTTTCCTTCTTTCCCGTATGGCCCAATAAGGCCCAATACGTATTCCCGTAACTCTCGGTACTCGAAAAATACCCGAATCACTCGGAACCTTTCCGAACTCCGAATATAGTCGTCCAATATATCGATCTTTACGTCTCGACCATTTAGAGACTCCTCGTCATGTCCCCGATCTCATCCGGGACTCGAACTCCTTCGGTACATCAAAACTCATAAACTCATAATATAACCGCCATCGAAACCTTAAGCGTGCGGACCCTACGGGTTCGAGAACTATGTAGACATGACTTAGAACTATTCTCGGTCAATAACCAATAGCGGGACCTGGATGCCCATATTGGCTCCTACATATTCTACGAAGATCTTTATCGGTCAAACCGCATAACAACATATGTTGTTCCTTTTGTCATCGGTATGTTACTTGCCCGAGATTCGATCGTCGGTATCCAATACCTAGTTCAATCTCGTTACCGGCAAGTCTCTTTACTCGTTCCGTAATACATCATCTACTTAACTAGCTTATTAGTTGCAATGCTTGCAAGGCTTATATGATGTGTATTACCGAGAAGGCCCAGAGATACCTCTCCGAGCAATCGGAGTGACAAAACCTAATCTCGAAATACGCCAACCCAACATGTACCTTTGGAGACACCTGTAGTACTCCTTTATAATCACCCGATTACGTTGTGACGTTTGGTAGTACCAAAGTGTTCCTCCGGTGGCAGGAGTTGCATAATCTCATAGTTATAGGAACATGTATAAGTCATGAAGAAAGCAATAGCAACATACTAAGCGATCAAGTGCTAGGCTAACGGAATGGGTCATGTCAATCAGATCATTCTCCTAATGATGTGATCCCGTTAATCAAATGACAACTCATGTCTATGGTTAGGAAACATAACCATCTTGATTAACGAGCTAGTCAAGTAGAGGCATACTAGTGACACTCTGTTTGTCTATGTATTCACACATGTATTATGTTTCCGGTTAATACAATTCTAGCATGAATAATAAACATTTATCATGAAATAAGGAAATAAATAATAACTTTATTATTGCCTCTAGGGCATATTTCCTTCATGAGGACACATGATTTGTTGGACCAGTTCCAGTTGTTGTGATAACTGTACGTCTGGTTAGGGAGGCTGAGATTCAACTCAGAAGACCGCGTCTTCACCTTATTCCCCTTGAGCTAAGGGCACCCAGTCCTCGCCCAATTACTCTGGTAAGTCTTCAATGTAGACTTCCAAACCTTCATAGACTTCGTTCACTGGCAATCCACAATGACTCTTGGATGCTCAGAATGCGACGCCTAACCGGCTGGAGGATTCACAGTCCTCAAGTGTAACAAGTCTTTAGGTCACGCAGACGTAAAGACTTGATGATGCCTAACACTCTTTGGCTTTGGGTGTTTGGGCTTTGTCCTCGCTAAGTTCTCTCTCTCAAAAGCTTGGGAGGTGGGTTGCTCTCAAACGACAAAAGCCGTGCACTAACTCTGAGCAGCCATCAATTTATGGTGTAGGGGGTGGGCTATTTATAGCCACTAGGCAACCCGACCTGATTTGTCCGAAATGACCCTGGGTCACTAAGGAACTGCCACGTGTTCCAACGGTCAGATTTCAAACAAACGCGACAACTTTACTTGGGCTACAAGTCAAGCTGACTCATCCAGCTCTGGATAAGATTTGCTCTCATTGTCTTCGCTCGAAGACATAGGATTTGGTTGAGCATCACTTCAGTCACTCTGACTTTGTTCACTGGGACCCCACTTAACAGTATGGTGGTTCCTATGACTCAACAAAGAAGAAAGGGAAACAACAAAACAACTAAGTCTTCGCGCTCCATAGTCTTCACACAATGCCTTCTCTTGTCATAGTCTTCAATGTGAATATCTTCACATACCACCATTGTCTTCAATGTCTTCATACATTTTAGGAGTCATCTCCTGTAGGTAAACCGAATCAATGAGGGACTACTACCTGTGTTATCCTGCAATTCTCACAAACACATTAGTCCCTCAACCAGGTTTGTCGTCAATACTCCAAAACCAACTAGGGGTGCACTAGATGCACTTACAATCCCCCCCCCTTTTGGTGATTGATGACAAACTGGTTGAAGTTTTCAATTGGGATAAAAGTATGTGAAATTGTAAAGGATAAAGGTATTGTCTTCATAAGTAGCAAAAGGCTCCCCTTGAAGATGTGCATATAAGTAATTTGCTTTTGGAATGCAAATGCACATGGCAGGTTGTACTTGTGGAGATCCTCTTCAACTTATGAAGACAATTCATCATGCATGATTTGATATAACAAAGATAATGACATGCATAATGAAAAATGGACTTCTGCAAAATGACTAAGTGCAGAATTTATCATCGCAGATGCGAAATTTATCACCGCATCTCAGAATAGCAGAAAACGTAGCAGACGACCATCAAGTTAAGTGTTACAACTCAAAGACCCGCTTGAAGACTATCAACTCATATGCTTCTCCCCCTTTTGTCAGTAAGGACCAAAAAGGTTTGAAGACATAGAGCCTCTACTCGTTCCCAGAAGGAGTAGGAGAAGCTGCAGGGTCGGCGTCGGGGTTTGGCGGTGTAGAGTTGGTGCAGTGTCGACACGCGTTGGAGGTGGTGAAGTAGCATCATCTTGATCATCGATCACTCTGGCATTCACCGTTGCAGCGGAGGAGGAATAATCAGAGTCTTCAAGAGACGGAGTTCGACGCAAGACGGCATTCCTTGGAGGAGTGGAGTCAAACTTGAATCTTTCAGTGAAGCCATCATCGTGAAGATCTGCTTCAGGACTCAGCAATGTCAAACTCTTCCATGACCTCCAACAGGTTTCATGTGTAACAAAGGCATTCTTGGTGGCAAGATTGCGAATGCGATTGACGTCCACCAGGAGGCTTTGCATCTGGCGCTTCAGCCAGAAGTGATGCTTATCTTGTTTCTGATGCATGGCAACGAGAAGTTCTCGGTCATTGAGAACACAAGATCGCTTCCGAGGCCTTTGAGCAATAGTGCTTTCAGTGGCTTCAGTTTGAGCACGGTGAGGTAAGCGTGTATTACCAGCCAAAGGATAAACACGAGTGACTACCTGGACTCCTTCAATGGGTTGCGTGAAGGTTTGGTGATCTGCATTGTGAAGACAAACAGGCTCCTTGGCAGGCTCTGGGTATATGGCTTCAACTGACATATCAACCTATGGCAGAAAGATCAGATGGTTGCGGCGGAGGGCGATAGTTGACAGCTAAGTGTAGCTTGATGAGGCGCATGACCCACGGAGCGTAGAACTTCGGTCCAAAGATATCGAGCCTGATGCAGCCATAGCGCACGATAAAGAAGTCTTGAGCATTGAAGCTGATGCCATTGAATATATAAAAGACCAAAGTCTTCATTGCTCCTTCAAGTTTTGATGATGAAGAATGTCCTTTGACAGGCCATAGAGTTAGAATGATGATGTGATAAATAGTGCGGGGCAGATACTCTAGGTCTTGACAAAGAACTCCTTTGGGTAATCAGCGTCATGTGGCGAGAGGCTTCATCATGCTCGACATTTGGCTCGTGTTGGGCTCTGGCTTATGGAAGATACTCTCCAAAGTATTGCGGTGAAGCTGACAACCAGGTTCATATAATTCTCCTGGAGTGGGCAGGCCGGTTAGCTCAATGATGTCAAAAGCTTTGGCTTCATGATGGGCATTGCACATCATCCACTCAAGGACCCAAATCTTCGGATCCTGTTGTATCCGCGAATGTGGAGGGTAGCATAAAATTGAAGCGAAGTTCTTCATTCCAATGCTCCTTATCGGTCCACAAAGTTGAAGTCCAAAGCATCACGGAAGCAGTCAAGGGCTTCTTCAAGGCATGGCAGTCTAGCAATGGCTTCACAGTCAAGACGCATATGAGGGAAGATGCGCCCTTGATCATAAAGAACACATGAATAATAACTGCGCTGCTGATAGCTCCAGAACCGATCTGATGAAATCCTTGGCTTGGAATAAGGGTTCTTGGCGCTATCAAAGAAAGTGTTGTCTTAATGAAGCCATTTGCATTGAAGGATCTGGTGAAGTGGCAGCACACAGAGCACAGGCGATCTTGGCTTTGGCTTATGGACCTGTGGCCTGTGCTCGACATGATAGTCAAATTGCGGACCAACAGCAGGAGGAGGAACCAGAATAGGCCATCTGACAGTGACCAGCTGACCATAGTTGTATGCTTTCTCAATAGTATGTGGCCTGGGAGGCGGTACAGGAGCAGTGACAGTGACTTCAGGCTGCAGATTGGCATCAGGTGCAGCATTGACTTCAGATGTTGTCACTTTTGGCACCACATTGACTTCAGGCGCCACATTAGCTTCAGCCATGACAACGTCATTGGCTTCAGTATTGGTGTTGGTGGCCGCCTCAATGTTGTTAACCTCCACTTGAGTAGGCGGAGGGTCGGACACGTTCTCCTCGAGAACAACTTGGTTGGTAGGGGTGTAGCAACACGTGCTTCTTCTTCTCTTGGTTCTTCTTGGTCATCGGTGATGCGGCGAATACCTTCAGCCATATTGGCTTCAGTCTCGGGGTTGTTCACAGTTGGATAGGCTTCAGGAAAGACTTGGCGTGAAACGGATTGGCGCTCTTCTCCTTCTGGAACACTTGACAGAGAGACCTGTGGCCTTGGTCCTTTGTGAAGCCTGCGGAACGCTGGCGACGCTTGTGGAGATGGAGTTGGTTGGGCCACAAAGTCTTCATCTTCAATCACCGGAGTGGTGACTTGAGTTGGGGGAGTAACAGGTGTTTCTGCTTGACGGGGGGAGTCTTGTGGGTGATCAGCCCATGAGTCATCCTGAGCAATTGGAGTCAATGGACGACCAATGCTAATGAGTTCGCTGTTTGTAAGAACAGGCTATGATACCACATTGTGCTCGATCTGAGGAAGGACTTCATCATCTTCAACATTGTCACGATGACCAATGTCTTGATTCTTGATGGGGTCAGCAATTTGGAATGTCTTCAGCTTCAGGAGCCTCTGTGGAAGCAGGCTCATGAACTATCATTCGACGTTCTTGTTGTGCAGATTCAGGACGAGCAACAGAAATCGGCTCGACTACAAGGGGCTCTGTGGGAGCAGCCCGATCTCTCTTCTTGGTCTTGCGCTTCTTGGTGGGTGGAGCATCATGATACGTCTCCAACGTATCTATAATTTTTGATTGCTCCATGCTATATTATCTACTGTCTTAAACAATATTGGGCTTTATTATCCACTTTTATATTATTTTTGGGACTAACCTATTAACCGGAGGCCCAGCCCAGAATTGCTGTTTTTGCCTATTTCAGAGTTTCAAAGAAACGGAATATCAAACGGAGTCCAAACGGAATGAAACCTTCGGGAACGTGATTTTCTCACCGAACATGATCCAGGAGACTTGGACCCTACGTCAAGAAACGAAAGAGGAAGGCACGAGGTAGGGGGGCGCGCCCTCCACCCTCGTGGGCCCCCTGTTGCTCCACCGACGTACTCCTTCCTCCTATATATACCTACGTACCCCCAAACGATCACATACGGATCCAAAAACCTAATTCCACCGCCGCAACCTTCTGTACCCATGAGATCCCATCTTGGGGCACATTAGGAGCTCACTTGGAGGGACATCCATCACGGAGGGCTTCTACATCATCACCATAGCCTCTCCGATGAAGTGTGAGTAGTTTACTTCAGACCTTGAGTCCATAGTTAGTAGCTAGATGGCTTCTTCTCTCTTTCTGGATCTCAATACAATGTTCTCCCCCTCTCTCGTGGAGATCTATTCGATGTAATCTTCTTTTTGCGGTGTGTTTGTTGAGAATGATGAATTGTGGGTTTATGATCAAGATTATCTATGAACAATATTTGAATCTTCTCTGAATTCTTTTATGTATGATTGGTTATCTTTGCAAGTCTCTTCGAATTATCAATTTGGTTTGGCCTACTAGATTGGTTTTTCTTGCAATGGGAGAAGTGCTTAGCTTTGGGTTCAATCTTGCGGTGTCCTTTCCCAAAGGATGAGGGGGCAGCAAGGCACATATTGTATTGTTGCCATCGAGGATACAAGATGGGGTTTTTTATCATATTGCATGAATTTATCTCTCTACATCATGTCATCTTGCTTAAGGCGTTACTCTGTTTTCTTGAACTTAATACTCTAGATGCATGCTGGATAGCGGTCGATGAGTGGAGTAATAGTAGTAGATGCAGGCAGGAGTCGGTCTACTTGTCTCGGACGTGATGCCTATATACATGATCATACCTAGATATTCTCATAACTATGCTCAATTCTGTCAATTGCTCAACAATAGTTCGTTCACCCACCGTAAAATACTTATGCTCATGAGAGAATCCACTAGTGAAATCTATGGCCCCCGGGTGTATCTTCATCATATTAATCTTCCAACACTTAGTTATTTCCTTTACTTTTTACTTTGCTTTTATTTTACTTTGCATCTTTATCACAAAAATACCAAAAATATTATCCTATCATATCTATCAGATCTCACTCTCGTAAGTGACCATGAAGGGATTGACAACCCCTTATCGCGTTGGTTGCGAGGAGTTATTTGCTTTGTCTTGGTACGAGGGACTCAAATGCGGAGCCTCCTCTTGGATTGATACCTTGGTTCTAAAAAACTGAGGGAAATACTTATGCTCTTGTGCTGCATCACCTTTCCTCTTCAAGGAAATCCAACGCGATGCTCAAGAGGTAGCAAGAAGAATTTCTGGCGCCGTTCTTAGGGAGTCTACGCAAAAGTCAACATACCAAGTACCTATCACAATCCCTTATCTCCCGCATTACATTATTTTCCATTTGCCTCTCGTTTTCCTTTCCCCCACTTCACCCTTGCCATTTTATTCGCCCTCTCTTTTCCGTTCACCTCTTTTTCGCTTGCTTGTCGTTATGGCTAGTCTTATTTCTTCTCCGTTGTCTCCCGAGAATGAAGTTCTAAATTTTAAGCAAAGGGGGGGGGGAGAAAATCTAAAAGACGCTTGGTATAGAATTTGCAATGCTCAAAATAGATCTACCAGGAAGAAATCTACTTCAGTTCTTCTCCGCAATTTTTATGTAGGTGCTAATCCTTGGTATAGATATATCCTTGATACCATTACCGGAGGGAATTTCTTGGGTAGCCATACTTTTGACTCTTATAATGCTATGATAGATTTATTTGGCTCACCACCTCTTTTGGTTAATGGAACTATGTTAACTTTGGAGCATGTAATGCAAAGACTTGAAATTATTGAAAATAAAGTTGCTACCGTAGAGCTAATTGAAAATCTGGATAAAAAGATCCACAACCAAATTACCCAATATGGATCTAAGGTAGGAGTCACTTTGAAAAATATTAAGGAGAAGGAACCCATAGTTAATGAAAGAATAAATCAAGATTCCACTAGAATCGATAAACTTGAGGGTATCATTACCAATTTGGGAACCGCTTTTTCTTCCGTAAAGAATACTCCTAGTCCATCTACTAAAATTGCCAAGCTTATGTATGTTCCTAAAAATAAGGGTGAATCCTCTAGTAAGGAAACTGCGGATCTTAAATGTATACGTATTCATCCCAATCTTTTTGCTATCATTAAGGAACCATTTGCTACGAATGAGTTTTTCTATCTTGTTCCTAAAAGTTTGATAATTACTAAAAATAAAGATTTTTTTAAAGATGATAGATGTCCCATTGAAGAATTGCCTACCAAAGATGGCAATACCTAGATCTATCCTTGCTTTTATGCCTGGCTAGGGGGCGTTAAACGATAGCGCTTGTTGGGAGGCAACCCAATTTTATTTTTAGTTTTTTTTTGCTTTTTCTTATGTTTAGGAATAAATCTTTGATCTAGCATCTGGTTAGATGTGTTTTTATGTTTTAATTAGTGTTTGTGCCAAGTTAAACCTATAGTATCTTCTTGGATGATAGTTATTTGATCTTGCTGTAATTTCCAGAAACTTTCTGTTCACGAAAACAATTGTTAAAAATCACCAGAACATGATAAAATAGTGATTCCAATTGCTGCTGATCAATAAACAAATTGCCTGGGTCTTCCTATTTTGGCTGATTTTTTGGAGTTCCATAAGTTTGCGTTAGTTACAGATTACTACAGACTGTTCTGTTTTTGACAGATTCTGTTTTTCGTGTGTTGTTTGCTTATTTTGATGAATCTATGGCTAGTAAAGTAGTTTATAAACCATAGAGAAGTTGGAATACAGTAGGTTTAACACCAATATAAATAAAGAATGAGTTCATTACAGTACCTTGAAGTGGTCTTTTGTTTTCTTTCGCTAACGGAGCTCATGAGATTTCTGTTAAGTTTTGTGTTTTGAAGTTTTCAAGTTTTGGGTGAAATATTTTGATGGATTATGGAACAAGGAGTGGCAAGAGACTAAGCTTGGGGATGCACATGGAACCCCCAAGATAATCTAAGGACACCAAAAATCCAAAGCTTGGGGATGCCCCAGAAGGCATCCCCTCTTTCGTCTACTTCCATCGGTAACTTTACTTGGAGCTATATTTTTATTCACCACATGATATGTGTTTTGCTTGGAGCGTCTTGTATGATTTGAGTCTTTGTTTTTTTAGTTTAAAACAATCATCCTTGCTGTACACACCTTTTGAGAGATCCATACATGATTTGGAATTTGTTAGAATACTCTATGTGCTTCACTTATATCTTTTGAGCTATATAGTTTTGCTCTAGTGCTTCACTTATATGTTTTAGAGCATGGTGGTGGATTTGTTTTATAGAAACTATTGATCTCTCATGCTTCACTTAGATTATTTTGAGAGTCTTAAATAGCATGGTAATTTGCTTAAATAATCCTAATATGCTTGGTATTCAAGATTTCTAAACATTCTTTGGAGTGTGTTGAATAATATGAGAAGTTTGATGCTTGATAATTGTTTTGAGATATGAAGATGGTGATATTAGAGTCATGCTAGTTGAGTAGTTGTGGATCTGAGAAATACTTGTGTTAAAGTTTGTGATTCCCGTAGCATGCACGTATGGTGAACCGTTATGTGATGAAGTCGGATCATGATTTATTTATTGATTGTCTTCCTTATGGGTGGCGGTCGGGGACGAGCGATGGTCTTTTCCTACCAATCTATCCCCCTAGGAGCATGCGCGTAATACTTTTCTTTGATAACTTGTAGATTTTTGCAATAAGTATATGAGTTCTTCATGACTAATGTTGAGTCCATGGATTATACGCACTTTTCTTCCTTCCACCATTGCTAGCCTCTCTAATACCGCGCACCTTTCGCCGGTATCATATACCCACCATATTCCTTCCTCAAAACAGCCACCATACCTACCTATCATGGCATTTCCATAGCCATTCCGAGATATATTGCCATGCAACTTTCCACCGTTCCGTTTATTATGACACACTCCATCATTGTCATATTGCTTAGCATGGTCATGTAGTTGACATCGTATTTGTGGCAAAGACACCATTCATAATTCTTTCATACATGTCACTCTTGATTCGTTGCATATCCCGGTACATGATACGTCTCCAACGTATCTATAATTTATGAAGCATTCATGCTATATTACTATGTGTTTTGAATGATTATGGGCTTTATTATACACTTTTATATTACTTTTGGGACTAACCTATTAACCGGAGGCCCAGCCCATATTGTTGTTTTATTGCATGTTTCAGTATTCGAGGAAAAGGAATATCAAACGGAGTCCAAACGGAATGAAACCTTCGGCAGCATGATTTTTTGGAAGAATATGATCCGGGAGACTTGGAGTTCACGCCAGAAGATCCCCCCTGTCTCGTGGGCCCCTCGAGCACCTCCCGACCGACTTCTTTCGCCTATATATGCCTACGTACCCTAAAACCATCGAATACGAAGATAGATCGGGAGTTCCGCCGCCGCAAGCCTCTGTAGCCACCAAAAACCTATCGGGAGCCCATTCCGGCACCCTGCCGGAGGGGGAATCCATCACCGGTGGCCATCTTCATCATCCCGGTGCTCTCCATGACAAGGAGGGAGTAGTTCACCCTCGGGGCTGAGGGTATGTACCAGTAGCTATGTGTTTGATCTCTCTCTCTCTCTCTCTCTCTCTCTCGTGTTCTCTCTATGGCACGATCTTGATGTATCATGAGCTTTGCTATTATAGTTGGATCTTATGATGTTTCTCCCCCTCTACTCTCTTGTGATGAATTGAGTTTCCCCTTTGAAGTTATCTTATCGGATTGAGTCTTTGATTTGAGAACACTTGATGTATGTCTTGCCGTGTTTATCTGTGGTGACAATGGGATATCACGTGCCACTTGATGTATGTTTTGGTGACCAACTTGCGGGTTCCTCCCATGAACCTATGCATAAGGGTTGGCACACGTTTTCTTGACTCTCCGGTAGAAACTTTGGGGCACTCTTTGAAGTACTTTGTGTTGGTTGGATGAATCTGGGATTTTGTGATGCATATCGTATAATCATGCCCACGGA
Source organism: Aegilops bicornis (assembly GCA_021605145.1). Taxonomy (NCBI): domain Eukaryota; kingdom Viridiplantae; phylum Streptophyta; class Magnoliopsida; order Poales; family Poaceae; genus Aegilops; species Aegilops bicornis. The sequence goes on from CM038672.1 coordinate 596,164,096, forward strand.
TACTTGAGGTGACAATGGAGTATCTAGGTGACATTAGGGTTTTGGTTGATTTGTGTCTTAAGGTGTTATTCTTGTACGAACTATTTTATAGATTGATCCGAAAGAATAACTTTGAGGTGGTTTCGTACCCTACCATAATCTCTACGTTTGTTCTCCGCTATTAGTGGCTTTGGAGTGACTCTTTGTTGCATGTTGAGGGGTTGTTATATGATCTATCTATGTTATCATTGTTGAGAGAACTTGCACTAGTGAAAGTATGAACCCTAGGCCTTGTTTCCTATCATTGCAATACCGTTTACGCTCACTTTTATCATTAGTTACCTTGCTGTTTTTATATTTTCAGATTACAAAAACCTTTATCTACCATCCATATTGCACTTGTATCACCATCTCTTCGCTGAACTAGTGCACCTATACAATTTACCATTGTATTGGGTGTGTTGGGGACACAAGAGACTCTTTGTTATTTGGTTGCAGGGTTGTTTGAGAGAGACCATCTTCATCCTACGCCGCCTACGGAGTGATAAACCTTAGGTCATCCACTTGAGGAAATTTGCTACTGTCCTATAAACCTGTGCACTTGCAGGCCCAATAACGTCTACAAGAAGAAGGTTGCGTAGTAGACATCATGCTCTTTTATGGCGCTGTTGCCGGGGAGGCTAGGTAAAGGGCACTCACTCACACCCCGTCAACTAAGCTCTTTTCTGGCGCCGTTGCCGGGGAGGTGAGTGCTTGAAGGTATATCTTTAGATCTTGCAATCGAATCTTTTTGTTTCTTGTTTTATCACTAGTTTAGTTTATAAAAGAAAACTGCAAAAAAAAAGGAATTGAGTTTATCTCATACGCTTCATCTTTTTAATATCTTTCGTGAGTATGATGGAAAGGAAAATTGTGCTCAAATGCTAGAAGAAGAGTGCATTAAAATGCTTGGTACTGAATCTTTGAATGATGAGCATGATTGCAATATTGTTAGTATAAACTCCTTGAATATCCATAGTACTAATGATGATTGCTCTAGTCATGATGAAAATATCTCTCATAAGAATGTCAACTTTTTAGTGTTCAAGTCTCTTATGATACTCCCACTATTCTGAATGAGAAGAATTTTGCTTATGTGGAGAGTAGTAAATTTTCTATGCTTGTAGATCATGAAAAGAATGCTTTAGGTGATGGTTATATTGTTGAATTCATTCATGATGCTACTGAAAATTATTATGAGGGAGGAACATATGCTTGTAGGAATTGCAATAATATCAAGTTTCCTCTCTATGTGCTAAATTTTTTGAAGTTATGCTTGTTTTGTCTTCCTATGCTTGTTGATTATTGTTCCCATAAGTTGTTTGCTCACAAAATACCTATGCATAGGAAGTGGGTTAGACTTAAATGTTCTAGTCATATTCTTCATGCTGCTCTTTTTATGTTTCAATTCTTATCTCTTATGTGAGCATCATTGAAATCATCATGCCTAGCTAGGGGCTTTAAACGTTAACGCTTGTTGGGAGGCAACCCAATTTTATTTTAGTTTCTTGATTTTTGGTTCTGTTTAGGAATAAATAATCCATATAGATTCTGTTTAGATGTGGTTTTATGTTTTAATTAGTGTTTGTGCCAAGTAAAACCTTTGGGAAGACTTGGGTGAAGTCTTTATGATCATGTTGTAAAAAACAGAAACTTTAGCGCTCACGAGATTAGCTAGAACTTTTTACTGGAGAGTGATATTTAGTTGATTCTTTTTGCATATGATTACTAGACAAATTACCCAGGACCACCAATTTATTTTATAATTTTGGAGTTCCAGAAGTTTGCGTTAGTTACAGATTACTACAGACTGTTCTGTTTTTGACAGATTCTGTTTTTCGTGTGTTGTTTGCTTATTTTGATGAATCTATGGCTAGTAAAATAGTTTATAAACCATAGAGAAGTTGTAATGCAGTAGGTTTAACACCAATATAAATAAATAATGAGTTCATTACAGTACCTTGAAGTGGTGTTTTGTTTTCTTTCGCTAACGGAGCTCACGAGTTCTCTGTTAAGTTTTGTGTTGTGAAGTTTTCATGTTTTGGGTAAAGATTCGATGGACTATGGAATAAGGAGTGGCAAGAGCCTAAGCTTGGGGATTCCCAAGGCACCCCAAGGTAATATTCAAGGACAACCAAGAGCCTAAGCTTGGGGATGCCCCGGATGGCATCCCCTCTTTCGTCTTCGTTCATCGGTAACTTTACTTGGAGCTATATTTTTATTCACCAAATGATATGTGTTTTGCTTGGAGCGTCATTTTCTCTTGTTAGTATTTGCTTTATGTTATTTAGAATAATGTTTTGCATCTTTAGTTTCAATAAAAAAGACAAGGATAGCCTTTACCATGCTTATTTTGCTACTATACATGTTGCTGTTTGAAAACAGAAAGTTTACCGTTGTTGCAAAAATTCCCTAGAAAATTAAGAGAATGATATATGTTGAAACCTTTTTCATAATGAGCTCTGATAAATTTACTACAGTGGGAATTTTATTTCATAATTTTTGGAGTTAGGGAAGTATTGATACTCTTGCATTCTTTACAGACTGTACTGTTTTGGCAGATTGCTGTTATGTTTGCATATGTTTGCTTGTTTATTGATTTTATTTGAGGATAGGAGTATTAAATATGCAGAGGCATTTAGTATTAAATGTTGAATAATAATTTTAGTGATTTTTTACAGTAGAAAATGATAAGGTTTTGCATTGGTTTATACTAACCTATCTCACGAGTTCTTGTTGAGTTTGGTGTGGATGAAGCTTTTGATATAAAAGAGAAACCATGATATGAGAGGAATTAAGGAGACACAAAAGTTCAAGCTTGGAGATGCCCAAGGCACCCCAAGATAATATTTCAAGAAGTCTCAAGCATCTAAGCTTGGGGATGCCCCGTAGGCATCCCACCTTTCTTCTTCAACAACTATCGGTTAGTATCGGTTGAGCCTAAGTTTTTGCTTCTTCACATGAGTTGTGCTATCCTTGAAATGTCATTTTATTTTGTTTTGCTTGCTGTTTGAATACAATGCCAAGATCTGAAATTCTTTAATGAGAGAGAGTCTTCACATTAGCTACATAATTATTTAGCTACTCATTGATCTTCACTTATATCTTTTTGGAGTAGTTTGTCATTTACTCGTGTGCTTCACTTATATCCTATGAGTAAATGGTTGAATGGGTTGATTGTCATAAATCTGAAATTATATATGCCTCACTTGCTTATCTCATGGGGAGTAATGACTTCACGTCTAAGAAGTAGAGGTTGTAAATTTATTGAAGGTTAGCAAGCGTTGAATTGGTCATTTGAACAATTCATGAAAGAATATTGAAGGAAGAGAGATTTCACATATAAATAGACTATCCTAGACATCTTTTATAGTTGGGAGCACTCATTAAGTATGACATGCTAAAGAGTTGATGTTGGACAAGGAAGACAACGTAATAGTTTATGTTTTCCGACATCTCAGTTAAAGTATATTGTCGTGGATCATTCAAACATGTTGAGCTTGCCTTTCCCCCTCATGCTAGCCAAAATTCCTAGCACCAAGTAGAGATACTATTTGTGCTTCCAAATATCCTTAAACCCAGTTTTGCCATGAGAGTCCACCATACCTACCTATGGATTGAGTAAGATCCTTCAAGTAAGTTGTCATCGGTGCAAGCAATAAAAATTGCTCTCTAAATATGCATGACTTATTAGTGTGGAGAAAATAAGCTTTGTACGAACTTGTTATGGAAGCAATAAAAGCGACAAACTGCATAATAAAGGTCCATATACAAGGGGCAATATAAAGTGACGTTCTTTCGCATTAAGATTTTGTGTATCCAACCCTAAAAGCGCATGACAATCTCTGCTTCCCTCTGCGAAGGGCCTATCTTTTACTTTATGTCTTTTACTTTTATGCAAGAGTCAAGGTGATCTTCACCTTTCCCTTTTCATTTTATCCTTTGGCAAGCACTTTGTGTTGGGGTGATCCTGATATATATATATATATATATATATATATATATATATATCCAATTGGATGTAAGTTAGTATGAACTATTATTGTTGACATCACCCAAAGGTGAATACGTTGGGAGGCAACACTATAAGCCCCTATCTTTCTTAGTGTCCGATTGAAACTCCATAACCATTAGTATTGCGTGAGTGTTAGCAATTGTAGAAGACTATATGATAGTTGAGTATGTGGAGTTTGATATTCCTGAAAATAAGATGAATTGCAATTGTTTGAATGACTGAGAATGAAGTTTGCTAGTTTTCAAGAAAGTTTATGGTCTATGCTTTGACATGTGAATTGCTTGTTACTTTATCGTGAGAAGTTTTATGAGATGAACTACTGTTATGACATATTATCATGCTAGAAAAGGTGATTGCAATTATCATTGATCAAACTTGTGCACCTTCTAGCATTCACACTTCATAAATTCTTTCTTTTATCATTTACCTACTCGAGGGCAGTAGGAATTAAGCTTAGGGATCTTGTCGTCTCCAACGTATCTATAATTTATAAACATTCATGCTATTTTATTATCTGTTTTGAATGATTACGGGCTTTATTATACACTTTTATATTACTTTTGGGAATAACCTATTAACCTGAGGCCCAGCGCATATTGCTGTTTTATTGCCTGTTTCAGTATTTCGAGGAAAAGGAATATCAAGCAGAGTCCAAACGGAATGAAACCTTCGGCAGCGTGATTTTTTGGAAGAATATGATCCGGGAGACTTGGAGGTCACGTCAGAAGATCCTCGAGGAGGCCACGAGATAGGAGGGCGCCCCCCCTACTGGGTGCGCCCCCCTGTCTCGTGGGCCCCTCGAGCACCTCCCGACCGACTTCTTTCGCCTATATATGCCTACGTACCCTAAAACCATCGAATACGAAGATAGATCGGGAGTTCCGCCGCCGCAAGCCTCTGTAGCCACCAAAAACCTATCGGGAGCCCATTCCGGCACCCTGCCGGAGGGGGAATCCATCACCGGTGGCCATCTTCATCATCCCGGTGCTCTCCATGACAAGGAGGGAGTAGTTCACCCTCGGGGCTGAGGGTATGTACCAAAGAGCTATGTGTTTGATCTCTCTCTCTCTCTCTCGTGTTCTCTCTATGGCACGATCTTGATGTATCGCGAGCTTTGCTATTATAGTTGGATCTTATGATATTTCTCCCCCTCTACTCTCTTGTGATGAATTGAGTTTCCCCTTTGAAGTTATCTTATCGGATTGAGTCTTTGATTTGAGAACACTTGATGTATGTCTTGCCGTGTTTATCTGTGGTGACAATGGGATATCACGTGCCACTTGATGTATGTTTTGGTGACCAACTTGCGGGTTCCTCCCATGAACCTATGCATAAGGGTTGGCACACATTTTCTTGACTCTCCGGTAGAAACTTTGGGGCACTCTTTGAAGTACTTTGTGTTGGTTGGATGAATCTGGGATTTTGTGATGCATATCGTATAATCATGCCCACGGATACTTGAGGTGACAATGGAGTATCTAGGTGACATTAGGGTTTTGGTTGATTTGTGTCTTAAGGTGTTATTCTTGTACGAACTATTTTATAGATTGATCCGAAAGAATAACTTTGAGGTGGTTTCGTACCCTACCATAATCTCTACGTTTGTTCTCCGCTATTAGTGGCTTTGGAGTGACTCTTTGTTGCATGTTGAGGGGTTGTTATATGATCTATCTATGTTATCATTGTTGAGAGAACTTGCACTAGTGAAAGTATGAACCCTAGGCCTTGTTTCCTATCATTGCAATACCGTTTACGCCCACTTTTATCATTAATTACCTTGCTGTTTTTATATTTTCAGATTACAAAAACCTTTATCTACCATCCATATTGCACTTGTATCACCATCTCTTCGCCGAACTAGTGCACCTATACAATTTACCATTGTATTGGGTGTGTTGGGGACACAAGAGACGCTTTGTTATTTGGTTGCAGGGTTGTTTGAGAGAGACCATCTTCATCCTACGCCGCCTACGGAGTGATAAACCTTAGGTCATCCACTTGAGGGAAATTTGCTACTGTCCTACAAACCTGTGCACTTGCAGGCCCAACAACGTCTACAAGAAGAAGGTTGTGTAGTAGACATCAAGCTCTTTTCTGGCGCTGTTGCCGGGGAGGCTAGGTAAAGGGCACTCACTCACACCCCGTCAACTAAGCTCTTTTCTGGCGCCGTTGTCATCGGGGTTGTGCATGATTTAAATACTTTGTGTGGTGAAGATAGAGCATAGCCAGACTATATGATTTTGTAGGGATAACTTTCTTTGGCCATGTTATTTTGAGAAGACATGATTGCTTTGTTAGCATGCTTGAAGTATTATTATTTTTATGTCAATGTTAAACTTTTGTCTTGAATCTTTCGGATCTGAATGTTCATACCACAATTAAGAAGAATTACATTGAAATTATGCCAATTAGCACTCCGCATCAATTTTTTTTATCATTTACCTACTCGAGAATGACGGGAATTAAGCTTGGGGATGCACGATACGTCTCCAACGTATCTATAATTTTGATTGCTCCATGCTATATTATCTACTGTTTTGGACAATATTGGGCTTTATTATCCACTTTTGTATTATTTTTGGGACTAACCTATTAACCGGAGGCCCAGCCCAGAATTGCTGTTTTTTTGCCTATTTTAGAGTTTCGAAGAAATGGAATATAAAACGGAGTCCAAACGGAATGAAACCTTCGGGACATGATGTTCTCACCGAACATGATCCAGGAGACTTGGACCCTACGTCAAGAAACGAAAGAGGAAGGCACGAGGTAGGGGGGCGCGCCCTCCACCCTCGTGGGCCCTGCTACGTCTTGAGCTTGCGTTGGTTTTCCCCGAAGAGGAGAGGACGATGCAGCAAAGTAGCGTAAGTATTTCCCTCAGTTTTTGAGAACCAAGGTAGCAATCCAGTAGGAGGCCACGCGCAAGTCCCTCGTACATACACAAAACAAATAGCTCAACGCAACCAACGCAATTAGGGGTTGTCAATCCCTTCACGGTCACATACGAGAGTGAGATCTGATAGAGATGATAGATAATATTTTTTGGTATTTTTGGTATAAAGATGCAAAGTAAAAAAGCAAAGCAATAATAAACTGATGGAAGATTGATATGATAGAGAATAGACCCGGGGGCCATAGATTTCACTAGTGGCTTCTCTCAAGAGCATAAGTATTTTACGGTGGGTGAACGAATTACTTGTTGAGCAATTGACAGAATTGAGCATAGTTATGAGAGTATCTAGGTATGATCATGTATATAGGCATCACGTTCGAGACAAGTAGATCGACTCGCCTGCATCTACTACTATTACTCCACTCATCGACATTTGTCCGACATAAATCTAGAGTATTAAGTTAATGAAAGCAGAGTAACGCCTGTAAGCAAGATGACATGATGTAGAGGGATAAATTCATGCAATATGATAAAACCCCATCTTGTTATCCTCGATGGCAACAATACAATCGTGCCTTGCTGCCCCTCATCCTTTGGGAAAGGACACCGCAAGATTGAACCCAAAGCTAAGCACTCCTCCCAATGCAAGAACTACCAATCTAGTTGGCCAAACCAAACGGATAATTCAAAGAGACTTGCAAAGATAACCAATCATACATAAAAGAATTCAGAGAAGATTCAAATATTGCTCATAGATAGTCTTGATCATAAACCCACAATTCATCGGTCTTAATAAACACACCGCAAAAAGAAGATTACATCGAATAGATCTCCACGAGAGAGGGGGAGAACATTGTATATTGAGATCCAAAAAGAGAGAAGAAGCCATCTAGCTACTAACTATGGTCCCGAAGGTCTGAAGTAAACTACTCACACTTCATCGGAGAGGCTATGATGATGTAGAAGCCCTCTGTGGTGGATTCCCCTTAAGTGGAGCTTCGGAACAGGCCCCAAGATGGGATCTCGTGGATACAGAAAGTTGCGGTGGTGGAATTAGGTTTTTGGCTCCGTATCTAATCGTTTGGGGGTACGTAGGTATATATAGGAGGAAGAAGTACGTCGGTGGAGCAAAGGGGGGCCCACGAGGCAGGGGGGCGCACCCTAGGGGGGGCGCTCCCTCCACCCTCGTGGTCGCCTCCTTTCTTTCTTGACGGGGGCTCCAAGTCTCCTGGATCATATTCGGTGAGAAAATCACGTCCCCGAAGGTTTGATTCCGTTTGGACTCCAGTTGATATTCCGTTTCTTCGGAACACTGAAATAGGCAAAAAACAACAATTCTGGGCTGGGCCTCCGGTTAATAGGTTAGTCCCAAAAATAATATAAAAGTGAAAAATAAAGCCCAATATGGTCCAAAACAGTAGATAATATAGCATGGAGCAATCAAAAATGATAGATACGTTGGAGACGTATCAGGCGCCCTGTTGCTCCACTGACGTACTCCTTCCTCCTATATACACCTACATACCCCCAAACGATCAAATACGGAGCCAAAAACCTAATTCCACCGCCGCAACCTTCTGTACCCACGAGATCCCATCTTGGGGCCTGTTCCAGAGCTCACCGGAGGACATCCATCACGGAGGGCTTCTACATCATCACCGTAGCCTCTCCGATGAAGTGTGAGTAGTTTACTTTAGACCTTCGGGTCCATAGTTAGTAGCTAGATGGCTTCTTCTCTCTTTTTGGATCTCAATACAATGTTCTCCCCCTCTCTCGTGGAGATCTATTTGATGTAATCTTCTTTTTGCGGTGTGTTTGTTGAGACCGATGAATTGTGGGTTTATGATCAAGATTATCTATGAACAATCACTACTAGGGAAAAGCCTATACACAGAATCTTACCAGCAGCGCTCCTCAAAATACAACGCTACTGCTATTTAGCAGCAGCGCGTGATAGCAAAACGCGCTGCTGAAAGGAAAATAGCGATGAGCGCTTCCACGCCAAACCGCATCGCTCTAATTGCCATGACCTTGCAACTCAGCTAGTTATAGCAGTAGCGCCCTATCTTGAACAAGACTATCGCTATAGAAGTTAGCAAAGCGCTTCTAAGAAAATCGCCATCGCTACGATCAGCCCACAAGTTTAGTCCCACCTCGCTCTGCGAACAGGGTGTTTACCACCTTAAATATGTTACTTCTGAAACTATCACAACCAGTTGGTCTTCACTAAACTCTATGTGTAGAATTTGTGGCGCAATATGAGCCCTCTCCAGTTCCTACCGGAGTGGACTCATATTGACAATTCAGATTGTACACAAAAAGATCATTGATGGCCAATGTATTTTTTTGATGCGTGCTTAGACTTAGCAGTAGCGTTTTTCTGTAAAATGCGCTAAAGCTACTTTAGCTATAGCGCGGTTCCTAAAGTGCGCTACTGCTAGTTCGACTTAACCCTGCTCAAAATTTCACTAAGTCCTCCTCCCCCTGTTCCCCTACTCGCCCGATCCCGAGCCTGCCCTCACTGTCGCCGCCCGAGGCCGCCCTCAACCTCACCGCTGCCGACCGCCGCCGCTCTCGACCTCACCGTCGCCGCCGCCTCCCCCACCCCCTCTGCTCTCGACCTCACCGCGCCGCTCTCGACCTCACCATCGTCACTTGCCGCCATGGCCGTCCTCCATCCGCCACCGAGGTACTCCCTCCTTCCGTGCCTCCTCCTCCCACCGTGCCCTCCTCCCTCCGCCTGCGGCCGCCCCCTCCTCCCTCCTTCGCCGGCAGCCCTCCTCCCACCGCCCCTCCCTCCCTCCTCCTCCGGCCGCCCGCTCCCCCTCCTCTCTCCTCCCTCCCTCCCTTGTCTCTGTTCTTGCAAATCGTAGGTGTTTTGAATAAAATAGAAGTAAGAAAATTTAGGGTAGAACTAGGGTAGTAGAATTTTTAGCAAGTGTTTAATAGAAAATAGTTTATTTAGTAAGTGATTAATATAACTAGTTTATTTGGTAAGTGCTTAATAAAACTAGTTTATTTATAGTAAGTGCTTAATAGCACTAGTTTATTTAGTAAGTAGTTAATAAAACTAGTTTATTTAGTGTTAGGATTATATATAAGATATTTTCAAATGTTTTTTTTTCGTATTTTGAACCATTGAAATGGAATGACCATCGCTAAATGGCCTATGTTTTGTCGGAGTGTTGATTAATTTCCGTTCCTGCAAATTACTAGTAGTGATTTTTAGTAGTAGTAGATGTTAATTACTAGTAGTGATGGTACTAGTTAACTAGGGCGATATGATTAATAGTAGTTGTAGTTGAACTACTTTAGTTGTAGTTGAACTTGTTTAGTAAGTAAATTAATAAACTAGTTGAACTAGTTGAACTAGTTGAATTAATAGAACTAATGTATTTTAGTAAGATAATTAATATAACTAGTTGAACTACTTTATTATTATAAAGAACTAGTTTTTAGTAAGATAATTAATATAACTAGTTGAACCACATATTCTATTTATAGTAAGTTTATATTTAGTAAGAACTAGTTGAATTAATAAAACTAGTTGAACATGTCATATTTGTTGTTATTTTTTAGTTTAAGCAATTATTCGGGATGTATTAGTGATAACTTATACGGTTTTTGCTTTTGCAGAAATCAAGGAGCCCTCCATCATCCCCGCCGTCGTCCCGTCACCGACCCCTCCGACATCGAGGTGAGACCAGCCAAATATCCATGTATATCTTTTGTTGCTCAAATAGGATATGTGGTTGCCCAAGTGGCTGTTCATGTTCGGTTTACACCTCCGAGTGGCCTATGTTTTTCTTGGGAGTGTTGATTAATTTCCGTTCGGCAAATTTCCGGCGCTCGATATGTCCTTTTTAGCAAAGGTCATGCGGATTTTTCCATGAATTACGGCATGACTTGTGCTAGAATATGTAGGAAATATCGAGTGGCCTGGATTTTCTCAAAAAATAATGATCTAATTTAGGTTTTTTAGTACATATATTTAATTGTACAAGTTTAATCTTTGAATTATGAACGTAGGAAATGTCGTACTCGGACGACGACAGTCTCCCGGGGGAGTGCAGCTGGTGCCACGACGATCGAGGTATGTGCGACAGGTTCATTGAGTTGGACGAAGATCAGCGCTTCAGCATTAAGCTCGAGGAGACCTTCGATGTTGAAATGATATGCAACAACAACAAGAGTTTTTTTTCGTAATTAAGCATGACTTCAACTATTTCAACGTCTAATTTTCATATTTTACAATTCGACTAGCTTATCCCATGCCATGCAAGACGCTATGTCTTGGAGAGGATGGGGTTTGAAGACCATGAAAATTTTGAAACGAAGAAAATACACCTAAGGACCCATCATGATATGGATTTTGAAGTAAATCTGTACAATGCTCAGAGCGTAACCCATTTTGGTTGCCAAAATTGGGAAGCACTTTGCAAAATATATGGTTTTATGAGGGTATGATTGTCACCATGGATCTTGGTGATCGACATCGAGCAAGACAATATGGACATTTGGGTCCTTGTTGATATGCTTCGATTCTACCGCAATGTGAGTTTCTCAAACATAGTTATTAACTAATTTATATTGTTTATTTCAAAATAGTTGACAACTTATTTCCATTGACAGCTTATTTTGAATCTTCAAAGAATGTGCAGAAGATGGTAGACAAAACCTACTACAATGGTGGCTCCGAATTAACTTATAAGGAGAAAAATCATTTGATCGCATTTTGTACTTTCTTTGAGAATTACAATACCTATTATCGAACTCCTCCAAATTATGGTGAATACGTGCCACTAGTGCTTGTGTTGAACCACGATAACTTCTATGGAGATACCCTGGTAAGATTTTTTACATTACGACATCCGTGCATCTTTTGCATACTTCCAAAACTAGTACATCATTGCTAACTATGAATTTATTACTATGTTTTTCAACAGAAAATCCCGATGGATTGTGTGCTTCATCTGATGTATTACAATGGTCGCCTTGAAGTTCTAAACATACAGCCAGATCATCCTACGGATCTCACCTGTGCATATCGGATTTCTAAAACCGGTGAACACATGCTAATCAAAGAATGGAAAAAATGTTTGGACATTCGCAAGGAGGTTCTTGGAAGTAACATTAAGCAAAAGGCAGGAATTGGAGACAGGATAATCTCCATTCTCCATAATGGAGAGTCAGGGGCTATCTTGTTTTTTGCTATTTTACCTTAGAGAATATAGTAGGTCCTAAGAGAATGTAGTATGTCCTATGAGGTACAATATGTTTATTATGTGATACAATGTGTTAGAGTTGATGATGAGGAGTACTTGTGATTACGACTAGTGACCAATTTGCTATGTGATGTCTCATTGATGAAAACGATGATCTTGAGGAGGTGTTATATGACAATGATGTATTATGATGATAAGTTGTTAATGATATGATAATGATGATGATATTTATTATATCATTTGGTGAAAGAACCGCAGATTAGTTTAAAGTGGATTTCCATACACTTGAAACTAGTCCACGTTGTTTCACCTACTCATTATGATGTAAAAACAGTCTCTAAATTCCTGTTGTATGAAAACTTGTGTAAAGGTGTATGAAATACAACATGAAATAAAAAAGAAATAAAATACTAAACAATAGTAGTAGCGCGGGCAAGGAGGAGGCGCTACTACTAATTACGACAGCGCTGCTCGGGAGAAGCGCTACTACTAGATCATTTTAGCAACAGCAGGTCCAGCGCCGCCATCTTGCTAAGCTTTAGTATGGCCTTATCGATGGCGCTCCGGCCGGCGCTCGATAGGCCTAAAACCCGCGCTGCTGCTAGGCTTTTCCCTAGTAGTGAATATTTGAATCTTCTCTGAATTCTTTTATGTATGATTGGTTATCTTTGCAAGTCTCTTCGAATTATCAGTTTGGTTTGGCCTACTAGATTGGTTTTTATTGCAATGGGAGAAGTGCTTAGCTTTGGGTTCAATCTTGCGGTGTCCTTTCCCAAAGGATGTGAGGGGCAGCAAAGCACGTATTGTATTTTTGCCATCAAGGATAACAAGATGGGGTTTTTATCATATTGCGTGAATTTATCTCTCTACATCATGTCATCTTGCTTAAGGCGTCACTCTGTTTTCTTGAACTTAATACTCTAGATGCATGCTGGATAGCGGTCGATGAGTGGAGTAATAGTAGTAGATGCAAGCAGGAGTCGGTCTACTTGTCTCGGACGTGATGCCTATATACATGATCATACCTAGATATTCTCATAACTATGCTCAATTCTGTCAATTGCTCAACAGTAATTCGTTCACCCACCATGAAATACTTATGCTCATGAGAGAAGCCACTAGTGAAATCTATGGCCCCCGGGTCTATCTTCATCATTCTAATCTTCCAACACTTAGTTATTTCCTTTGCTTTTTACTTTGTTTTTATTTTACTTTGCATCTTTATCACAAAATACCAAAAATATTATCCTATCATATCTATCAGATCTCACTCTCGTAAGTGACCGTGAAGGGATTGACAACCCCTTATCACGTTGGTTGCGAGGAGTTATTTGCTTTGTGCGGGTACAAGGGACTCGCGCGTAGCCTCCTACTGGATTGATACCTTGGTTTTCAAAAACTGAGGGAAATACTTACGCTAATGTGCTGCATCACCTTTCCTCTTCAAGGAAATCCAACGTAGTGCTCAAGAGGTAGCACATCATCAGTGGTGTTCTTGGTCTTGCGCTTTCTGGCCTTGGCTTCGGCTGCCCTTGTCTTCTGAAGCTCTGAAGCCATTGTGGGGACCTTAGGCTTCACACCTGTCATACTGGCTGGGAAGATAATGCGAGGTTCTTCCCGCCTGGATGGTTCAGTTTGGTCCACATATGGCTTCTTCTTCTGCTTGGCAGCCATCTTAGGGTCGATGCCAGGACGCCCAAGTGCCTTGTGCTTCTCAGCTTCATTGTAAGCTTGAACACACTTGGCAGGAAGAATCTTCATGCGCTCACGAGAACCTTTAGCTTCATCACGTTTCTTGTGAAATGCTTCCTTGAGCTCATGCAGCATGACCTTGAAGTTATGGACGTCTGCCACGCTGAGCTTGGCCATGTGCTTATTGAACTGAGCCTTTTCATAATCGATCTTGTGCTTCAGCTCAACAATTTTCTGAGCAAGAGCCAGCTCAGGAGCAATGGCGCCATGGAAGGAGACGCTTAGTCCAATGGGAAGTTGCAGATCGTCAAAGCTGAGATTGGGGGTGTCAAACCACTCATCAATGAAGTTGTTCAATACTTCCACGTCAAAGAGAGGCAAATCATTGAAGATTTCCGCCTCTTGCTTTCTCTTTATCAGTAGCTCAAGAGCGTCATCAGCAAGATCGTCGTCACTTGACAGATCGATGGCGTCATTCTCGTTCCTCAGAACAGCAGCAGGGGTCAGAGCTGGATCAGTGGTGTGCATAGGCTTCTTTTTCTTCTTCTCAGACTTGGAGATGCGTGAGAGAGCTTCAGACTGCACACTTGGTGCAGGAGGAGCAGTGGCCAGAGGCTTCACTCGTGAAGCTTTTGGTGCAGGGGAAGGCTTCGAAGCTTTAGGTTTCTTCAGCTTCTTTGGCTTCGGTGGTGCAGGCGCTTCGTCAGAATCAGCGTCGTCTGCAGGCTCATCCACGGCTGTCCCTTGAACCATAATATGAGTGATGAGACCTTCTAGGTTGTAGAAGGGCCCAACAAGATTGGGTTCAACCGGCGTGTGCCATCAGCACGAGGAGCAGAGGGGCCTGGATTGAAGTCTAATCCCAGCGACTTCTTGTTTTCTTTGGCCGAGTTCTTGGCAAACTGGAAGTTGCGCTTGAACAAATTGTCGTCATGACACCATAGCAATGAAGATGGGTCGGCATCCGCAGGCTGTGGTCCACGGACCATGCAAGGGTAGAAGCCTTGTTCAATGGCTTGACTCACGGACTGGGGTGGAAGATTTTTCTACAAAATGTCTCCCCAGGGTCGCTTGATGGCATTCTTCTCAGCATATTCCTGGGTCACGAACCTGTACTTGTACCATTGTTCTGCCCAATATCTTCGAATCCATTGGATTCGTGTCTTGCACTGACCATAGTTCTCTTCAGGATCAGTTTTGTAAAGATCATAGAGATCTTTGGGCAGATCCATTGATGTGCCTCCACGGTGCTGTCTGCCACCCTTCCTTGCAGACTTCTCTGTTGCCATGAAGTTCAGACTGAATGGCTTCAACACTGTCAAAGGCTTCCGTCTGCTGGTCAGACAGGAACTGGCTTCGGGAGAGTTGATGTGATGTTGTAAGAATTCACACGATGAACTGCTAGACGGAGTAGAAGATGAGGCCGAGCAGTTCGATCTTCCGTGCCCTAACTTGGCGACGGAGGACACCTACGGCGGCGGCGGAGAAGACGATGTCCGCGGCCGGCGTGAAGACAGCGTCGGAGAGGTCGCGGCAGCTAAGCGCTTCGTCGCCGGCATCGTCGAGAGCTAGCAGTGGCGCTAGGGTTTGTCGAGGTGGAGAGGTGGAAGAAGGATTTTGACCGCGATTGGACATGTATTTATAGGGAATGGGACGGCACATCGCAATTATGCAGGTGCCCCTGGCGGTTCACATCTGAGGTACACGTGGCGAACATGCAACACATTGGGAGTTGTCCCACGTTCCCATGCCCGCCTGGACTGTCGGCTGGTCGTTCCGGCTTCTCCGGGTTTCAGGCAATAAGAATTGAATATTTAAAACAGATTTAATGTTTGTCTCTGTTTCTTCTGCTGACAAGGACGCAGAGAAGACATTCGACAGATTCAGCAGAATGCATATGATTTGGATAGATAGAGTTTGAGGCATTGTTTAGGAAATCGGTAATCGGTAGCTGCTCGGCCTGCTTGGGAGTAGAGATTAATCTATGAATCAGCCTATTAACTGGATTAATCGGTTGGCCATTAATGGATACTTTAAATAGGATCTTGCCAATATATATCAAGTTTTTTATGTATTATACCATAGTATCATGATCTCCGCTATGTAATATACCAAAATATGCTACTGTTTGGTCGAACCCTAGCTATTGAGGATCGTGAGATGGCTGGGAGGGGTTACGGGCCCAAATTTGGGCTTTGTTTGCCCTCAAGTTGATGGGCCAGCAACGATTAATCGGCCTAACAACTGATTAATCGATCTGACAGGCCAATTAATCGGCCTAACAAGTTAACACGATGAATATGTGTTATTCGATTCGGCCACCCTACGAGTAGCGATTAACTGGCCCATTAACTGACTAATCGGATGAATTCTTGAACAGTGGTTTGAGGTAGAAAGCATATAGAGGTTAGGGTCCGATCACATTCACTTAGTTCAAAAAAAAATTCAAACGAGAAGAACTATAAGTGAATGTCAGAGAGGATGTAACACTAATATATGTATATATCAGAATACAACCAAATCAACATAGTGAAGATAATCATGAAGACATGTTGAAGTTGAAGACAAACCAAATGCGAAGACATAGCAAATGAAATGCCATGAGAAAAACACTTCAAACCGAAGAATTTGGTGGTGGCGTTACCCACCGTATAGGAAGTATTAGACCCAGACACGGCGCACAATTATCGTGGCGCTCCGAAGTCAAATTCTGTGTTAATGTATTCACACTTAGAATGTAGGTCTTCATTGATTGAAGATATACTTTACTTCATGTGTTGCACATCTAAGTCATTAACATGCATAAGTGTTAGGATGTGTGCCTGATCACAGGACATTTGAGGATTCCAAGATATTTAGCTCACACCACAACTTGCAAAATCTTTTCTCATCCAAGGGCTTTGTGAAAATATCGGCCAGTTGCTCTTCAGTGTTGACGTGTATGATATCAATATCTTCCTTCATGACATGATCCCTGAGAAAGTGATGACGAATTTCAATGTGCTTTATCTTCGAGTGCTGAACTGGGTTGTTGGCAATCTTGATGGCGCTTTCGTTGTCGCAATAGGGTGGTACTTATTTCAGATGGATGCCATAGTCATTGAGTGTTTGCTTCATCCATAGAAGCTGAGCGCGGCAAGATCCAGCAGCAATGTATTCAGATTCAGTAGTGGAGAGTGATACACAGTTCTGCTTCTTTGAACACCAACAAACAAGTGATCGTCCCAGAAAGTGACATGTACCTGATGTAGACTTGCGATCCACCTTGTCACCAGCATAATCAGCATTCGAGAATCCAACTAGATCAAACTCTGAGCCCTTTGGATACCATAATCCTAATGTTGGGGTGTAAGCCAAATATCGTAGAATTAAACTTCACGCCTAAGTGATGTGATTCCTTTGGTGCCGCTTGGAATCGAGCACACATGCAAACACTAAGCATAATATCTGGCCTAGATGCACATAAATAAAGTAAAGAACCAATCATGGAGCGGTATACCTTTTGATCGAACTCTTTACCATTGGCGTCAGGACCGGATGACTCTTGGTTGGCATTGGCGTCGTGTAACCTTTGCGATCTTGCATTCCAAACTTCTTCAGGAAATCTTTGAGGTATTTCTCTTGATATATGAAGATGCCATTTCTTTCTTGTCGATTTAATTTGAAGACCAAGGAAGAATTTCAGCTCACCCATCATGGACATCTGATATTGCTCTTGCATCATGTGTCCAAACTCATCACTGTATTTCTGGTTGGTGCAGCTGAAGATAATGTCATCCACATATATTTGGCACACAAACAATTCACCATCATATGTCTTCGTGAAGAGTGTGGGATCCAGGGAACCAGCCTTGAAGCCTTTGCTCTTCAGGAAGTCTTTGAGCGTGTCATACCAAGCGCGAGGGGCTTGTTTGAGGCCATACAGTGACTTGTTTAGCTTGTACACCATGTCATGATGTTTTGGATCTTCTAAGCCAGGAGGTTGTGTAACATACACTTCTTCTTCAATCTTGCCATTTAGAAATGCACTCTTCACATCCATTTGATACAGCAAGATGTTGTGATGGTTAGCATAGGCTAGCAATATGCGAATAACTTCAAGCCTAGCCACAGGAGCAAATGTTTCATCGAAGTCAATCCCTTCAACTTGAGTGTATCCTTGAGCAACGAGGCGAGCTTTGTTTCGACAACTTGACCATGCTCATCTTGTTTGTTGCGATATATCCATTTTGTGCCTATTATGTTGTGCTTGCGGGTCGGGACGCTTGACAAGTTCCCAGACATTGTTCATCTTGAACTGTTGAAGCTCTTCTTGCATAGCTTGAATCCATTCAGGTTCCATGAAGGCTTCAGCAACTTTCTTGGGTTCAGATATTGAGACGAAAGCAAAGTGCCCACAGAAATTTGCTAGTTGTGCTGCTCTTGAACGAGTGAGTGGACCAGGCGCATTGATGCTATCAATTAACTTCTCAATGTGTACTTCATTTGCAACACGAGGATGAACTGGACGAAGATTTTGCTCTTACTGATCATTGTCATCGTTGGGAGGATTGTCTTCGGCTGAGCATTGTCTTCAGGTTGATTAGGTGCAGAAATGATAAGTTCCTTTTCAGGCTGTGCTTCAGACGGTATGATTTCTCCAGTTCCCATTAGCTTGATGGATTCACTAGGTGGAACTTCATCTAGCACATTTGGCAGGTGCTCTCTTTGCGAGCCGTTAGTCTCATCGAATCAAGACATCCATAGTTTCAACCACTTTATAGAGAAAGAGGTTGAAGACTCTGTAGGAGTGCGAGTCCTTTCCGTAACCAAGCATAAAACCTTCATGTGCTTTCGGTGCAAATTTTGAAGTGTGATGTGGATCCTTGATCCAGCACCTAGCACCAAATACTCACGAAGTAAGTGACATTTGGCTTCTTACCAAAGGAGGAGTTCATAGGACATTTTCTTGAAGCTTGTGAAGATAAACACGATTGATGACATGGCATGCAAGATCAATAGCTTCAGGCCAGAACTTTCTTGGAGTCTTGTATTCATCAAGCATTGTTCGTGCCATCTCAATGAGTGTTACATTCTTGCGCTCCATGATGCCATTCTCACCGAGGGGTGTACGGAGCAGAGAACTCATGAGTGATGCCTAATGTATCCAAGTACAGATCGAGGCCGGTGTTCTTGAACTCTGTGCCGTTGTCACTCCTGATATGCTTGATCTTGACGCCATGGTTGTTCATTGCACGGTTGGCGAAGCGTCTGAAGACATCCTGCACTTCAGTCTTGTAGAGAATTATGTGCACCCACGTATATCTTGAGTAATCATCAACAATGACGAAGCCATAGAGACAAGCAGTAGTAGTGAGAGTAGAGTAGTGAGTAGGGCCAAATAAGTCCATGTGTAGCAGCTCGAAGGGTTGAGATGTCGTCATGATTGTCTTCGAGGGATGCTTGGCCCTATTCATCTTTCCAGCTTCGCAGGCACCGCACAAGTGATCCTTCTTGAACTTGATGCCCTCGATGCCTATGACATGCTTCTTCTTTGCGAGAGTGTGTAAGTTCCTCATGCCAGCATGCCCTAGCCTCCGATGCCAGAGCCAACACTTCTGAAGCTTTTGCAAGAAGGCATACGGCGAGCTGTGGCCCTGCTGAGAAATCTACCATGTACAGATCATCTTTCCGATACCCTTCAAAGACTAGAGACTTGTCAGATTCCATTAGTACAAGGCAACGATATTTTCCAAATATCACAATCATGTTCAAGTCACAAAGCATTGAGATGGACATTAAGTTGAAACCAAGGGATTCAACAAGCATCACTTTATCCATGTGCGGATCCTTTGAGATTGCAACTCTACCTAGACCCAATACCTTGCTTTTACCAGTGTCAGCAAATGTGATGTGACTCTTGTCAGATGGACGTAAGGTTGAGTCCATGAGAAGACTTCGATCACCAGTCATATGATTAGTGCATCCGCTATCCATAATCCATTCTGAAGCATGAGGTGTCATACCCTACAGTACAGTTAGGGGGATAGGCTTCACCAAGAGTATTGTGAAGCATAAACATTTGATGGGCAAGAGGATTATCAAAGCTCAGATCAAGATTAGGACTAATAGGATGATTGGCAAACGATTCCGGAACAAAATACATAGTGAGGCCATTTGGGCATTTGATCTTGCGCCCTACAAGATGTTTTAGGTCCCCAGCAATAGCATTAGACGCCTTTGATTTCCGGCTGGAGACCTTTCCCTGCAAAAGAAAGTTAATTCTTCTTAACCACCCACATCTTCAGGGGTGGCTTAGAAGCAATGAGTCTAAGTGCAGCATCTGAGAACTTTGGCTTTGAAGCCCTAGCAAATAGCCTTGCAGGAGGTGAATAGTACTCATATGAATAAGCAGAATAGTTCTTAGTTTTATGAACATAGCGGTTTGAAGAAACACGCTCATATTCATAAGTCTGAGTATGGTTTCCCTGCAAAACATGGGCGTTAGGGTGACTCAGGTGAGTCCTTTGTCTGTATGAAGCCTTTGGACCATATGAAGCCTTTGGTCTGGGATTTGTCTTCTTCCTAGGTGGTGTCATGATGACATTCACAGGAAGATTCTCAAGACAACTTTTGGGAACCTAGATCTTCTTCATAGGGGCCCATTCCTGCAGAGCAAACACTTCACCATTCTGATTCTTAAACAGTTTATAGTCTGCATCAAATGATTCATCAATGATAACAGGGTTAGCACAATTGAAGCCAGATAAGGTGGATGGATCCACTGAAGGTCCCTTTGCAACAACCCACGTGGTTTTGGGGTACTGCTCAGGCTTCCAGTAGGAGCCATCAACATTCATTTTCCTCTCGAACCCAACACCCTCTTTCCTAGGGTTTCGGTTCAGAATCTGCTTTTTGAGGACATCGCATGCTGTCTCGATGCCCTTTGAGACTTTTGTACATCCTGTTTCAAGCAATGTCTTCAACCTAGCATTTTCATCGGCAATAGTAGTGGTATCCTCGGCAGAGGGTTAGTTACCACATCGTGATTGAAGATATTACCTTGATGGCAGCGGTAGAACATTGAGCAACAGAAGTAGCGTTATCACGCTCAAGGCATTTTAGACATGGTGGTTCAAATCCTTCCTGAGCGGAACTGATCTGTTGAGCGCGAAGTGACTCATTCTCCTTTTGAAGATCTTCATGAGCCGCTCTCAATTTCTCAAGCTCTTGCTTCCTTTGAAGATAATCATAGGAGAGCTTTTCATGAGTGGTTGAGAGCGTTTCATGATGACTTTCAAGTTCCTGGTACTTAACATGGAGATTTTTTATGTCTTCAATTAAGGACTAAGAACGGGTCATTTCAGCGTCCAACAGGTCATCGCTTTTGTCTAACAGTTTTTGAGTATGTTCCATAGCTTTACATTGTTCGATTGCAATTTTAGCAAGTGTTACGTAGCTGAGTTTGGATTCACAATCGAGTCATCTTCACTAGATGTTTGAAAGTAAGCATCGCGTGATTTTACCTTGGCACCACGTGCCATGAAGCGATAGGGTGGGAGCAGAGTCGTCCTTGTCATTAGCTTCAGCGTTGGTGACGGAGCCATTGTCTTCAGTGTTGAAGATGGACTTGGCAACGTAGGCTGTAGCTAGAGCCAGACATGCAACGCCAGGGTCGGACTCCTCCTCAGACTCCACTTCTGCCTCCTCAGAAGCAGACTCCTCCTCTGAATCCATCTCATTGCCAACAAAAGCACGCGCCTTGCCAGATGAGCTCTTCTTATGAGATGAAGACTTGGAAGAAGACTTTGATGATTTCTTCTTCTTCTTGTCATCAGAATCATGTTCTTTGCTCTTCTTCTTCTTCTTCTTGTTCTCATTGTCCCACTGTGGACACTCAGAGATGTAGTGTCCTGGCTTCTTGCACTTGTGACATGTTCTCTTCTTGTAGTCATGAGTGGAAGCTTCATCATTTCTTGAGCTGGATCGTGAAGACTTTCTGAAGCCCTTCTTCTTAGTGAATTTCTGGAACTTCTTCACAAGTATAGCAAGTTCCTTTCCAATGTCTTCAGGATCATCAGAACTGCAGTCAGATTCTTCTTCAGATGAGGAAACAACTTTTGCCTTCAAAGCACGAGTTCGGCCGTAGTTGGGACCATAGATATCTCTTTTCTCGAGATATTGGAACTCATGTGTGTTGAGCCTCTCAAGTATATCAGACGGATCGAGTGTCTTGAAGTCGTAGGCGTTCTTGTATCATGAGAGCAAGGGTGTCGAACGAGATGTCAAGTGATCTCAGTAGTGTCTTGACGATTTCATGCTTGGTGATCTCAGTGGCGCCGAGAGCACGAAGCTCATTTGTGATGTCAGTGAGCCGATCAAACGTGAGCTGGATGTTCTCATTGTCGTTTATCTTGAAGCAGTTGAAGAGGTTGCGAAGAACACTGATCCTTTGATCTCTCTGGGTTGAGATGCCTTCGTTGACCTTGGAGAGCCAGTCCCAGACTAGCTTCGACGTTTCCAGAGCACTCACACGGCCATACTGTCCTTTGGTCAGATGACCACAGATGATGTTCTTGGCAGTAGAATCCAGTTGAATGAACTTCTTGACATCAGCAGCGGTGACACCTGCACCAGTCTTGGGAATGCCATTCTTGACGACATACCAGAGGTCGACATCAATGGCTTCAAGATGCATACGCATCTTATTCTTCTAGTAGGGATATTCAGTTCCATCAAAGACGGGGCAAGCAGCGGAGACTTTGATTATCCTGCGATCGGCATAGCTAAAACTCCGGTGGTTAAACCGAATCACACGTAACAAGGGAGTACCTTGCTCACGATAATCGCTACGTCTTGAGCTTGCGTTGGTTTTCCTCGAAGAGGAGAGGGTGATGCAGCAAGTGTAGCGTAAGTATTTCCCTCAGCTTTGGGAACCAAGGTATCAATCCAGTAGGAGGCTCCTCAAAAGTCCCACGCACCTACACAAACAAACTGAGAACTCGCAACCAACGCAATAAAGGGGTTGTCAATCCCTTCATGGCCACTTGCAAAAGTGAGATCTAATAAAGATAGTATGATAAGATAAATATATTTTTCGTATTTTATAGTATAGATGCAAAAAGTAAAGATGCAAATAAAAGTAGATTGGGAGCAAATATGATAAGAGATAGACCGGGGGCCATAGGTTTCACTAGTGGCTTCTCTCAAGAGAGCATAAGTATTACGGTGGGTGAACAAATTACTGTCGAGCAATTGATAGAAAAGCGCATAGTTATGAGATTATCTAGGCATGATCAAATTATATAGGCATCACGTCCATAACAAGTAGACCGACTCCTGCCTGCATCTACTACTATTACTCCACACATCGACCGCTATCCAGCATGCATCTAGAGTATTAAGTTCATAAGAACGGAGTAACACATTAAGCAAGATGACATGATGTAGAGGGATAAACTCATGCAATATGATATAAACCCCATATTGTTATCCTCGATGGAAACAATACAATACGTGCCTTGCAACCCTTTCCGTCACTAGGCAAGGACACCGCAAGATTGAATCCAAAGCTAAGCACTTCTCCCATGGCAAGAAAGACCAATCTAGTAGGCCAAACCAAACTGATAATTCGAAGAGATTTGCAAAGGTAACTTAATCATACATAAAAGAATTCAGAGAAGATTCAAATATTATTCATAAATAAACTTGATCATAAACACACAATTCATCGGATCTCGACAAACACACCGCAAAAAGAGTTTACATCGAATAGATCTCCACAAGAGAGGGGGAGAACATTGTAGTGAGATCCAAAAAGAGAGAAGAATCCATCTAGCTAATAACTATGGACCCGTAGGTCTGTGGTAAACTACTCACAACTCCTTTGGAGGGGCAAGGATGTTGATGTAGAGGCCCTCCGTGGTTGATTCCCCTTCGGCAGAAAGTAGCGAAGGCTCCAATATGAGATCTCGCGGATACAGAAGGTTACGGTGGTGGAATTGTGTTTCGTGGTGCCCTGGATGTTTTCGGGGTACGTAGGTATATATAGGAGGAAGAAGTACGTCGGTGGCCGCCCGAGGGGCCCACGAGATAGGGGGGCGCCCTATAGGGGGGCTGAGGGAGTTTCGGACTAGGGGGTGTCCGGATAGCCGAACTATCATCATCGGCCGGACTCCAAGACTATGAAGATACAAGATTGAAGACTTCGTCCCGTGTCCGGATGGGACTTTCCTTGGCGTGGAAGGCAAGCTTGGCGTCTGGATATGTAGACCTCCTACCTTTGTAACCGACTTTGTGTAACCCTAGCCCTCTCCGGTGTCTATATAAACCGGATGGCTTTAGTCCATAGGACGAACAATAATCATACCATAGGCTAGCTTCTAGGGTTTAGCCTCTTTGATCTCGTGGTAGATCCACTCTTGTAACACACATCATCAATATTAATCAAGCAAGACGTAGGGTTTTACCTCCATCAAGAGGGCCCGAACCTGGGTAAAACATCGTGTCCCTTGTCTCCTGTTACCATCCGCCTAGACGCACAGTTCGGGACCCCCTACCCGAGATCCGCCGGTTTTGACACCGACATTGGTGCTTTCATTGAGAGTTCCTCTGTGTCGTCACCGATAGGCCTGATGGCTCCTTTGATCATCAACAACGACGCAGTCTAGGGTGAGACCTCTCTCCCCGGACAGATCTTCGTATTCGACGGCTTTGCACTGCGGGCCAATTCGCTTGGCCATCTGGAGCAGATCGAAAGCTACGCCCCTGGTCGTCAGGTCAGATTTGGAAGTTTAAGCTATACGGCCGATATCCGCGAAGACTTGATCTTCAACGGATTCGAGCCGCGGCCGAGCGCGCCGCACTGTCTCGATGGGCATATCTAGCTCTGCAGTAACAAAGGCCACGGAGGCCGCACGAATCCGCTCGACCCTTAATCCGGAGCCGGATTCCCCGATCAAGGACGAGTGGTTGGACACCGTCTCGGGGCTTTAATCTCTACGGCGATCGAGCGAACTCCATCCTCGCTGCTTTGCGAAGACCTCGACTGTGGTGCCGAACTCCTCTCCGGGACTCCGAACCCTCCGCGCCCTTGCCAATCGAATTCGATTGGGCGCCCGTTATGGAGTTCACGGCTGCGGACATCTTCGACTTTTCGCCCTTTGGCGACATCCTGAATACACTAAAGTCTCTCTCTTTATCCGAAGAGCCCTGGCCGGACTGCGGTCGGGACGGTTGGGATGCGGACGACGAAGAAATTCAAAGCCCACCCACCACCCACTTCATAGCCACTGTCGAAAGCTTACACGACGTGCTCGATTTCAACTCCGAAGACATCGATGGTATGGACGACGATGTAGGAGACAACAATGAACCAGCACCTATAGGACGCTGGACAACCTCACCCCATGATGTCTACATGGTGGATACACCTAAAGGAAATGAAGACGAGGAACAACGGGACGCTACGAAGGATAAATCCCTCGAAAAGCAGTCAAAACGGCAACGTAAACGCCGAACAAAGTCCCGCCTCAACAAAGACCCAGCCATAGAGAAGGGTGAACCGGTGGACAACGAACAAGCTATCGAGCAATCGTCCGAACAAGACAACTTGGATAAACAATCTGTCCCCGGCGAAGACAATAGTCCGGACGACCTCACACCGGACAAACCATTGGAGCAAAATAAACTCCAGAAAAGGCTCGTCGCCACTGTGCGTAGCCTGAAAAAGCGTATGAAGCTCAAAACAGCGGAAGATGCACTCAGGATCGATGGAGCAAAATATTCAGCATCATGAACAAGTACGGCGACGATCGCCGAACAAAGAGCTACCGAAAAGAAAGCTACTGCCTGAATTCGATGAGGAGGCCTTAAAGCCCCACAATTAAAAAGTAAGAAGGCCACCCGGTCGGATGGACGACCCCACGGCGAAAAGAGAGCGGTGAATGGCGCCAAGACACAAGCCAATATGCGATCCGCATAAGGATTCACATCAAGAGGATGGCCCGATTAGGTCCATCTATGGGCCAAGAACGCAGCTCGTCAAAGCAATGCAATACGCCAAAATTCAAGATCACGGCACACCCAAATATAGGGCGCCGCACACCCCTATGTTTCACCGATGAGGTGCTTGGATCATGAATTTCAGTGAGTTTAAACCCGTAAACATAGAGGCATACGACGGAACAACAGACCCTAGAGTGCGGATCGAGGATTACATCCTCCACATACACATGGCTAGAGGAGATGATCTCCACGCCATAAAATACTTACCCTTAAACTCAAAGGGCCAGCTCGGCATTGGCTTAAAAGCCTCCCGAAAATACCATTGGAAGCCGGGAGAGCTCGAGGATGCATTTCGGGCAAATTTTCGGGGGACTTATGTCCGCCCTCAGGATCTGACGATCTAGTCACATAACTCAACAGCCGGAGAGTCAGCCCGAAATTCTGGAACAGGTTCCTCACTAAAAAGAACCAAATAGTCGACTGTCCGGACGCCGAAGCCTTAGCAGCTTTCAAACACAACGTCCGAGACGAATGGCTCGCCAGACACCTCGGTCACGAAAAGCCAAGAACAATGGCCGCATTAACAAGCCTCATGACCCGCTTTTGCGCGGGAGAGGACAACTGGCTGGCTAGATGCAGCACCAGCGACCCGAGTACATCCGAAATCAGGGATGGAAATGGGAAATCATGACGCAGAAAAGATCAGCGCCGGAATAAAGAAAATGGCCCAAATAGTACGGCGGTCAACGCCAGATTTAAAAGCTCTCAGCCGAACAACAAAACGCTGCCCCTAAAGGATAACAGTGACGAGCTATCCAACCTAAACAAGATTCTGGATAGACTGTGTCAAATACATGGTACCTCCGGGAAGCCTGCAAACCATACCCACAGAGATTGTTGGGTCTTCAAGCAGTCCGGCCGACTTAACGCCGAACACAAGGGGCTTGACACACCAAGGGAAAATGATGACGAGCACCACAAGCAGAGCCCCGGAAAACAAAATAATTTCCCACAAAAGGTTAAAACAGTAAACTCACTTCACGTGATCAAAGGGAAAAACAGAGCGGCGCCCACTAAAAGGCGCACCGCACATTGGTTGTCAAAACCAATCACCTTCGACCATCAGGACTATTCCGAAAATATCCGGAACGCAGGATGGACTACCTTGATATTGGATCCTATAATCGACGGATTCCAATTTACACATGTCCTCATGGACGGCGGCATTGACATAAACCTGATATATCAGGACACAATCTGCAGGATGGGGATAAACCCAACCAAAATTCACCGTAGCAACACCTCCTTTAAAGGAGTACTTCCCGGCCCATAGGCCCTCTGCACAGGCTCCATACTGCTAGAAGTTGTGTTTGGTTCATCCGACAACTTCCGTCGCGAAAGGTTACTCTTCCATGTCGCCCCGTGTAAGAGTAGCCATCAAGCACTATTGGGACGCGAAGCTTTCGCCCGCTTTAACGCAATACCGCATTATGCATCTCTAACACTTAAAATGCCCGGTCCACGCGGCATAATCTCCTTAAAAGGAAGTATTGAGTGTTACTCGAGCACGGAAGAAGGGGAGACTGCATCGACAGCTCCACAGCTATCCGGCTTCACTAGGCAAAGAACCTGAAATTGGTCATTCAAACCCCGGACACGGCTAGACGAGTCTGGCGCATACCCTCATACGAGGGGCTACATGCATGTATAACAGGAGACAATAAAGCTCAATTTTATTTCATTCCTCAAACCGTACTCTGTTTATTTAATATTAAGTACACCTTTAGCACGACCCTTTTTTCAAACTAAGTTCCTCTCTTTTACAGATGAACAACGTGCTACACCCGTCCAGGATACTGCGCGGAGACACGAGTACGCAGGCGTGCAGCGGGGACCCGTTGCAAGGATTCTTTTCAGATTAAGACCTGCGTAAACCTTTTTTCACCGTCTCTTGTTGATATACATTCCCCAGTTCCTTAATATAAGCGAGGAGGAGGCGGTGCTTTGGCATTGGCCGCACCAGAATTTTTTGCGTGCACTGGACACAAGGGGCTTAGGGCATTATTTTGCCCATTTTCATAAAGACCGAATACCTTAGGGAGTATTCGGCGTCTCGAGTTAGGCCTTATATTCATCAGCTCCGAATCATGTCTTTGGTCAAATGTTGGGTTGCCCGACTCCTGTGTTTTGCTGCCTTACGCCCGTTTTCACGGCTAACGCGGCACCGTGGAGAACTCTGCGATTGTGCCCGGTTCGCCGGCGAGCACCTCAAGAGAGAAAGCCAAAACTGATCATGATATAGCGGAGACTGGTCAACCACTCGATGACTCACATGAATGTTTAGAATTCCTCGCATTAACGAAGGACGGTTTTCGGTCGAGCACATACGCACCCGAATTTGGGAGAGTGCGGTGCCCCGAGGGCTATATAGTAGCCCCACCCTCAAACTCCTATGGCTAAGTGAAAGTGATAAAGCATTATAGTCCGGTTGCCTGGTTTGCTACGCTATCACCTCCTTAACAGGACCACGACGTTGGATTAAGTGTGCAAAAGCGCTTTTTTGAAACAACCCCCGCACTATGGGCGTGGGGGTTGAAGCCAAGGACTGCCATCTTTCAGGTTATATACACATATACATAAACGACCGCACATGGAGTAGTTTACTACTTGAACGCACAAGTATAAAAAGCACTTATATTACATTGAAACATTGTTTTCACAAATCATACATGTCATTTAAACATAATATCCTTTGAGCACTGTGTCTCTATTAAACGAGCGCCAGCAGACTTCTTCAAAGTAGTGCTCGGCAGGAACTCGGCCTCGTCCGAATCACGGGATGCCACGTCGGTGGCCTTCATCTCCGCCAAAGATGTCTTGACACGGCAAGAGCCATCCGCGCTCCCTCAATGCACGCCGATCGCTTCATTGCGTCGATACGCTGCACCGCACCAAGCTGCTGCACTAAACCAAAATAGCTCTTCGGCTGGGGTCCGTCCGGCCACAAGTGAGTCAAGACATGCTTCATGGCAAATCCGGACAAACGATTCAGCTCGGCCCATTCGGCCAACCGATCGGTCCGTGGCAGAGGACGCTCCGGACTATGGAATTGCGACCAATATAGCTCTTCCTTACATGCCCCTTTTCGCCCCGGAAGTGCTCAACAGCGTCCCACGCTTCGCCGCCAAGTCGAGATAAGCATCCTCTGAACTCCACAATTTATCCAATCGAGCATACTTTGGATCTGTATATTTCCTCCGCAGTAAACGGTTTTTCAGCCGCAATTGCCCTGGCCTGACTCTGCTCATCCTTGTCAGCCCTCTATGCCGTTTGGGCATTGTTGGATTCGGCGGCGTCCTTCTTTAGGCGCTCTTGTTCCGCTTGATGCTCTTTTTCAAGAACCTCGCAGCTTTAACGGTAGTATTCCTTAACTTTTGGCCATATCGGCCATCTCCTCTTCTTCGGCGTGAGCAGCCCGTTCAGCTTTTAGCTCTTCGCCGCCTTTAAAGCGGCCGCATTACTACTCTGGCTTGCCCTTTCGCTGGGCGAAGTTCTACCGCAGCTCCTCAACGGCAGCGGCACCATCTGCATTAAGCATACAAGCGATGAAGACATGGGCGTCAAGCTCCCTTACTGTGTGTCCGCATAGAAGTCGCATACCTTGTGACTCGTCAAACCGTTTATTGACCGGTAGCGATATGCGCATCCGCCTCATCAAGCTGCCGCTTTAGTTCGGCATATTCATCAGTCCGGCTGGCCTCCGGACGCCCCGCCACCCGTTTAGGAGTGGCGATATGTTAAAACTGAGAATTTGATCCTCGGCACGTCGTCAATTTTGACAACATATCGAGTCTCAGGGGCTACTATCTATACATGGCGCATTTTATATGCATAAGCGTCGGAAGGTACAATATTTTTGCGTACCTCAAACCCCGTCGATAAGCTTCGGCGGCTTCGTGCAATCCGCTCTCTGCGGATGCAACTCTTTCAATCACCGTACCCATTAGAGCACGGTGATCTTACGAGATAGCCGCCGCGAAAGCAGATCCTTCAGCTCCTTCGACCGCACACCACTTGGCGCGGACCTTCCGCCCCGCGGACTTGGGGAACCCTCATGACGACACCTCCGGGTCGTCCGCTTCACATGAGGGTGCGACAGGTGGAGGCGTTCGCTCTCCATCATCTCCGGAAGAAGATTCCCGAAGACGAGCTCTCTCGAGAAGGGCTGAGGTCCGAACTACAAGGTACAATTTCGGTTATCTTCATAAATAAATACTGAGGATGCTCCTTATTTACAAGACCCCTTCTTTCTACTTACGGCTCATTTGGAGGGCTGATCCCCTTGGGGAAATAATGCGGCTGGGTTACTTCCCGGTAGCCGGACTCTGCCGAAGATTCCCTTCCTTTCTTTGAGGCCTTGACCTCCGGATCTTACAGGCGGTCCTCTTCTCTCCTCGGAAGGTGGGACTCTTGATCCCTCCTTCCTTGATAGCCTCCTTCGCAGAGGCGGTTGCTCCCCGCTCCTCCCTTCGCCTTCTTCAAAGGGCGACCTTCAACATCTTGGTCAACATGGGATCCGGCGTGGTCTCCGGGAGGGAGCCGGACACCTTATCAACTTTGCCTTGGCTATCCACTCCTGTTCAAGAAACGGCTCCTTTAAAGGGCATATATATAAAATAAATGAATGAACAGCTTGTCCGGTTACAGGACTACTTACTTGAGCATATGGGCAATTGCAGCTTAGTCCTGCGTCCTCGGTCAAGTCCGGACACTTCTCTTGTGATCCGAAGAACAATTTATACATCTCCACGGGCGTCGTGCCCATAAAATTTTGGAGAGCTCGTGGTCCCTCCGGATTGAATTCCCACATGAGGCGGAGGCGGCGTTCTTGAGGTGAAGGCGCGGATCACCATAACCTGCGCCCATCGCAACCAGATTGATCCCTCTTTCCCGGAGATCTCGAATACGGCCTGCAGCAGGGGAACATCCTTGGATGGCCCCAGTCGAGCCCCTTATTGACCCATGACGCCATCCGCTGTGGTGGACTGGCGAAGGCGGAGCGCCGCCCATTTGGTGCCCACAGGAGCGGTGATATAAAACCACTCCCGTTGCCACAAACCAAGCTCCTCTTGAAAAGAGCCCTCGGCCACGGAGCATCAACACATTTGCTTATGACCGCCCTCCGCACTCCGCTTGCTGCCCCTTGATCACCTTTGGCTCCACCTTGAAGGTCTTGAGCCACAATCCAAAGTGGGGGTAATATGGAGGAAGGCCTCACATACGACAATGAATGACGAGATATGGAGGATGGACTCGGATTCAAGTAATGGAAATCAAGCCTATAATAAAACATGAGCCCCCGCACAAAGGGGTCCGTCGGAAGCCTAAACCCGAAGGAAGTGGGACACGAACACCACGTTCTCGCCAGGGCTCGGGGAGTGGGAGTGACCTGCCCCGAGCAGGCAGCCTATGCGAGATCTCGCCGGTCGAGATACACCGGCGTCTCGCAGCTTTAGCACATCTTCTTCTGTGACAGAGGAAGACATCCATCGGCCGTGCTGGTCGGAGCCGGACGTCGTCGAAAGTCCGAAGCGCCTGAATCTGAAGCTTTGGGTGTTGGAACTCAAAGCGCGAGCCGAACTTGATGGAGGGTGTAAAAGGAAGAGGGCCTTGGTCTCACTATAAAGAGGTTGAATACCAAGAGCCCACCCCGTGGTCGATTAGGACTCGCCTTTGATAGAGAAGGCAGGCCAACGGGCACGGTTGGGTTACCCACGTCCGTATTGATGAGAATCCCGGAATAAGGGGGCACGATCTACGCTTTAATAAGACGTGCCAAGGAAACCGCCTCGCTAAACACGCTGAGGTGGAACAATAAAAAACGATTCATATAAAGGCCTGACCGTGGTGTGATGTCACGCCGCGGAATATGTCAGCAGATCTATGCAAAAATAATTCTCTCTATGGTGTTATGTGGAACTTGTTTTGCAGAGCCGGACACTATCCTGGTGTTCACAGTCTTCTATAAATTATTTGGAGAAAGAACCCGCCTTGCAATGCCGAAGACAATATGCGTGCCGGACTCGTCGTCATTGAAGCCTGGTTCAGGGGCTACTGAGGGAGTTCCGGACTAGGGGGTGTCCGGATAGCCGAACTATCATCATCGGCCGGACTCCAAGACTATGAAGATACAAGATTGAAGACTTCGTCCCGTGTCCGGATGGGACTTTCCTTGGCGTGGAAGGCAAGCTTGGCGATACGGATATGTAGACCTCCTACCTTTGTAACCGACTTTGTGTAACCCTAGCCCTCTCCGGTGTCTATATAAACCGGATGGCTTTAGTCCATAGGACAAACAACAATCATACCATAGGCTAGCTTCTAGGGTTTAGCCTCTTTGATCTCGTGGTAGATCCACTCTTGTAACACACATCATCAATATTAATCAAGCAGGACGTAGGGTTTTACCTCCATCAAGAGGGCCCGAACACAGGTAAAACATCGTGTCCCTTGTCTCCTGTTACCATCCGCCTAGACGCACAGTTCGGGACCCCCTACCCGAGATCCGCCGGTTTTGACACCGACAGGGGCGCCCTCCTATCTCGTGGAGGCCTCGGCTGCTTCTTGACTTGCACTCCAAGTCCTCTGGATCACGTTTGTTCCAAAAATCACGCTCCCGAAGGTTTCATTCCGTTTGGACTCCGTTTGATATTCCTTTTCTTCGAAATACTAAAATAGGCAAAACAACGCAATATGGGCTGGGCCTCCGGTTAGTAGGTTAGTCCCAAAAATGATATAAATGTGTAAAATAAAGCCCATAAACATCGAAAAGGGGTAATATAATAGCATGGAACAATCAAAAATTATAGATACGTTGGAGACGTATCAGATACCAATTGAAAGTGCTAGTTATCGACTAGAGGGGGGGGGGGGTGAATAGGCGATTTTTAAGGAAGTCATCAAAACAAGAGAGTTTCGAAGACAAAAAATAGAAAAGAACCAAATGATATGCATGGAAGGTAGACTACACTAAGCAAGCCATAGTCAAGTATGCAATGAAGTGAAAGCACGAAGACTAATAGCAACTAGGTAGTAAAGATCAGGATGGAAGATAGTATGAAGCCAAACAATGATAGTAGTCACACAGTGGAGTCAAACAGGTAGTGCAAGCAGGAAATGACTTCATGAAGACAAACTGTAAGTAAAGAGAGGGAGAGGATAGAACCAGTCACTTGGTGAGGACACATGATTTGTTGGACCAGTTCCAGTTGCTATGAGAACTGTACGTCTGGTTAGGGAGGCTGAGATTCAACTCAGAAGACCGCGTCTTCACCTTATTCCCCTTGAGCTAAGGACATTCAGTCCTCACCCAATTACTCTGGTAAGTCTTCAAGGTAGACTTCCAAACCTTCACAGACTTCGTTCACTGGCGATCCACAATGACTCTTGGATGCTCAGAACGCGACGCCTAACCGGCTGGAGGATTCACAGTCCTAAAGTGTAACAAGTCTTCGGGTCACGCGGACAGAAAGACTTCAGTGATGCCTAACGCTCTTTGGCTCTGGGTGTTTGGGCTTTGTCCTCGCAAGGATTTCTCTCTCTCAAAAGCTTCGGAGGTGGGTTGCTCTCAAACGACAAAAGTCGTGCACTAAATCTGAGCAGCCATCAATTTATGGTGTAGGGGATGGGCTATTTATAGCAACTAGGCAACCTGACCTGATTTGTCCGAAATGACCCTGGGTCACTAAGGAACTGACACGTGTTCCAACGGTCAGATTTCAAACACACGCGGCAACTTTACTTGGGCTACAAGTCAAGCTGACTCATCCAGCTCTGGATAAGATTTGCTCTCATTGTCTTCGCTCGAAGACATAGTATTTAGTTGAGCATCACTTGATCACTCGACTTTGTTCCTTTGGGACCCCACTTAACAGTACGGTGGTTCCTATGACTCAACAAAGAAGAAAAGGAAACAACGAAACAACTAAGTCTTCACGCTCCAGAGTCTTCACGCAATGCTTTCTCTTGTCATAGTCTTCAATGTGAATATCTTCACATACCACCATTGTCTTCAATGTCTATTTTTATGGATCATCTCCGGTAGGTAAACCGAATCAATGAGGGACTACTACCTGTGTTATCCTGCAATTCTCACAAATACATTAGTCCCTCAACTAGGTTTGTCGTCAATACTCCAAAACCAACTAGGGGTGGCACTAGATGCACTTACAATTTGTCACTTCGACTGTCAGAGAGGTATCTCTGGGCCCTCTCGGTAATGCACATCACTATAAGCCTTGCAAGCAATGTGACTAATGAGTTAGTTGAGGGATGATGCATTACGGAACGAGTAAAGAGACTTGCCAGTAACGAGATTGCACTAGGTATGGTGATACCGACGATCGAATCTCGGGCAAGTAACATACCGATGACAAAGGGAACAACGTATGTTGTTATGCGGTTTGACCGATAAAGATATTCGTAGAATATGTAGGAGCCAATATGAGCATCCAGATTCCGCTATTGGTTATTGACCGGAGATGTGTCTCGGTCATGTCTACATAGTTCTCGAACCCGTAGGGTCCACACGCTTAACGTTCAATGACGATTTGTATTATGAGTTTATGTGATTTGATGACCAAAGGTTGTTCGGACTCCCGGATGAGATCACGGACGTGACAAGGAGTCTCGAAATGGTCGAGACATAGAGATTCATATATTGGAAGGTTATATTCGGACACCGGAATGGTTCGGGTCGTTTCGGATAAGTTTCAGAGTACCGGGGGTTACAGGAACCCCCCCGGAAGTTATTAGGCCTCCTGGGCCTAGTGGTGGAAGAGAGGAGGCAGGCCAAGGAGTGGCGCCCCCCCTAGCCCAAACCGAATTGGACTAGGGTTGGCCCCCCCTCCATCTCTCCTCCTCCTCCTCCCCCCTTCTCCTTGGGGGAATCGGAAAGGGGGGCGAATCCTACTTGGAGTAGGACTCCCCCCCTTGGGCGCGCCACCCTTGGCCGGCCTCCTCCTCCTCCCTCCTTTATATACGTGGGGAGGGGGCAGCCTAGAACACACAAGTTGATCTTTTAGCCATGTGCGGTGCCCCCCTCCACAGAAACACACCTCAGTCATATCGTCGTAGTGCTTAGGCAAAGCCCTGCGCCGGTAACTTCATCATCACCGTCGCCACGCCGTCGTGCTGACGGAACTCTCCCTCGGCCTCAACTGGATCAAGAGTACGAGGGACATCATCGAGCTGAACGTGTGCTGAACACGGAGGTGCCGTACGTTCGGTGCTAGGATCGGTTAGATCGTGAAGACGTACGACTACATCAACCGCGTTGATAAACGCTTCCACTTTCGGTCTACGAGGGTACGTGGACACATTCTCCCCGCTCGTTGCTATGCTTCTCCTAGATAGATCTTGCGTGATCGTAGGAATTTTTTTGAAATACTACGTTCCCCAACACTGCCCTCGGTCTTGCAGTATATCATGGCAGCGTGTACATGCTATACAACATGTACAACAACATTGAGTGAGCTACATGATACCACGTTGCTGCGGGAATCCGTTGCAATACATTTCAATGAGATTTGATTGTGTGAAATATAAATATTTAAATTAATAACATGTGAACCAAAATTAAAAATATATAGACTTATTATGTTTGAATATGAATAATTGTAAAATATTTATTGAATATAAGTAGAGCAAAAAAATGAAAATTATTTTCCCATGCATGGTTCATGAGTCATATGATGGTGGGTCTTTTCACCATGCTTGGTTGCATGTTGAGGTGAGACACTTATCCCATCCATAATTGTATGATGATGGCATACTTGCATGTTGAGATAAATAACTTAGTGGGGTTCACTCTTTTAGGTATACTAGATGATTACCCGCACGTTGTTGCGGGAACTCTTAGTCCTATGCACATGATAATACATAGATCAAATAACATTATTTGCGGAGGAGATATATGATCTTAAGATAATTTATTTTACAATGGACACAGTACTTGGAAGTACAATTAGAAAGATAACAAAATGTGAAATATGCGATCTGAGATTCTGAAATGGAAACACTATAAAAGTTTATGTACCAATTGCCATTTTGAGATATTTACCGTCTATTATGTGTAACTCTTGTTGTAAATCAATCGTCATACCTATAGTGTTAAGATATTTGAACAAATAACAAAATACAAATGACCACTGTAATAGCTTGCTTTACATGACAGTGAGTAATGGAGCTCCAATATGAGGATTATCAATTATTATTTTTGCTGAAGAGAGTACCAATTCCTTTTCACTCAAAGCACTGGGCAAGAAATAACATGAGAACTTATATGGATAGGCACCGAGATCCAAATTATCCACATAGTTAGAAGGGATAGTCAGATGCAAGCAACAAATTAATAGTGATAGATGATATTCCTTTTCTAAAAAGTAACCATCAATGAGATAAGAACACATTGCTATTATGCAAAATGATCTTCAACTAATAATTGGGAAGTGTTGGGGCCTACACTATGTTAAGTATTAGTAGTATTTAGATTTTTTGCCACTTCCTGTGTCTGGATTTGTGGAATGGTGACGCCATTAGCGCCTCATTTTATTCATTTTCTTTTCTTTTCAAAGTTTTAGGCTCATGAAAGGACCAAATTGCGCAGTGGTTATCTGGTTGTATCTGAATGTATCAAGGCGCTCACGGCGCCAACCTAGTAGCTGTCCGGGATGCTCCATCTCCCTCTCACCACTCGCTTTGCACCTTGTCCAAGAAGCAGGTGACATGGACGTTGCCAGTCTCCTGAGGCGCCATTGCGAATATTGTCGGCGGGTGCCGGACTGCTATCCTGTCTCCATCACACTGTCCCGCTCTCTGCACACAACAAATAGGAAGAAATTGTCAGAGAGATTGCTAATGCTGCCTATTACCAAAGATGTGGCGTACTTGTTTTTGTTCTGGAGAGCAGAGTGCCGACTTTGCACTTACGCATGTGAAGGGCCAGGTGACATCTGCAGATGTGCTCAAGAATTTCGCACATGGTGCAAGCATAAAAGGTCAAAGTTAGTGTTAAACTACGTGAAACGGATGCCTATGCAAGTGAAAATAGTTGCATTATACAACATTTTTCTACAATTAATTGAGCAAGGTTAGTCATGATTCATGAAAGCTAGAATATTTCTTACTGTACTGATTGACTAGGAGAGTTATCTCTTCATACATCTGTCACCAATGGCTGTCAGGGCACCTGATGCAGAGCTCATACTGGTCGAAGTTGGAATTGAGCCTGTGTGCCATGAATGGGCCTCAGCCTACCTAGTGTGTGCGTGGTTGTCTAGCCTGAGTGTCCTGAGTGTGTGTAATGGCTTGCGTGCTGGCTGTAGCGGGGGATATAAGCAGCCTCTAGTACTACTGTTTATTTTCCCACCCAACCATGACAGATAAGAACAGTACCCTAAACCTGCAATTGGATCGACATATGCATGTAGCTTTTTTTATATCATAGAGCTTTCTCATACATTAAGAGACATGGTTACCATCATACACATATGCATTTAGCTTCTCCCTGTTACTTCCTGAAGTGAAAAAACAAGAGGATGTGCTTTGGATAAAAGTGTCATATGAAGTTCAGTTCAACAGCAGAGCCATGTTTGAGTGTTAAAATCAAGGTAAATTTCAGAGAAATATAAAGGCCTGAAACATCCAAAGTAATTAACCTAGTATGGACAACCATGCCAAACCAGTTTGTTATCTCAAAGACATAATTGATTGAAGCAATTAGGGGCATCTCGATTAACAAATCATCCAAGAAAATCGTAGAGGAGAAGAACCTTTTTCTCCACTTGAATATATTGTGCGTGCTCACTAAACTGAGTTACCCACACATGAGGAGGGAGGAGTAGATCCATCTGTTTCTTCTTTTTGGCATAAATCCATCTGTTTCTATTGGAAGCACGTAATAGGATTTGTTAGAGATTAGAGAAGGTGAAGAGGGAGACAGGCTGCGTAGGAGAACACATACCGCTGCCTTGGAGATTTCCATGATGTCTTGGTCGGTAGAGAACACAAACCACTTAGTTGGGGAAGTCTATGGCGCCCGTCCTTCACAACATAGACCAAAGCGACAACTATGCCGAGTTCATGTTCATGTCGCCGCCTGGCTAGAAGCCTGGAACTAGAAGCATGGCAACTTGGCCGCCTGGCTGTTCGTAGTCCCCCAAAAGTTGGGCTGCCAGGGAATCCATAGGCCGAGGGCACTGGGGCTGAGCAGGGCAGACTACCGACCTTCCATGTGGTGAGGACTGGAGAGATGAGGATAAAAACATGTTTCCCCAATGACTCTTCGGAACTGCTCGATTATTAAAAGAAGGAAGAGGAACTGATGCGTCGTAATTAAAGTGATGTGGCGATATAGATTGAGACTTAGCAGTACACAGAGCAGAGGGCCCGGAGGTGTGAGAAATTATGGGCCTCTGGATAGTGGATGGAAATATGGAGAGGCCCTCTTTTTGTCTTCCATGAAGCGTGATAGTTTTCTCAAAAAAATGCAACCTGATAGAAGTTATTATAGGAAGATTATTGAGAGAAGGAAAACTTTCTCACACATGGGACCTACTTGATGATGTGGATGGGTTGCATGTCAAGAGAAATAGGTTAGTGGGGATGAACTATTTAGGTATTATAGATAGGATAAATGAATTAACCGACGTGTAGAGTAATCAGGAAGCAGCACTTACAATCTGCATGGTTGACGAGTCCAATGGCCACCTTGTCCACTTGGTGAATCGCACCGTAAAATTTCATGGCAGAGTTGCAGATGGTATAGCACCGATGCGTTAGCGAATTCATATTGACATGCATGTTGTAGGGCACGAAGTTTTTTTGCTCATGAAACGAAGCATGCAAGCTTTGCCAAAAGGTCGGGTCCTTGTTCATGCCTACAAAGTCCTCAAAAATGGCCAACCATGCGTCGCACAATACCTCATCATCGAACACCGAGTACCCGCCATTGTGCTTCTCTGGGAAACAAGAAGAAGTTCAAAAAAACTAAATGGCATTTGACCAAACACCTGTTGGGCGTGGTGTCCGCCATGGACGACGTCCACATGGATGAGGAGGGTACCTGGCTACAGAGAGATTCTTGGGTGGACAACAGCGTAGTCCAAGGTGGGCAGTTGTGTGGGTGAGGTATGCAGGCGTCCGAGGATGCCTGGGCGGCGGGCGGAGAGGTACAACAACGACATCGAACAACGAGGGTGTGGATGAAAGGAAGGATCAAGTAGGATGGAGGGGGCAGGGGGATTTCAGTGGGCGGGGGTGTCGGAGTCCTACGTGGTTGGTGCCTGGACTACCGTAACCCCCCCTCCAAGTTTGTCTCCGGTTTGTCGGAAAAAAGACGTCCGGATCGACGAGCGGATGGATACATGACCATATTGGATGGTAAAATACGTCCTGATCATGCGATCCAGACTGATACGGGCAGTTTGAGGATCCGCATTGAAAATGCCCTTACATCCTCCCCAAGCATACTAGTCGCATGTCTTCTTGCTACCAATCATTTATTAATTTAAATATTAAATTAAATATATAATGAGTCTAAACCCCCACCCCCCTCACTATCATGTTTTTCAAGAAGAAAGTATATATGCATACGTGTCAGAATGTATGCTCATGCATTTTTTAGAAATGTTATGTAATTCTCAAAAAGAAAGGCAAACAAAAAGGATAAATAAATTACAAAAGAGAGAAAGGGAAAGGGAAAATAGAAGAGTCTAAAAAAAGGGGAAATAGAAAAAAGAAAGAAAAATGAATGGTAAAAATAATAAACGATGAAATTCCATGTGTTTACTGAAAGAATCGACACGACTACCAT
This sequence comes from Aegilops bicornis, assembly GCA_021605145.1. Taxonomy (NCBI): domain Eukaryota; kingdom Viridiplantae; phylum Streptophyta; class Magnoliopsida; order Poales; family Poaceae; genus Aegilops; species Aegilops bicornis. Next base: position 596,203,794 of record CM038672.1, read on the forward strand.
ATTGGGCCGGCCATCTCATGGAACTCAAAAGAACTTCTGACAAGTTGCACATCACTATCACTATAAGTACTACTCCCTCCATTTCAAATTACTCGTCATGGTTTTAGTTTAAATTTAAACTAAAACCACGACGAGTAATTTGGAACGGAGGGAGTATGTGACAAGTATTACTCCCTTCGATTCATATTAGTTATTGCTCAAACGGATGAATCTAGCACTGAAATACGTGTAGATACATCCGTTTGAGCCATAATTAATATGAATAAGAGGGAGTACCTTATTTTGGTACATGAGCACCTCAAAGGTATTGGATTTGAAACTTGCCCTACTTTTAACTTGAATTACCATGATACAAGAGGTGCAGCTTTTGCACAAAGAGGGTGCAAATTTTATATAATTTTTTTGTGGTTTTCCCTTTTGCTTATTTTTAGAGGCAAAACTACTCCTTAAATTTGGTATACTATAGATAAATTATAATTCGGCATTGCTTTTTTTATTGTAGATTTTTTTCCTTAGACATGGTTTATCTGTACTAAAAGGCAGATCCATAGTTGCATACTGAGTCAGCCCAATAACCATCCATGTTTATCAAAAGCAAAACACGGACTAGAAATGAAAAACACCGACATTTGGATGCAAACCCGATGATCGGGCCAAAAAAGTCTGAGAAAAAAAAAGGACGCCAATCGGGAGTTGACGTTCCCTACTGGAGGACCCTGGTGCGAAAAAGTTTCCTCAGGGAGAATCATTCGAGCAAACGCTTAAAAAAGATACTCACACAGGGGACGTTCGGGAATTGACATGCTATAACAGAAAGATTTGTTGTGCTATAACAGAGAAATTTGCCATGCTAAGAAGAGATAATTGTCAGCAGGGATTTGCCATGCTGTAGCGGAGAAAATTGCCTTGAATTTCAGGGATTTGCCATGTTGCAATAGAGATAATTGTGAGGCTAAGAAAAATAAAACAGTTTGTCTAATTCACATCTACATGTTTTTTAAAGATGTCACATCTAAGCTCTCACAAATATATAATGCAACAAAAAAATAAAACAAAAAAAAAATAGACCACAAATAGAATGGACATCAGCTTAGATGTGACATAATCATGTCACATCTAGATGTGTCTTAGACAGACCCTTTTCGAAAACAAATCAGCCAGCAAATTGTTCCATAGCCCTTTAGTCCATATATATGGTACATCGCATCTGAAAAACTTATACCTCCTCCATGTTCATCTGATATTTCGTTGCTATACATGTCAGTACAAACTCCTCCGCTATATCATGTGTTATGTCTCTCTAATCTCGCCGGGATTGATCGACAGGTCATGTGTTACCTAGGCACCCTGTTTTTGGATAAGTATACATGCAATCGGTGGAAATCGTTTGTCAACCAGGGTAAAATTGAAGTAATAATGTGATAAAAAAGGGTGCATTGAGCGTTAGAAGGACCTGCAATAATCGTTTGTCATTTTTTCCCCTTTTCGACCAACGTAGGTGCTGGATAGCCAGTCTGTACTAGTACTTTCCTCACTTCCTTTCCTCTGTGAACCACGTCCTATATTTATGCTATACAACTTTCCCCACTACTTTCCTCCATTCCTGTCCTCTTTGAACCACGTCTTAGATTCATGCGATACAACTTTCCCCACAACTTTCCCCCTTCCTTTCCTTTTTGAACCAAGTCCTAGATTCATGCTATACAACTTTTCCCACTACTTTCCCCCATTCATTTCCTCTTTGAACCACGCCCTAGATTCATGGTATACAACTTTCCCCACTACTTTCATGTTTGATCCAACACCTAGATTCGAGTGCAGAAGCGGAAAAAGCCCACATGTAGCTAGAGCAATGCATGTGGAATAAGTAAATTATACCTTAAGGTTCTTGGAGTGTGGTTCGGTGGGTGACCCAAGGCCGTTCGATCCACACTATGTACGGCGGCGAAGAAGAAGGGGTCGGAGGCCCTCCCGCGCCGCCGCAGGGTGAAAGTGAACAGCTGCGCCGGTAGTGAATTCCCTCCCTCGCCGACGGTGACAGCGTTAAGCCTCCTTCCCTTCCCGGCGGACGGATCCTGCCGGCTTTTTGACCAGCAGTGAGGGGGAGAGAGAGGCCAGCGAAGTCTTGTTTAGATCTGGAAAGGGTGAGAGAGTGTGAATAGAGCAACTACAAGCAAACCAGCAGTGAGGGGGAGAGAGAGAGGCCAACGAAGTCTTGTTTAGATCTGGAGAGGGTGAGAGAGTGTGAAGAGAGCAACTATAAGCGCTGAGGCTCTAGCGTGTCTATATATACTGGAGAGAGTGTGAAGAGTGCAAACCCTAGAAAACAAGCGCCGAGGCTGCAGCTTATACGTGATGAGGTGATTATACGGTCACTACGAGATCGTATAGCTCTGTATCCATCCATTTTGACCAGTCAAAGAATCCTCCTGGCATGAATTATGCTCAAGTGTAGTTATCAAACCCGAGACCTCAAGTTTGATGAGCGAACAGGCTAACTAGTTACACAACCCTCCCGTTATGTTCAACGAGAGGAAAATAACCTTTTATACATTCCTGCATTCGTGTGACAAGCATGCCGTGTTTTTTGTGTGTGTGGGAGTCATTGGGATTTAAATCATAATCATGTCATGTAGCTTTGATGGTAAGACTATCCACAGTGGTGTAGAAATAATGCAGCCTTAGTCACCTTATCTCTCTCCACATAGTACGTTGGGTCCCACCAGTCAGAGGGTGAAACAAACAAATTAATAAGAAAAATTAAAGGCGCCAGCGGTGTATCTTAACCTCACACATCTCGCTACTGCTCGGGAACACTGTCCAATTGATCCCTCTATTCGCTCACGTACTATTTTAAGTGAATCCCTATTATAACATGCACACAATTTTGGGCACTTGTATTCGACCTAAGTCAGTGTGCCACTGTATCTCGTATGACTCCCTCCATCTAGGTGTAATAAGTCGCGTTAGAAGGTGCAGCGGGACCAAGGTGCAAGCAGATTGGAGGAGAAGGAGAAACTTGACCGGTCATTCCTCCAATCAAAGCCCTGATTTTTGTCTCTAAATGCAACAATTAATCCAAACAACTAAGAGATGCCTCTTCTCTTCTTGTACGTACTCCATTTGTATCTCACTTCCTGTGGCTTGGCACTCGCACGATTTTCCTATTCTATGAACCTGTGTGTGTGCGCGCGTGTGTGTGTGTTTAACAACATGTGTGTGTTAGAGAGAGCGACAGATCGACCTACTCCTACAGAGAGATGATGTGTAGTGTACGATTTTAGCCGCGAGAGTCGGTGCATCCTCTTGTTTCCAGGCGTCCGGTAGGGACAGGCGGATAGCTGCCACGCCCGCTCCTGACCAACCTGGCCCACCCAAAGCCCCTCCATCGCCCGCGCGCGCTTCCCGCCTGAAACGGTCAGCGCCGCTCCAAAGAATTGGTGCCGCATTCATGCCTGGGCAGAGCGGACGCGACCTGTCACTAGCACCTACGTTGAAGGGAGAAGCGGATTCAAGAGTGATGGTTGCTTCGTCCGTCCAACTTACTGCTGGATCTATGTGATTTGACGACTCATTTGTCATTATTACTGAGGTGGTAGGACTGCTGGATGTCCCACGCTTTTGGCGAAAGGAGGTACTACTATATTACAATTTTCTCCATTCTTATGGCGGAGGAGTGCAAGAGCAGTGAAAACACGCAGGCTTAGTGATTACATGGCCCACCTCACACTATCACCATATTTTCTGGACACCGTGCGACACCTAACTCTTTACATAATACTCCCTCCGTCCCTAAATATAAGTCTTTGTAGAGATTCCACTAGGTGGACTACATACGGAACAAAATGAATGAATCTACACTTAAAATGCATCTATATACATCCGTATGTGGTTCATGGTGAAATCTCTCCAAAGACTTATATTTAGGAACGGAGGAAGTACTTGTATAGTACATACTGTAATTTATCAGTGAGATAGTACAATGCTATGAAGCTTCCAGCTTCTGTTACATGTATCTTGCGTCCAAGGTTGCCCGTTGCAACATTTCATCAAATACAAAGGAGACTAACATGCATGCTATTGCATATCAATGATTGACAGATCATAGCAAATATGTACTCCCTCCGTTCCAAAAGTAAGTGTCTCAACTTTATGCTACATACGGAGCAAAATGAGTGAATCTACACTCTAAAATACGTCTATATACATCAATGTTTGGAGTATGTACTAGTAGTTCATATTGAAATCTACTAAAGGACATATATATTCCAAACAATATGATAATCTCTCTAACCAAGGTAGTAGGGATGAGGAGTAAACGGAGGGAGTAGTAAAATTTTCTCCTCGTCCTGCGAGCCACCGCGCGCGTGGGCGAGGGAGCGGGCGTAAGGCGTACAGTACTACTACTACTCATGCAGTCCCTAGCCATTGAAACAGAGACAGCTAAAGAAAAAAACGATTCATGCCGTCCCTAGCCCTTGAACCGTAAACCCTAACCAGGCTTTAATTTGCTCGCAACGTCGGTGCTTCCTAAGAAATGAAGTTTGCAACCCTTCGACCATCGGATCATTTTGTGCAGTTTCACCAAAATCGAGATGAGCATCCCTGTGGCAAAGAAATTGAAGAAGCGTGATTAGAATAAGATTACTGGGACTAGTTGATGAGACATAAACTCATCACAAATATAGTAAGTAGAAGCCAAGAGAGGTATGTGGGGCAAAGAAGTTGAGAAATATCCACATGGAGTGATGTGGGTAGCTGGAGCAGTGGTGCAAGCCGGCTGTAAAGGGAGTTGTACTTGAGGGATGTCGGGACGTAGCTCAACCTAGAGGAGGGCAGCGGGAGGAGGCAACTACCCACGTCGCGGCAGTGAGCAATGGAAGAAGGCAACCTCACCGGCTTTGTGAGAGAGAATGGCGGGGACCCCTGATCGGGACGTGCCGACAGTGGGTTTTCGCCGTCGGCGACGGCGACCGCATCTACACTAAGCATCCACCCCTTCCCCCGGCGGACGTGATCCGCCGGGATGTTAGAGATGTGGCCACAGTGGTTTTGTGCGAGAGAGTGTGAAAACTGAAGAGAGCAACCCCAGCAAGCAACCGTGTAGGCTCGTCCTGCCTATGTATATAGTGGAGCAGTTTCCTTTTCTCCATATGAACCTATTTATATTGCGTAAGTGCCAGAAGAAAAAACTTTATTTATAAATGACGCGGCACCTACTACTCGTTCTCCTATAAACCTTGGCGCTTGGCATCTCCAAACTATTAACCTTGCGATTGGCTCTTCGCCTCTTCGGGAAGTCGAGCAATAATGGTACTGCAGTATATATCGTTCTGGCTATATGAGACCGAATGAATTGCTGCACGTCCACCACGTGGCAAGGGTCGAGGGGCGAGGGAGAGTGCATACTATTACGTCCGTTTGAATATGGACTACATACGGAGCAAAATGAGTGAATCTACACTCTAAAATATGTCTATATACATCAATGTTTGGAGTATGTACTAGTAGTTCATATTAAAATCTACTAAAGGACATATATTCCAAACAATATGGTAATCTCTCTAACCAAGGTAGGGACGAGGAGTAAACAGAGGGAGTACTAGTAAAATTTTCTCCTCGTCCTGCGAGCCACCACGCGCGTGGGCGAGGGAGCGGGCATAAGGCGTAGTAAGAAAGCTTCACCTCATCATGCGAGCCATCGCGCCCGTGGGCGGGGGAGATGGTGTACTAAGCAAGCTTCTCCTCGTTCTGCAAGTTGGCGGGACACATCAAAAGTACTCCAGTGTATAGAACCATGCCTCTAAGGTAGGCCCCACATGGTTTGCCTCTTTTTTAACATAACGCGTCAAGTCGCAATTTGTTTGTTCACCCGTGGTAGACGGTCCTCCCTCCATCTAGTGCACAACCAGTACATGTGTCAAGTTACCACGTGGGCTGCCTTTTCGTACATAAATGAGCTCCACTGTGTACCCGCGCGGATGTGGTTGGGAAAGAGACGGGAGTACGTGCGCCGTGCGTGCACCTCTTCTCTTCGTGCACATCCCCCACCTATGTGGGTGTGTGAGAGAGATACAAACCTAGACAAATGGTTTGTGCGTTCGTGAGTGTTTTTGTTTTTTTTGAGGGGGGGGGAGGTTGATTTCGTGAATGTATTTGTGGGAATATGTGTCGATGACATCTCAAACAAAATTTTGCATGCAATGTGTGTGAAATGGAGGCCTATCCATATCGTATATAGAGGGTTGGGCAATCCACGAGAAGAGAGGGAGGGGTCATAGATATCGAGAGTCGAAGAGAGGATCAAGTGGGTGGGTGCGAGATCGATGAAGAGAGCCATCGAAATTGTGTGTGTGTGTGTGTGTGTGTGTGTGTGTGTGTGTGTGTGCAAGTCAAAGATATAGGGCGACTGACCTAGCTACCGGAACGTCAGAGGGCACAGGTCAAGTTTGTGTGTGGCAGGGAGACATGACTAGAGCGCTCGATGTATCGGTGTGTGTGTGTGTGTGTGTGTGTGTGTGTGTGTGTGTGTGTGTGTGTGTGTGTGTGTGTGTGTGTGTGTGTGTGTGTGAGAGGGGGTGGGGGAGGTGTAGGCAGAGGCCTAACTATAGAGATAGAACAACTCGTATATGTGTTGAGAAGGAGAGACCCAGCTATGTCTTGAGGGAGAGCGGTCGACATCCATACATAACTGAAGGACGGGAAATAGGATGGGAGAGAGAGAGAGAGAGAGAGAGAGGGAGAGGGGTAGAGTGCTGGATGGGTGATGGAGTTGCTTCTTGAAGATGGTGGGAGAGGCCTACTAGACAAACTGAGGGTGGAACTACAATATTATCAATAAGAATGGGGATGTGTTCTGTGTGTGCCTGTGCGTGATAGATCTGTCGGGACACATCCATGGATGATGAAGGGGAACCATGTGTTTGGTAAGCAAACCTAACTAGATCGGTAGATCAATTGTTGTTTGTTGGAGGAAGGGAGAGACATAACTAATGAGGTAGATCGATCGACGCGTGGGGGAAAACCAGTTATAAGGACCTAGCTAGCTATATGTATAGCGGGAGATCGGTCGGTGTACGTCCATTTGTTAGAGGCAAATAAGGCCTGAGACGGATAGATAGAGAGAATGGAGCTAGGAGGTGGTGCAAGAGGCCCAGCTACTAGCTAGATAGGGGAGGAGTGCGGTTGTGAGATCGATGAAAAGAGGCGAGAGTTTACACGTGAGTGGGACCGTATGAGAGACACGAGGCAAGGACACATAAAGGAGGAGATTGAAGGTGCGTGTGTATGTTGTAGGCAGACATCGCTGGAGAGGTTTATCGATCGGTGCATGTGTGTCGGAAAGGAGTTGTGGAGGCTGTGGGATAACGACCTAAAGAATAAAAAAATGAATGCGCGTGATGGATAGAATGTTGAGGGAAGGGGAGGGTGAGGAGGGCGTGTGCATGCATGAGAGAAAGTTAGTGGTAGCTACAAAGGTTAGAGGATTGTGTGGGTGTAAGAGACTAACAAAGATCATAATTTGATATGAAAGTGGATTCATATATTTGTATAGGAGATCATAGTGTTTTAAACATATGCATGCATGAATATAGCGGTGATACGCGTGTTGTGGTTTTGCACATGTTATATCATAATGTGATAATGCATGGCGTTTGCAACTCACAGCTATATGTCGAACAATCTAAACCATACTATACATTGAACAATCTCACATTTTATTTGAATTTGTGATAATGTGTGACGTTTGCAGCTTACAACTAGATATCAAACAATCTAAACAATACTATATATCGAACATTCTCAAATTTTATTTGAATTTGTGGTATTGTGTGGTGTTTGCAACTGACATCTAAATACTTGTAGGCGTAGGGGGCTGGGCACCATACATAATGTGATAAACACATTATACATATGAAACATGGTTTATTTTGTGAAGATCTAGCTAGAGCTTGATATGTATTATGATTTGAAATCAACATAAAGTGGATTAAAAAAATCGAGTTCGAGTTCATATAGTACACATAGTTCATATGTAACTCGAGACTAATCATGTGGTGTGCTGTGAAGATAATACACAAACGATGGTTTAACTTGACAATAATGACGATTGTAGATCTTATTAAAACAGAGAAACGAATTCAAACGCTTTGACCTCACAACAATCATTATTGTAGATCTTATTCAAATAGAGAAACGAATTCAAATTTAGTTCATATTAAAGCGGTAGTATATACGTTTCGAATGCACTAAAACGTTCATTTGAGTACTAGGTTGCATGCATTATACACGTAGCAAAATATTTTAATTGGACATAACATGAATTCAAAGTTTTGAATGACATTTGTAGTGCGAATTGATTTGGTACAGTACACGTTAGGATTGTCCGGAAATTTCAACCCGCGCCTTGTTAGCCCGAAACATTTAAAATATATCTTTGTCTCGTTGTGCTCCGACAACTCCCTCCATCTCAACCCGTGCCTTGCTATTCCAAAATTACAACGCGCGTGAAAACTCCCACCTCCTGTGAAATCCCGACACGTGAAATGCTCGTGATACCCCTGAACCGAAAGAACCGCCTCAAATCGGTGGGGGTACTTTCGTAACTTTACCCCACAATTCAGACAAGCGCGTCCCTAAGCCATGGTTCCCCACTCCCATCCCATCCGCCCACCCATTCATACACCGAAGCCGGGAAAACCCGCGAATCCCCACACCCTTCTCCGTCCGCCACCCAGCCGGAGCCTCTTCCCCGACGACGTCGTCCACAGCAACACCTCGACGTCCCTCATCCACCGTACCGGATGAGGATCCGTCGTCAATCTGGTCGTCCCGCCAGTTCAGCCACCCCGTCCTCCACCTCCAAGGAGCTGCCCTGACGTTCCCCTCGTCTTTTGCGCCACCTCCATTCCCACACCACTGTCTTCACCTACACCACCGGAAGAGCATCAGCATCACCGTTTCCTTGGATGAAGTTGCGGCCTAATCGGCGCCACCAAAGAGGTTGTACACTAATCGCTGCATTTTCTTCTTGATTCGATCTCACGGTGCTGCTGGCGCTCGGTCCCGAGCCGACACGGCGCGACTCCAACCACCTCGGCGTCGCCGGCCACTTCCTCCAAGACGTCGCTCCCTCGGCGGCGACGTCTACATTAGTAGGAGCTGTTGCTGCTTTAGTTCTCGCTCGCGCTGCTGCTCTGCTCTTGCTCTCGGTCCCCTGCCTGGTCTGCTCTTGCTCACACTGCTGTTCTCGCTCTTGCTCTTGCTTGCGATGCTGCTCCGATTTAGCTACACTTCAGTCGACTGAATCGAATTTTGGTTCAGTCGATTTTCAGGGGGTGGGGGGGCTCACCGGAGAAGTACCCCACTATCTATCTTAGGGTTCAGGGTGGGGGCGGTGGTCACCGGCGGTGGTGGGGCGGTGCATGGGGATCGCCGGAGAAAAAGCTCGACACGGGGGGGGGGGGGGGCTAGAGGGATGGCCGGGGCAGCGGCGGACCGGCGGTGGGGAGTGTTTTCCGGGCAGGCGGGGCGGCGCACCGCCGGCCGCGGGCGGCGGGGGGCGTCTGTTTGGCCGGTGGTGGCTGGTGGCTCAGGGGGGTGGAGGTTGAAGATGAACTGCAGGCCCTTGATTTCGTATCCAACGGCTGCAAAATCGACTGACCAGAGATGAAAAAGTCAGTCGACTGACGTGTAGCCTCACCTCTAGTGCATTCAGTTTCGACAGTAAAATTCAGTTTCGACAGCAAAATTCAGTTTTGACAGTTAACTTCAGTTTTGATAGTTAAATTCAGTTTCGACAGTTAAGTTCAGAGATGAGCGGCTGATGTATACATCTAGCATTTTGTGGTTATGCATTTTACGTCATCCATTGGAGATGCTATTAGAATTCCACTCAGGTTAACGTTGTCTCTCTTGTCCTGCTTCAGCCTCGGCGTCGTACAAATCACCGGAGCTGCTCCAACGACGAAACCCTCCATCACGGCAAAGCAGTACCCCGGGCTCCATCTCCAGACGCCTAAGATCTTCTTCCCCTCCTCTGACAGCCAAGTCAGCCGGAGCATCCTCATCGGCCAACCCAATCACGCTGAGATCGACATGGCTTCGCCAAAGAGGTTGTATACTTCTTGTGGTTTGACTTCATCTCACCATGCTTCTTTGCATCATGTGATCTTCCAATTCTTGTGAACCAAACACCCAGATTGGCAGAAATCATATGTTTTTAAATTCTCCGTTTTGCACGTGCATTCCTGTCCTATTCCTGTCTATTTCCTATCCCTACATTGCTAGAATCCTCAAATTCAAACAAGCCCTTACACAATTACTTCTGTTACAGATATGTGTCAAAGAAACCCTTGTGTGGTTTGTCCTGCTCCTGCGGTGCTGTGTTCCACCCTAGCTCAGCTGCTCCAACGATGGAAGGGTTCACCATAGTAGGGATCTGCTCTCCAGACTGTCTTTCACCGCCTCAGATCTTCTTCCCCGCCGCAGGCAGCCACAACAACTGCATTACCATCATCAACTGAGTAGACGACCTTGAGGACTACACGGGTCCGCAAGAGAGGTCGCACTCTTCCGTGTGTGCTTACGTTATGCATCGCTTAATATGATGACATGCTACTTTATCGTCGTGTTTACCTATTAGACTCCGACTCAGGTGCAAACTTATGCTGAAACTTGAGTTTTTAAATGGTTGTGGTGTTTATATTGGGGCAGCAATCAGTACTATCTGTCTACTATCTGGTTAATCACGGGTGTCTACTATGAGTTTCATGTTGGGTGCAAACAAACATTAAAGGAGCCATTATCTGTATTTTTTAACTAAAGCTATTATCTGCCTACGTTTTGGGTCTATCCACAGTTTGCTACCATCACTCTGGATTTGTGCATGCACTCCTTACATAATCTCACTATGTTTTATTCCTATGCATGTCTGTTATTGTACACAATGGAACTGAACATGTAGAGCAAAAGAGACGAGCCTTGCGTGGCAATAAAATTTCATGCAGATGTCGCTCCATGGTGGGAGCAAAGGCAGCCCCCCTCCACCCATTTCGCATCGTAATCAAGAGGAAGATAAATGTTCCGAGGGGGATTCAGAAGCAGAAGACCACTCCTATTTACCCCATGAGGTCTTTGCTCTAACTTGGCATGCTGATGTTGGTTATATCATGCATATGGTGCCTTGCGTTGCTTACTTTATACATCAAATATGTCAACTACTTAGTTTAGACATGCTTTGTGTGAATGCCATCTGTTTAGTTTATTCATCGTTTATGCGAATTATGCAATGCCATCTTGTTTAGCCAGGCATCATATATGTGAATTTTGCAATGCCATCCTGCTTAGCCAGTCATCTTATATGTGAATTATATCAGGCCATCCTTTTTTTACGTTACGTATTACACTTGTCAACAATGTTAGTACATTCAACTACTCTTCGTGTGCATCAGCCATTTGACACGGTGATGGAAAATTCTGGAGTGAAAGCAAGGTCTTCAGAGCAAACTATGCTATCTGACGAAGCGCATATCTCGCTGCTTACGGATAGCTCCTCAGAGGAGGATTTAGAGCTAGATGACCAGTCCTATCCCCCCCCCCCGAGGTGCATGCTCTAACTTGGCAAGGGGTTATGTTGCTCATATCGTGCGTATGGTATCTTGCATTGCTATGTCATTTGCTTAGTTTAGACATGATTTGTGTGAATGCCACTGTTTAGTGTCTAATTACCATATATGTGAATTATGCAATGCCATCTTTTGCAAGACATTATATATGTGAATTATGCAATGCTATCTTGTTGCAAGGCATTATATATGTGAATTATGCAATGCCATGCTATTTAGCCAAGCGTCATATATGTGAATTATATCATGCCGTCCTTTTTTTGTATTTCTCATTGCTTTTGTCGACAATGTTTGTATATTCAACTGCTCTTCCTGTGCATCAGCCATTTGAATTGGTGATGGAGAAATCTGGAGTGAGAACAAGGTCTTGAGCGGAACAATGCTACCCGGTGAAGCAGATATGTTGCTTTGATTCTGATAGCTCTTCAAAGGAGGATTCAGAGGCAGATGACCAATCCTATTATACCCCTGAGGTGTATGCTCAAACTTGGCAGGGTTATATTACTCATATCATGCATATGTTGTATTGCAATGCTTAGTTTTTACATCATATACACAATATTGAATGCCATCTCCTTAGTTGACACATCATATATGTGATTGCCCTCTGCTCACTTCCTAAGTATATAAATCATATATTTGAATTATATCATGCCATGATGTTTACATAGACAACATGTATCTGAATTATGGCATGCCAACCCATTTTCTAAAGACATAATATAGTTATATCATCTCATCCTGTCCACATAGTCATCATATTTTGAATTATGCCATTCTATCCGTGAATTATATCATGCCATCATGTTTCCATCGACGGCATGTTTGTGATTTATGGCATGCCAACCACTTTAATAGACACATCGTATAGTTATATCATGTCATCTTGTTTACATAGTCATCATATTTTGAAGTATGTCATTCTATCCTATTTAGTTAGCCATCATACATGTGAAATTGTGTCATGCTATCCTGTTTAATTAGCCATCATATATTTGAAATTATGTCCTGCTATTTTGTTTGGTTAGACAACATAAATGTGAATTATTTCATGCCCTGTTTTCTTCCCTACTATCCATTGCACCTGTCTATCTTACAATGTTTGTACATTCAATTACTTTTCTTGTTTATCAGCCATTTCAATAGGAGGGGGTGATGGCAGTATCTGTGGGAGTAAAAACACGGTCTTCAAAATAGATTGTGCTACCTGTCGATGGAGATAGAACCACGGTTGTACTTGCCCAAGAACCAGCCCCACCACACATAACCCAGACTCACGCAGATTGTACCCCTACCCAGTTGGACAGAGGACCAGCTACACCCTATCTAACCCCAACCCCAGCAGATAGTAACCCAGTTCCAGTTGACACATCACCGTCTCCACCACAGAGCACCCAAACACGGCGGTTAGTAAGGCAAGCTGCGATTGCCCAAAGCACGAGGGCCACCACTCCGAACCCCAAGTCAACACTTAAATCAGAAGAAGAATTGTTCTCAGGTCAGGTTCCGTAGCTATGGTTCATACTACTTTGCTCTTGCATCACTGTATTTACTCATACCGACTAATTTCAAATTTGAAGGATGCAATTGAAACTCCAATGGTGCAACATGTATGTTTTAAACCTGTTTCTTTAACGTGTTTGCTGTTGTAACTTGCTCTATGTTGATTTCAGTTTCAATTGAATAAACAGTTATGTTCTCATGCCATGCACATTACAAGTGTTGTTATTGTTGTGTAGTTTCCCACACTTATATTCTGTCTATGCTGCTTTATCTTAAATAGATATGATTCAAACTGTATCTATCTTGATTTGGCAACATAAACTAGAATGATATAGACCATCTGATGACCTTACTACATAGATATATGTTTGTTTCATGTTGTTATCTCGTCCACCTTACTACTGAACTGGTTTACCAAAATGAGTTTCATATACTACATTGTAAACCTGTGATGTGTTTGTTTGTTTCTCCTTTAGAACGCGGATAAAATATTGGAGAAGAGTACCCCGTTATGCAATGGTAAAGGAAGTAATGCAGATCAGGTTAAAGATAGTGAGACATCCCTGTTGTTCTCCAAGAAAGCTGATAAAAACTATATTGAAGACATTGAGACAACCCCAAAGTCCTGTCTCGATGTATTGTTCGAGTTACTGGCTACTAATGCTGACACCAGCTCTTCGTACTCGCTGCCTGAATCAGTTCGGCTTCTTGAGTCTCAACTTAAAGTTGAAAGACATCGATCAGATGTTATGCGACAGGAAGCCGAAGGACTGAGGAAGTCCCTGCAGAATTCAGATGCATACTTTACGGTGCAATGACAAGTCTTTGGAGGATTTAAGCGCCAAACAAGAGAAAGTTAATAAGCTTGCTAAGCATCTTGCCAGCATTATGGGTACCCAGGATATTATTTCTTGAGCTCTTCTAAAGTGGTTTCAATTCTGGACTTGTTTTGCTGCTTTGTTCCCTATATTTGCATTTGTGGCGAACTTTGATGCCTAGTGGATGTAATATGTGTAATAGCCGTGATAGCCTAGCGTAAGTTACTTGCTTATTTATTTCCATTGTCTTGTTTATTCGTTTTCTTGTAATCAGTGCAGTTCTTTTTCCGCGGTTTGCTAGTGGCCGGAATAACCTATTTTTTAAAACTAGGCCACATTAACAATGGGATACATATTTACTATAGTTAACATGGGCCTCCTACGGGCCGTAGAAACAATGGGCCTTCTAAGGGCCGTAGAAACAATGGGCCTTCTACGGGGCGTAGACACAATGGGCCTTCTACGGGGCGTAGACACAATGGGCCTTCTACGGGGCGTAGACACAATGGGCCTTCTACGGGCCGTATCATCAATGGGCCTTCTACGGGCTGTATGATTGGTTGGCCAAACATGGGCCAATAACAGACCACATTATGGTCGTAAATGGGCTAGGGTTGAAATCGTCCGTTCATGGGCCGACCATAACGGGCCGCCGTTAATAGGCCTTATTTGATGACGCTATGAAAACGGCCCAACGTATTAACGGGCCACAAACGGGCCGACTGTAACCACGGGCTGTATTTGGCCCACAAGAAGAAAATGACAGTAAGAGGCCGAAAGTAAACGAATGCTGGAAATGAGCCCAAGAATATTGGCCCTAAGAAGGCCGAAAGACAACATGGGCTGGAAACGGCCCAACGGAATAATGGGTCGTTAATGGGTATAAAGTGATACATTGTTCATTACGGGCCAGTTTTACCACGGGCCGTTAATGGGCCGAGGGTTACTAAGTTCATCATATGGGCCAAAAGACGTCATGAGCCATACATGGGCCGGAAGTTAAAACGGGCTGGAATTATATTGGACGGCCCAGATGACGCTAGTGGGCCTAATTCGGATAGGCCATAAACGGGCCCTGGGTTAGCGAGCTGTAAATGGGCTATATGCGAATAGGCCGGCCAAGTCAAACGGGCCGGACTTTTCACAGGAATGGGCCTCTATTGGGCCGTGCCACGTGTCGATGTATCATAGGCGCGTTGGGTCCAATGAGTCACTACTAGGAAAACCCTTACCAGTAGCGCTGTTTTTTTTTGCTATTAGTAGCGCGGGCAGGCGCGCTACTGCTACGGTGCTACAACTATTTTTAGCGATGGCGCTTGTTTGAACCAGCGCTATCGCTATCTCGTATCTAGCGATGATGCGCCTCGTCCATCGCTCTCGCTAATACTAGTAGCGTGGCCCTTCAAAACAACACTCTTTGGTAGCAAGTCTGCTACTACTCCAATACCCCACGCTACAGCTAGTATTTTCTTTTTTTTATGTTGCTGTATTCTTATTTTTATAGGTTTTATACAATTACAACATACACATACACTGGAACTATATGAAAAAGGAATGTCTCATCATCAGCATCGAAGTGGTACAACATAGTCTCAACACAAATGATGTCAATCTCATCATCATCTCGAAATAGCGATACAAGTTAATGATCACATGTCTCTTACAAAGTCACCATAGACACATGTTTCATCATCTACCTAAACTAAGACATAAACGATAAGAGCGATCACGATGATCAAAAGCGGTATGATGTAGTAGTTTTTCTTGGTGGCGCTGGTTACGAATCCTGTTGTGCTATGAATCTCAAGTAACTAGCTTCGGCTTCCGCTCTGCTATCAAACCTTTTCTGGCTTCCACCGGAGAAGCCAGAGACTTGGGCCTAATACTCTGGCCACTCATCATACACACCCGGAACATGCCCTACATACACGGCATACCACTTCCTCAACATCGTTGATCTATATACCTGTAAGAGATGCACATATATATACCATGAAGCGAATTCAACAAAACAGTTATGAAATAGAAGCAACATATATAGTAAACATATTTAACAAATTTCATCATACCGAAAGTAATTAACTAGAGCGCGGCACCATACGTCTAATAGTTTCATCGTACTGAGAGATTCGAAGTTTCGTCGTACATAAAGTAACAAGTAACTAAACAGACACATTGTTTTAAGCTGTGCACTCTTCCCATCTGTCCATATCCGGAAGGGTGCACCCAAGCTTAGTGAAAGGCGACATGTCCTGACGCTGTAGGGAAATGCGGGTTCGGACGTCAGCTCGCGATATTGGGCCGCCGTAGAACATCCCATTCTCTTCGAGGACATCTTTGATGATGATGGACGCAATTTCCTGTTGGATCCGGTAGAAATCATTTCGAAGTCGATTATCCGGCATGGCTCCAAAGGCTTCGGCCCATCTCTGGATATGGGTATCGGATGAAGATTTCATGCAAAGTGATTGCACATCCCTTCTGTACTCCATCATTATATGGATGACGTAGAATCCATCATTCTCACTTCTTGCCGGTTGCTGGATGCAACAGAAGTCAGTCTTGTGGCTGAAACAAAGTGAAGCCCAGCATAGCTCTGTCCAGAACATACTTTATGTGTGTGTAATCTTTCTTCTGTATGTTCTTCGACGGGTACAAATATAGAGCGCGGGAGTAACGCGGGTAAAGAACAATGAGACGGCATGACACCCCCCGTTGCGCAAAATACACGATCAAGTTTAGCCTCCATGCGTGCAAAGTAACTATTGAAATGCACGAAAGGATGTATGTGTGATAGTGCTATCCGCGGATGACTTACAGGATGATAAGGTAGGAGAATCGTTTCTTTGTCCTTATTGCTGACCAAGAATTCTTGATGTCTTGACTTCGCATATTGACGGTTGGCGTCGTTGATTGACAAGAAGCCCTCATGCATGTAGTATGGGTCCATGACCGCAAGACCGGTGACTTGCTCTCTCCTCGACGATGTAGTTCATGTGCAGCATACTCTGGTAGACGAAGGTAAAATCGAATGTCCTCATTTGAAACATCTGGAAGATGTAATCAAACCTCGGGAAGAAGAGGTCCATGGGGCATGTGTGGACATACATCTTGCAACCGCTCGACACATGAACCGTATAAAGTGGGTATCTGGATCATCCGAGGCGAGGAGGCTTCTCTCTGTCGAAAGCACATGGTCATGGAGTCTCCTGAGATCCCCTTCTATGACAGCTAGTGCATTCGCCGGTACCATTGGCTCTCCCGCGACATGGATTAATGGCGCATGTTTCATCGGTACACGGTCAACCTTGGTCGAAGGTGGATGGCTGCTAGAACCAACATTGCCAGCTTTATTGGATTTTCTCGCCGCCGGTCTCTTCCTCTGCTTCTTCTTGGTGGGCTCAGGTGCTGGTGGGTCTGTCAGACCCTCCCTGAGCACCACCCCTAGTGTTGTCGGGCTCAGCTTTGGACGACTCTGGCTAATCAGTTGAGCTTGGGTGGAGCCGGCATCTGGAGGCGTGTCCTGCGAGGATTGCATGAACAAAGACTTCTTGCACTCCCGAGGACGTTCCGGCTCTGGTACATGCATCTCATATTCATATGGTTGACTCATTGTTGCCGTTGTCAAAGGCGGTATTGAAATACTGGTTAGGGTCATCGTCGGCCTCCCCATGTCATGATCCCTATCCTCTTCCATGGGGCAGATGGCATCATCTGCCGTGAACAGATTGGCCCTCCTTCCTCATGTCTCTCGATCTCGGCAAAGCAGCACAGATGATGGTTGTACTTCTGTAGGTGGTGTTGTGGTCATACCTTCCTGAGGCCCCGTTGGTGTGCTCCCGGCCACCTCGACACGAAGAAGATTTTTCGGCCACAGGATCGGCCAATTCTTGCATTGCCCAAGCTGTGTGGGGGTCTCATCATCCTCTCCGTCGGTTTGTATCGGACAAGGGAGACCCTCGTAGCCCACTTTCACACTAGCCACGGAGACCCTTAAGGCGTTATCAGGCATCTGCCGGCGGTGAAACAATCGATCCTTAGGCTTCACTATAGTACCCTTCCCCACATCCACCAACCCGCCCTTCATGTTGTAAAGGAGGGTGCACGGAGTGGAGTTGTCCTACAAAGACATATACGTGCAGCGTCAGAGATCCAAAAAGAACGACAACTGAAGATTAATTAATTAGTTGAGTTGATGAAGGTGCGATGACGCGTATTTACTGTAAGGGCGTCGAGCTCAGCCAATGTCGACGACCCGACATTCAAGCCAGAGACGGAGCTAGGGCTGCTGTGAGAGCTGGACGGAGGAGCAGGTGCTGGAGGAGGTGCGGGTGCGCCGGTTGCAATACTAGGTACGGGTATGGGTGTGGTATTCATTGAGTTGCTCCCGGTGAAGCTGGGCATGGGAAAATCATTTGGTGGAGCATTTGGATTTTGTTGCACCCATGTGACCACTGTTGGAATCAAGCTTGTAAAGGCAGCCACCATATCATATCTACATGCAGCGATTATCTCAGCTTTGGTCTCAGCTTTTTCTTTCTGCATCGCCCGCGCCACCTTCTCATCGATAGTCACTTGACTGAACTTCTTTCTCTGTCTTTTGGCCTCGGGGTCCTTGTTATAATAGTACTTCCAAGGGGCCCCATCCCCGGCGCCATGCACACGTCCATATTGCGGCCGCTAGCCGGGTGGGTGTCCCATCATTATGTTCATGGCCCAGTTGAAAGGAGTGTCCCACTTGTACTTTGCCGACGACCGAGTCGACTGAGTTGAAGAGTCGCTCTCGGCCGCAAGCTTGTGTTGCTCTCTCTGCAAAATGGACCGTGAATCATTTACGAATGCGACTAGAATGTAGTAGACTTCGTTGATCAAAACCTAATATGTAAGGCGGTAAAAAGGACAATTACCAGTAATATCATGAATTTCCTAGTCGACCCGTCGGTGAAAAAAAATCTTTTTCTTGGTTTCCACGAGAATCGGGCCCTGATGATGTCGTGCTCCTGCTGGTCGGTGAACTCAGCCAATGGGTTTGGGATCCCCTGACGTTCACGTTCTGCATCCTCCTTAGGACACACGGCCTCTTTCCCGTGTAACCACGACTTCCAAGGCGGTGGTTCCCCATGTTCTTTGCCTGTAGCTGCTTGCCTCTCTCCAACCTGTCCTTGGCAGCTTCTTCATTGCAAGTCTCCTTAAACCTTTCAAAGTCCTCTATCGTAATTTTCGGATTGTCCGCAACAATAACGGCGTAGGTTTCATGGTCTACTTGAATCGCCCTTTTCACCCTAGTTTTCCAAGCGCTCAATGCGTTGCTGAACTTCCCTAGGGCTTTGTTGTTGATTTTTTTTCATGCCCTCATCATCCCATGGGTCGACATCGTCATTCCGGCCGGGGAACTGGAATCTTGCGTGCAACCTAGTTAGAAGAAACTTCTTCAAATGTTCATCCTTCCGTATTTTTGTGGTGTTGATGTTAGCGGTATCCCGTAGGATGCATCCTAGTTGGTTGTCGTAACACGCTGCCAGTTCTCGCGGCTCTATTGGCTCGAACTCGCCAGGGTGCACCGCCGTGACCACCATTCTTCCGGTGCCGAGCTAATTTGGGCGTCGTGTCCTCTTTTCCTTCTGTCCCTCACTGGCTTGGGAGGTCCCACCTTCCGTGCTACAGTTACGAACATCATCAGCGCCAGTCTCAGTGCCGGTGTCGTTGGTGGCATCAGTGTCGGCGCCGGCGCCACCACCGTCATCATCCGTCATGACAAGGCGGTCCAGACACCCAGCTTGCTGTCTCTCCTGATCCGCCAGAAAGTCGAGGTAGGCGTGTGCTTGACCTAATTGGGACTGAGAACCTCCGGCCTCATCGGTGTCGGTCATGTTTCCTAGGGTTCAATGTCGTAGTGGTTTAATTATCGAGCTTTATATAATAAAGTGAATAATGACAAAAAAGTGACCTTTGTTTTACCGGGAATGTCGTTTCATTCCCGGAGCGACAAATCTCGAGCACTCGATATGTCCAACTTTCTAGCACAAGTCATGCCGAAATTCATGAAATTTTTTGGCATGACCTTTCCTAGAAAGTGCACATATAGAGCGCTGAAATTCTTAGGAATGGAAATGAATCAACATTTCCGGCAAAACATAGGTCACTTTGTTGCTGTTGACATATACACAATCTTGAACATTGCTGCCCAACTAATGCAAAAAAGATCAACTATACCAATCTAACAGCTCATTAACCAATCTAACAGCTCCACTCCCCATTGTATCATTATGAACACTTTAACAACCACATTATGAACAATCCCCCTTGCATCATTATGTGCTGACATATGAAGAGGGAGGGAACATGGGGTGGCGTACCTCAGGGTCGGGGTCGCCGGGGCAGAGGGGGCCGGGGGGGGGGGGGGTTGAGGGCGTCCTTCTCCTCCTCGTCGATCTGCGCCTAGCTTCGATCTGCAGAGAGAGAGAGTGACCAAATTTTCAAGCACTTCCATTAAAAATCCTCATTTTCAAAATGGACATCAACCACATAACATAATTTTCAAAAACTGTAATTTTCATTTCCATTTTCATTTAAAAACAAACACTAACAGCAAATTAAGCTAACTAACACTAACTAACTATCACTGGGCTAACACTAACACTAACTAACACTAACATCAATTAACTAACTAGCACTAATAGCAAATTAAGCTAACTAACACTAACTAACACTAAGAGCAAATTAAGCAAATTAAGCTAACTAACACTAACTAGCACTAACCTGTCTAGTGCTCGCTGGTGTTGCTGGGCATTGCCGGCTACTTCACAGAGGGAGGCGCTGAAGGGGTCAGGGTCGATGGTCGGCTTCGGGGTCGCCGGGGTCGCTGATCTGCAGAGAGCGGGAGGGGGTCAGAGAGAGAGAGCCAGGGATGAGGGGTCGGAGAGGAAGGAAGAGGCGGGAGCATACCGGAGTGGGATGGGGTCGAGGCGGGCGGGCGGGGCTGGCGTCGTGGCGTGGTGAGGCGTGGCGGGCGATCTTTGGCTGCGTCGGCATGGGCGGCGGGCGGGCTGGCATAGGCGGCAGCATGGGCGGGGCGGGGCGGGGCTGACATCGGCGGTGGCGTCAGAGGGGATCGACGAGCGGCGCGAGTGAGAGAGACAGGAAAGAGGGGGCAAGCGGACCGGTGCTATAGCTAAATTAGCTATAGCACTTTTTGACAAAACGCGCTATAGCTAAGTTAGCTATAGCGCTTGTCCAGAAAAAACGCGCTACTGCTAGTTTATTTTTCTTAGCTATAGCACTTCCCAGGATAAAACGCAGCTCGCTAACTTTTTCTTTTCTTTTCTTTTTATTTTTTTATTTTTCTTGCATTTCATTTTCCACAACTTATTAGTTCCTTTTTTCTTTTCGTTTCATTTCATTTTGTAAAACTTCCTTTCTTTTTCTTTTTCTTTCATTTGCACTTTTCTTTTTCTTATCTTTACATTGCACTTTCCTTCCTTTAATTTGGTGCATCATTAGAGCAATACCAATGTTACCCTCTGGATAATAATTAGTATAATATATATTACATGATTTGACCGCTAACACCGGTATACAAAAAAGACACACACAAACTTTGGGGATTAGGTTGTCAGCTTGGGCGACGACGACGCTTCAGACTGATCTTCTTCCCTCTTTTTTCGTTGTCAAATAATTGAGCCTATGGCCGTGACTTTTCCTTCTCCAGGGATTACGATCTTTCGTAGGTAATGTAGTCTTCATTCTTCTTTCGACATATGTTTCGTCGTCATCAGCATCATCTTCCCTCATCGGATCGCCGTACTGGTCATAGTCTTCCTCGTTGGCGACTCCATCCATTCCGGCGATGCTCCTTTTGCTTCTCCTCACGACAACACGGCTGTGATTGATCGGATCAGTTATGAAGAAACATTGTGTCACGTGTTTAGCGTGTACCCATGGCTCATTTTTGGCGATGGCGTTGACGGTACCGCTATCATCGGAGTCGGGTATACACATGGTAGTGAAATGTTGGTTTTCTCTGTGTACATTTTTAGCCCATCTGACACGGAACATCGTCGCACTATGCAATCCAGAGTAGTTAAGCTCCCATATCTCTTCGACCCTTCCGTAATATCTTTCAATTACATTCTCGGTCATGGCTTCCATCGTCACCCCTGAGTTTTGGTCATCACTGTTTATATCTTTCTCCTCCGTGTAGAACGTGTATCCGTTGATATCGTATGCTTAATAAGTCGCGAGGTTGGTCGAGGGGCCATGCGCTAAGGCGTATATGAGTGTTCTGTTTGGACAACCCTCTTCCGGGGGATTAGCCAGAACTCACTCTTTGAACCAACGCACGAAAGTGGAGTTGTGCTCTCTAATAACTTCAGCGTATGTCCTGTGCACCCCACGGTCACGGTATTTCTTTGCGATGGTCTCTTTGTGCAGTGTCATGAAATCTTCTAGCACATCTAGGTGTTGTAGCACTACTAAGTTTGCCCTGTCAATGTCGTTTTGTCGGCCCGAGCGTAACACATTCACATCCCTATGACCATTGGTGTGACCTTCGCCTTCGAGCCTTCCACAGTGCTTGTTGACGGGCAAACCAACAACACGGTCTTTGGTCAGATAACTCTCATAGAAAGAGATGCACTCTTTGGTCAGATATCCTTGGGCTATGCTTCCATCTGGACGGGACATGTTACGAACGAATCCTTTGATGACCCCATTCATCCTCACGAACAGCATCATGCTATGCAGGAATGTCGGCCCTAGGTCGATGATGTCGTCCATGATGTGGACACATAGATGCACCATGACATCAAAGAACGCGGGCGGGAAGTACATCTCTAGCTCATTCAGTATGACAACGGTCTCTTCCTATAGCCTATGGAGTTGCTTCACACTGATCGACTTTCGAGAGATAGCATATTAAAAGTGGCATAGGTCAGTAAGCGTCTCACGCACATGTGTGTCCATAATCCCTCTAAGTGCATCCGGGAGTAACTGCGTCATCATCACATGACAGTCGTGAGACTTCATCCCACTGAACCTTTTTTTCTTAGTGTCCAGATATCTGCTTATCTTCCCACAGTATCCGGAACTAACTTTAATTCCGGCAAGGCTCTTGAACAATTAATCGACCTCCTTCGGATCTAAGGTGAAGCAAGAGGGGGGGGGGCAATATTGTTCTTCCTTCTTGTTTACTTTTTTGCTCCTATCTTTCGTCTCTGTCTCCGTCTCGGTCTCCTCTGATGGCCTTTTACCGGGCATTTGGAGATCTTTCCTGATTTTCAAAAATTCCAAGTCTTTTCTTGCCTTCGGCCCATCCTTGGTCCTCTCCGGCATGTTCATCAATGTTCCAAGCAAACTCTCAAGGATATTTTTTTGATATGCATTTGATCCAGGCTATGAGGCGTGTCGAGTATGGGCCAGTATTCCAAGTCCCAGAAAACAGATCTCGTCTTCCATACCTTCAACAGGGGCTCCGGCGCCTTTTTCTTCATCTTTCCCGACAAGGGGCACTCTTTCCAGTTCTTCAATAACTCATATATTTCTGCACCGCTACGCTTACGTGGAGGACCTCGATGCTCAGCCTTACCATTGAATAGATCTCCACGCTTTCTCCATGGGTCATTGTCGGTGTCAAAACCGGCGGATCTCGGGTAGGGGGTCCCGAACTGTGCGTCTAGGCGGATGGTAACAGGAGACAAGGGACACGATGTTTTTACCCAGGTTCGGGCCCTCTCGATGGAGGTAAAACCCTGTTCCTGCTTGATTAATATTGATGATATGGGTAGTACAAGAGTAAATCTACCACGAGATCAGAGAGGCTAAACCCTATAAGCTAGCCTATGGTATCATTGTTGTTCGTCATATGGACTAAAACCCTCCGGTTTAAATAGACACCGGAGAGGGCTAGGGTTACACAGAGTCGGTTACAATGGGAGGAGATCTACATATCCGTATCGCCAAGCTTGCTTTCCACGCCAAGGAAAGTCCCATCCGGACACGGGACGAAGTCTTCAATCTTGTATCTTCATAGTCCAGGAGTCCGACCAAAGGTTATAGTTCAGCTATCCGGACACCCCCTAATCCAAGACTCCCTCAGTAGCCCCCGATCCAGGCTTCAATGACGATGAGTCCGGCGCGTAGATTTGTCTTCGGCTTTGCAAGGCGGGTTCTTCTCCAAATTCCATATACCTGTTGAATAGTGTCCGCCACGGTGAATGTTGCGCTTCTTGGCTTCCACGCCCAATAATGTCCATCTTCCACGTGTCAAGCGAATGAGAAAAGCCAGGTGTTTTTTCATTTACCCCCTAGCTGCGCAAATGAGCTGCCTATAAAAGAGACGAAGATTTAGATCTGAATCACACCATCTTCCCTTCATGAGCATTCATCGGAGCGCATCAAGCAGAGATCCATTCCATCATGGCCGATCGATGCAGCTCCTTCTCTCGCCCTCCCAGCCCTCGGCTGGCGATTGGGAGAGATGCTCCGTCCCACAGCCGAGCTAGTGATGCTCCAAGCCAAGGGGTTTCTCCCCCAGCCTACTGGTCCCGACCGAGCCGGGCTTGCCACCTATAATGGTGGAGAGCAAGCGGAGGCGTCCCCAATCCCTCCAAAGGAGGCGGGTATGCCTTGTCCCTTATTTGATAAGAGGGCTCAGATTTCCAATTCATCCATTTCTCCGGGGCTCACAGGAGTTCTCTGACCTCAGTTGCACAAACTTACGCCTGCCTCCATATTGCATATTGCGGGCTTCATAGCCCTTTTGCGAGCTGTTTTTGGGCATCGAGGCTCATTTCATGTGGAAGAAGCTGTTCGCCTTGTGCCCCGTTCTCGGGGAGGGTCGATATATCTAGTGGGCGGAGCCGAACTATGGCGCATCGCCGGGACCGGATATCTATCCAGAACCCTAAAGAAGGCGTCCGAAGACTGGCCTTCAGAATGGTTTTATATAGAAGATGTCCCCCTGACGGACCCTGTACGAATCGGCCTCCCTGAGTTCGATAATGCTCCTTTGAAGAAGCGCCTGAGCTGGCGTCCACGGAGCCCTCAGAAGGAAAATGACAAGGACGCCCTTTACCTGATGAGCCGGATAAGGTTGTTAGCTCATTCCGGACTGACCATGATCGAGGTCATGGCCACATGCAATATGCGGGGGGTGCAGCCGCTTCAGTATAGAGGCTACCCCATGTGGGATTTCAGCGGGAGGATGATGCCACCCGCTGCGGCCGTAAGGGGCGAAATCGGTTGCCGCTCGGCGAAGATTTTGTCCGCATTATACAAGGGAGAAGAGGAGGAATTTCTCCGCGTCAATCCGGTAGCGGATTTTCTATGTAAAATCCTCCAAGCTGGGTAAGCGGACACTTTTACTCGCCCATCCGTTTCATATTCCCATAGTTAAGTATCTCATCTTGTGATTTCGACGCAGGAACTGCGCCAGGCCATAAAGGATATAAACAGCCTTCCTCCACAACCCGAGGATCCGGAACGGTCCCTCGATCCGGCCTCCCAAGGGGATCCGGATATATCCGTGGAGCTGATCGATGGGGTATTTTATCAACTGAGCATCGACAGTGCCTTGGTGTCTATTACAGCCGATTATCCCGGACTGCTCCCCGCCTCACAGGTAACGAGACGAAGTCCCAATACTTCAAAGATGATCCGCCGTGCTTATTTTTGATCACCGTATACCAATGGTGTTTCGTAGGGGAGGATCTCGAGGCGGAATGCCGAGCCTGCGGCGACTAGCCAACAAGGGACCACGAGGGCGGGCAGGCTAAAGAGACACGTAGTCCGGGCCGAGGCACCGACGCAGCAGTAAGGCGTGCCGCCTTATTCCAAGGTATTATTCTTGTGATGCATACTAACGCCCGTGCTATTTTTAGGAAAAAGAGGGCTCGCCGGACTATATCCGGAGAGATTGCCAATCGCGCCTCCACCAGCCAGGCTCCAAAGCCAGGTCCAGAAGCAGAGGCGAACACGAGGCGTGCGTCAGACGCTCCTCCGATAGAGGATGCAGACAGACTGTCCGCCACCAATTCCGAGGTGGAGAGTGCCGTGAATCACAGGCGCCACCGGACAGTTCTTCGCAACACTTGTTTCTCCCAAGAGGCATTTGATGCCTTCAATTCGGGAGATGCGTACCTCCGTTCCGCTCAAAATGGTCTAGCCAGAGCCACAGAGCAGTATGTGAAAGACATACGGGTGAGAAAATTTGATGGTTATATGTGTCATTAGCCCCCGAGACTTGAAACAGTTAGAATAACTGATTTAAGGATCATTTGTTATGTAGGATCTTACAGAAAAGAATACCCAACTGTCCCAGGAGCTGGAAGAGTGCAAAGCCCAACTTGAGGCCGCACTAGCCGCGGCAAGGGAGGTCAAGGAGACCCCCTCTGGTAGTATATGCTTCAAAAGATAAGTATGTTGTGAAGTGCGGCATGTGTGCAAATCGACAATAACATTGCGAGATGGCGCCGGAGTAGATCCGGACAAGCAACAACTCTTGCGCCGGTTAAAGGCCGGCGAGAGCATGCTTACGAAGGTGAGGCAGGAGAAGAATAATCTCCAAGATGCCAACACCCAGCTGGGCGAGGAACTAAAGGATGTTCATGCCCAACGTTCGGACTCCGTTAAGGAGAATCGACGGCTTCGATGCGACATGTTTAGTAAGTGCTTGAATGAACTTTGAAAAAGAGTTCGGTGAGGAAGTCGACTAACAGAGTTATGTCTGTAGGTATGCTCACAGGTCGTCCTGCAGAGGAAATGCCCGGTTCTACGGGTGAACTTCTTCCCAAGCTCTTACAACTGCACAAACAAGTTCGGCAGGTGATGAAAGGCATCGGCCAGGCCTTGTGGCCATCTGTCTCTGTGCCCGAAGGCCTTGGAGAGCTTGCAGAGAGGCTTAAGGGAGCGCGGCGGCACTTCTGATTATGGAAGATATCGGCCTGCCATCAAGGTGCCAGGGAGGCCTGGGCCATGGTGAAGATGTGGTACACGAAGGCTGACCCAAACCACATGGCGAGGTCGGACTGTGGGGCCCGATGGGAAGGAGATCCTGTGAGCTTAGTGTATGCGGCCGGTAGAGTTGGCCGCCAAATATTCCCAACAGGACTGTAAACTAGACAGCCTGTTGGAAGGTATTGAAGAGGAATATACCAGTCAAATTGACTATGTAATTTAAGATGACATGTAAAATGCCTTCTAGCCAGATTGTAGATCGTTTGTCATGGCGGACCTTATCGCTTCAAACTCGGGACCCGATAGTCCGGAGTGTGTCCGAATACCCTCTCGGTTATGTAAGAACCGGGGCATGCGTGGAGACCAGGCGTAGGGGTCATTAGTGCTTGAACAGACAAGTGCCCAACTAGTTATGTTATATTACATGGTTAGTAAGGAACATCTTCCAGGGAGAATAGTTCCGTTGTGGGTTCCTTTCCCTGGGAGGCATGCCCTAAAGTGCATGTTCGGACTGCGAAAAAAGCAGAAAAGCATCTGGGGGCGGATAAATAAATGAGTGAGAAATCATCTTTAGTTCACCGACCGAATATTCCCTTAAGAACGCTACTTTCGGCTTCACCCAGTCTGAGGTACACATCCGGCTGACCCGGCAGTAACAATCGCAGAGGTGCTCCCTTTACCGCCTAGCCGAACAATCGGGAACGTAGGGGTAAGCACATGAGCCAGGCAACCCAGCTTGGCCAAAACTTAAGTCATATCGATGCATATAATGGTGAATAAAAGGTACATGCGGAAGTGTGACACATGTGTTGGGCATGAAGCCCGTATAAATAAGCTTCTGTTAAAGAAGCCCCCGGGCATAATGGCGCGGATAAGCGCGTCAATTGTAATCTTGAACAAAGGCGGCGAATGAGCCCTTAAAGGCTGTAAGAGAAAGGGAGGAGAAGGAGAGAAATATAAGACAACTAATATGTAAAAAAAGACAGAGGAAGGAGGCGAACACAGAGTCCGCGCTAGGCGTAGAATCTTGAGGAGGCGGGCTGCGTTCCATGGGTTTGGCTCGAGTCGGTTATCCGATGCATCTCGCAGACGGTACGCTCCACCAGTCAGGACTTGGTCAATAATAAAGGGACATTCCCATTTGGGCTTGAGTTTGTCCTTTTGTTGTCCGGCAGGCGTAGAACTAGCTCACCAACATTGTAAGTTTTGGCCCGTACTTCTATGCTTTGGTATCTTCGAGCCTGCTGTTGATAGAATGCGGAACAGGCTTTTGCCACGTCAAGCTCCTCCTCCAAGGCGTCCAAAATGTCCTGCCGATCGAGCTCGGCTTCTCTTTCTTCGTACATGCGCACGCGAGGTGAGTCATGAATTATGTCGCAGGGCAAAACCGCCTCTGCGCCATATACCATAAATAATGGTGTGTATCCGGTGGTGCGATTCGGCGTGGTCCGCAGCCCCCAGTCTGAGTCGAGCTCCTCTACCGGTCGTGTTAGATTCCTTGAGGGACCGCACTAATCTGGGTTTGATGCCGCTCACGATTAGACCATTTGCTCGCTCGACTTGACCGTTGGTTTGTGGGTGATAGACTGAAGCATAGTCGAGCTTGATGCCCATGTTTTTGCACCAGAGTTTGACCTCGTCGGCCATAAAGTTCGTGTCGTTGCCTCGGTGATGATGCTGTGGGGACGCCAGAACGTGTAATGACGACCCACGATCTGAAGTCTATCACCGGTCCGGATTCGTCCGTCTTAACAGGCTTGGCCTCTATCCATTTGGTGAATTTATCCACCAAGACCAGTAGGTATTTTTGCTTGTGGGTTCCTCCTTTAAGGGGTCCAACCATGTCAAGCCCCCAGACCACGAAGGGCTAGGTGATGGGTATAGTTTGGAGGGCGGTGGGTGGCATATGGCTTTGGTTAGCAAAGAGCTGGCAACCGACGCATCGTTGGACTAAGTCTGAGCATCTGCCCGGGCCGTCGGCCAATAAAATCTGTCTGGAAGGCCTTGCTTACAAGGGCCGGGCTGCGGCGTGGTGCCCGCCGAGTCCGGCATGAATTTCAGCCAGAAGATTCCACCCTTCCTCTTCGGAGATACATCTTTGAAGGACTCCGGTGGTGCTTTTCTTATAAAGCTCTCCCTCATGGACTTTATAGGCTTTGGATCGCCGCGACCACGCATGGCGTGCCTCGTTTTGGTCCTCGGGAAGTTCCTGCCTGGTTAGGTAGGCTAGGAATGGTTCTGTCCACGGGGCAATGACTGCCATTATTACGTGGGCTGAAGATGTTACTTCGTTGCTAAAGCCTCCTGTTGTGTCAGAATGTTCGGTGTCGGGCAGTGCGGTTGGGTCCGGGCTGTTATTTCTAGATTCCCCTTCCCATAATACAGATGGCCATAACAGCCTCTCCAGGAAGATGTTGGGGGCGACGGCATCGCGCTTTGCGCCAATGCGTGCCAAGACGTCTGCCGCTGCGATTGTTTTCCCGAGCTATATGGTGAAATTGAGCCCCTCGAACCGAGCTGACATTGTTAGGGCGGCGTTGCGATAAGCTGCCATTTTCGGATCCTTGGCATCAAAGTCTCCGTTTATTTGGGATATTGCGAGGTTGAATCCCGCGCACCTCTAGGCGTTGAATGCCCATGGAGACTGCCATCCGGAGACCATGTAGAAGGGCCTCGTATTCGGCTGCGTTGTTGGAGTCCGTATACATTATCTGTAGTACGTATTGAACTGTATCTCCTGTTGGGGACGTCAGAACGACGCCAGCCCCCAGACCAGCCAACATTTTGGAGTTGTTGAAGTGCATGATCCAGTTGGAATATGTGATGTACTCTTTAGGGAGTTGACTTGATCCATTCGGCGAAGTCGGCCAAAACTAGCGACTTAATAGCTCGCCGTGGCTTATAGGTTATGTCGAACGGGAGGAGCTCAATGGCCCATTTGGCAATCCGGCCCGTCGCGTCGCTGTTGTTTATAATATCGTTAAGAGGTACTTCAGAGGCTACTGTTATCGACCACTCTTGAAAGTAGTGTCGCAGCTTTCAAGATGCCATAAATACCGCGTACGCTATCTTTTGATAATGCGGGTACCGCGACTTGCATGGAGTGAGGACAGCGGACACGTAGTAAACTGGCTTTTGGAGGGGAAATTTGTGTCCGTCCGTTTCTCGTTCGACGACGAGCACTGCTCTTACAACTTGATGAGTTGCCATGATGTATAATAGCATTGGTTCGCCCATGTTAGGCGCGGCCAGGACCGGGTTTGTTGCCAATATGGCTTTTATTTATTCGAGTCCGGCCGTGGCCGTATCCGTCCACTCAAAGTGTTCGGTGTGCCGGAGGAGGCGATAAAGGGGTAATGCCTTTTCTCCCAAGCGGGAGATAAAGCGGCCTAGAGCCGCCACGCATCCGGTCAATTTTTGTATTTGTTTGAGGTCCTTTGGGATATCCAATTGTGACAGAGCTCGGATCTTGGCTGGGTTTGCTTCAATTCCTCTACCGGATACAATGAAGCCCAAGAGCTTTCCGGTGATACGCCAAACGCATTTTCGGGTTAAGCTTGATGTCATATGTTGGAGGTTGTCGAATGTGAGCCTCAAGTCGTCTACTAGAGTTTCGACATGCTTGGTTTTGACGACCACGTCATCTCGTATGCCTCCACTATTTTGCCGATCTGGTTTGCCAAACATATACGAATCATGCGCTGATATGTTGCGCCGGCGTTTTTGAGCCCGAAGGGCATTGTGTTGAAGCAGAATGGGCCGTATGGGGTGATTAATGCCGTTGCGGCTTGGTCTGGCTCTGCCATCTTAATTTGATGGTAGCCGGACTATGCGTCGAGGAAACACAATGAATCGTGTCCTGCGGTAGTGTCGATAATTTGATCGATGCGGGGGAGGGGGAAGGGATCCTTTGGGCAAGCCTTGTTGAGGTCCTTGAAATCGACACATAGGCGCCAGGATTTGTCCTTCTTTGGTACCATCACCAGGTTTGCTAGCCAGTCCGGATGTTTTATATGTCTGATGAATCCGTCCTCCGATGGTTTGGCTAGCTCCTCTCCCATGGCTTGTCTCTTAGGTTCGGAGAAACGCCAAGAGCCTGCTTGGTAGCTTGAATCCTTTTAGGATGTTTAGGCTGTGCTCGGCCAGACGGCGTGGGATTCTGGCATGTCCGAAGGGTGCGGGCAAAATGTCCCAATTTTCGTGTAGGAATTCCTGTAGTGCGGCGTCTACATCAGGGTTTAATTGCGCCCCGATGGAGGCTGTTTTTGTAGGGTCCGTTGGATGGACTTGGAATTTGACTATTTCGTCCGCCGATTTAAAGGAGGTGGACTTGGGTCTTTTATCGAGTATCACGTCGTCCCTGTTCACCGTGGAGTGCAGCGCAGTCAGTTCCTCGGTCGCTAGGGCTTCGGATAGTGCCTCAAGGGCCAATGCGGCTGTCTTATTTTCGGCGTGGAGTGCTATGTCCGGGTCACTAGCAAGAGTGATGATTCCGTTGGGCCCGGGCATTTTGAGCATCATGTACCCGTAATGGGGTATAGCTTGAAAAATTGTAAATGCCTCTCGCCCTAATAGAGCGTTGTATCCGCTGCTGAACGGGGCCACATGGAATGTGACCTCCTCGGACCTGTAATTATCTGGCGTGCCGAACACCACATCCAGTGTGATTTTTCCTGTACAGCGCGCTTCCCGTCTGGGGATTATTCCTCTAAAGGTTCTGCTGCTTCGCTCAATGCGGCTCCAGTCTATTTCCATTTTTCGAAGAGTTTCCTCGTAAATGAGGTTCAATCGGCTGCCACCGTCCATGAGTACCTTGGTAAGGCGAAAGTCATCCACTACTAGACTGAGGACCAATGCGGCTGGTGCTCGGGCTGTTCAGAATTTAGGTTCATCGTTGGCATTAAAGGTAATAGCCGTGTCACTCCATGGGTTTGTTATTGCTACTTGGTAGACTTCTGCAAGGCTGCGGAGTGTTCGTTTCCGCATATTATTTGATGCGAAAGTCTCGAAGACTGTTAATACCGTACTGGTATCCTTGGGCTGGTGCTTTGTGGATTCTGGAGTTAAAAGCTCTTCGCCACTTCTGGCCAGCTGCCGGAGTATCCAACATGCTCTAAGGCTATGAGTTGGTGTGGCGCCCTCTGTACTATGGATTTTACAGGTCCGTTGAGCCATCCCTCCAAAGACGGTTCCATGCCCTATAGAGGGTTTTTGCTTTTTGGTGTTTAACCCGGTGCTGGCGATAATGCACCCTTTTATTTCGGACTGGGGTTGTATTCAGGGCCGCATTGTCCCAAAATTTTATTTCGGTTTTCCAGGCGCTTTCCATCGCACAGTACTTTTGTACTATGGACGCCAAGTCAGCGAAGCGTGTAATTTCACGTCAACTTATGGTGTTGAGGAATCCGTTGTCTGTGCAATTATTGCAGAAGAATGAAACTGCATCCTCGTCGCGGCAGTCCTTTATCCTGTTCATGACTAGGAGGAATCTGGCCCAGTAATGGTGTACTGTTTCTGCGGGCTCTTACCGAATTTGGGATAGATCGCTTATGTTTGGGTGGGCGGGTGGAATTAAATCCGGAACCTCGCCCAATCTAAGACTCAGGGGCCAAGGATTTTCCAAACTTGGAAGCTTGGGTTCTTGGATGTTGTCCAATGAATCTAGCCCGCTGCGACTTTAGGTTCAGGGCTTGAGTGGCGTCCTCCCTCCATGGTATCCGGCTTGGAGGATCGGGAATCCGGACATAACTAGTCCTTAAGATAGATGAAGGCCTGCCGCATTGTTCCTCCACCAATGCAACGTGATGGGTGACCTGGGGAGAGTTAATTTCTCTCTGATCGGGTTTAGGCCCAACCTGATCGTAGTCTATAGCGACTCCCAGGGCGGCGATGCGATCCAAGAGCTCGTTTAAGGAAGAGACTCCATCGGATCTAACTGCTCGGCGAGTTCCGAGTTGACGTGAATATTGCTTTCGATGACCCGAGAAGTCATCGTCGGCGCGGCGGCCGAACAGGCGGTCATAAGAAAACCGCCTAGCCAGAGAGTTTGGCCGATAGCCAAAGCTCCTTTAGCAACAGTGCCGTCTTTAAAGACGGGATGATGCATCCTTCCTGATGGCGACGGCACAACGGAACTCTCAATGAAAGCACCAATGTCGGTGTCAAAACCGGCGGATCTCGGGTAGGGGGTCCCGACTGTATGCGTCTAGGTGGATGGTAACAGGAGACAAGGGACACGATGTTTTTTCCAGTGTTGGGCGCTCTCGATGGAGGTAAAACCCTACTCCTGCTTGATTAATATTGATGATATGGGTAGTACAAGAGTAGATCTACCACGAGATCAGAGAGGCCAAACCCTAGAAGCTAGCCTATGGTATCATTGTTGTTCGTCCTACGGACTAAAACCCTCCGGTTTATATAGACACCAGAGAGGGCTAGGGTTACACAGAGTCGGTTACAATGGGAGGAGATCTACATATCCGTATCACCAAGCTTGCCTTCCACGCCAAGGAAAGTCCCATCCAGACACGGGACGAAGTCTTCAATATTGTATCATCATAGTCCAGGAGTCCGGCCAAAGGTTATAGTTCGGCTATTCGGACACCCCTAATCGAGACTCCTTAGTCATCCTTCGCGAGCCATCTTGATGCCCCATGTACAAGATTTTGGAAGACCCGCCTGTCGAGGAACGTAGTAATTTAAAAAAATTTCCTACGCACACGCAAGGATCATTGTGATGCATAGCAATGAGAGGGAAGAGTGTTGTCCACGTACCCTCGTAGACCGTAAGCGGAAGCGTTATGACAACACGGTTGATGTAGTCGTACGTCTTCACGATCCGACCGATCCAAGTACCGAGCGTCGGCACCTCCGAGTTCTAGCACACGTTCAGCTCGATGACGATCCCCGGACTCTGATCCAGCAAAGTGTCGGGGAAGAGTTCCGTCAGCACGACGGCGTGGTGACGATCTTGATGTTCTACCGTCGCAGGGCTTCGCCTAAGCACCGCTACAGTATTATCGAGGTGGACTATGGTGGAGGGGGGCACCGCACACGGCTAAGAGCGATCACGAAGATCAACTTGTGTTGTCTCACGGGGTGCCCTCTGCCCCGTATATAAAGGAGTGGAGGAGGGGAGGGCCGGCCCTCTATGGCGCCCTAGGGGAGTCCTACTCCCACCGGGAGTAGGATTCCCCTTTCCTAGTAGAACTAGGAGCCCTTCCATGTAGTAGGAGTAGGAGAGAAGGAAAGGGAAGAGAGAAGGGAAGGAAGGAGGCGCAACCTCCCCTAGTCAATTCGGACTAGGCCTTGGGGCAGCCTTGGCCTGCCCTAGGCAGCCCCTCCCTCTTTCCCGTCTAGCCCAATAAGGCCCAATACTTCTTCCGGCGAATTCCCGTAACTCTCCGGTACTCCGAAAAATACCAGAATCATTCGGAACCTTTCCGAAGTCCGAATATAGTCGTCCAATATATCGATCTTTACGTCTCGACCATTTCGAGACTCCTAGTCATGTCCCTGATCTCATCCAGGACTCCGAACTCCTTCGGTACGTCAAAACTCATAAACTCATAATAAAGCATCGCATCGAAACCTTAAGCGTGCGGACCCTACGGGTTCGAGAACTATGTAGACATGACCGAGACACGTTTCCGGTCAATAACCAATAAGCGGAACCTGGATGCTCATATTGGCTCCCACATATTCTACGAAGATCTTTATCGGTCAAACCGCATAACAACATACGTTATTCCCTTTGTCATCGGTATGTTACTTGCCCGAGATTCGATCGTCGGTATCTCAATACCTAGTTCAATCTCGTTATCAGCAAGTCTCTTTACTCGTTATGTAATGCCTCATTCCGCAACTAACTCATTAGTTACATTGCTTGCAAGGCTTATAGTGATGTGCATTACCGAGAGGGCCCAGAGATACCTCTCCGACAATCAGAGTGACAAATCCTAATCTCGAAATACGCCAACTCAACATGTACCTTCGGAGACACTTGTAGAGCTCCTTTATAATCACCCAGTTACGTTGTGATGTTTGGTAGCACACAAAGTGTTCCTCCGGTTAACGGGAGTTGCATAATCTCATAGTCATAGGAACATGTATAAGTCATGAATAAAGCAATGGCAACATACTAAACGATCAAGTGCTAAGCTAACGGAATGAGTCAAGTCAATCACATCATTCTCCTAATGATGTGATCCCGTTAATCAAATGACAATTCATGTCTATGGCTTGGAAACT
This sequence comes from Aegilops bicornis, assembly GCA_021605145.1. Taxonomy (NCBI): domain Eukaryota; kingdom Viridiplantae; phylum Streptophyta; class Magnoliopsida; order Poales; family Poaceae; genus Aegilops; species Aegilops bicornis. The sequence goes on from CM038672.1 coordinate 596,238,943, forward strand.
TAACCATCTTTGATTCAACGAGCTAGTCAAGTAGAGGCATACTAGTGACACTATGTTTGTCTATGTATTCACACATGTATTATGTTTCCGGTTAATACAATTCTAGCATGAATAATAAACATTTATCATGAAATAAGGAAATAAATAATAACTTTATTATTGCCTCTAGGGCATATTTCTTCTGTCTCCCACTTGCACTAGAGTCAATAATCTAGTTCACATCGTCATGTGATTTAAAACCAATATTCATATCTGTATATGATTAACACCCATAGTTCACATCGTCATGTGACCAACACCCAAAGGGTTTACTAGTGTTAATAATCTAGTTCACATCGTTATGTGATTAACACCCAAAGATTACTAAGGTGCGATCATGTTTTGCTCGTGAGAGAAGCTTAGTCAACAGGTTTGTCACATTCAGAGCCGTATGTATTTTGCAAATATTCTATGTCTACAATGCTCTGCACGGAGCTACTCTAGCTAATTGCTCCCACTTTCAATATGTATCTATATTGAGACTTAGAGTCATCTAGATCGGTGTAAAAGCTTGCACCGATGTAACTCTTTACGACAGGCTCTTTTATCACCTCCATAATTGAGAAATATTTCCTTAGTCCTTACTAAGGATATTCTTGACCAATGTCGATGATCTACTCCTAGATCACTATTGTACTCCCTTCCCAAATTCAGAGCAAGGTATACAATAAGTTTGGTACATAGCATAGCATACTTTATAGAACATATGACTGAGGTATAGGGAATGACTTTCATTCCCTTCTCTATTTTCTGCCGTGGTCGGGATTTGAGTCTTTACTCAATTTCACACCTTTGCAACACAGGCAAGAAATTTTTCTTTGATTGTTCCATTTTGAACTATTTCAAAATCTTGACAAGGTATGTACTTATTGAAAAACTTATCAAGCGTCTTGATCTATCTCAATAGATCTTGATGCTCAATACGTAAGTAGCTTTACTGAGGTCTTTCTTTTAAAGAACTCCTTTCAAATACTCCTTTATGCTTTCCAGAAAAATTCTACATCATTTACGATAAACAATATGTTACTCACATATATCTATCGAGGAAAGGCGGTAGTGCTCCCACTCACTTTATTGTAAATACAGGCTTCACCGCAAGTCTGTATAAAACTTACATGCTTTGATCAACTTATCAAAGCGTATATTCCAACTCTGAGATGCTTGCACCAGTCCATAGATGGATCGCTGGAGTTTGCACATTTTGTTAGCACCTTTAGGATTGATAAAACCTTCTGGTTGCATCAGATACAACTCTTCTTTAATAAATCCATTAAGGAATGCAGTTTTGACATCCATTTGCCAAATTTCATAAAATGTGGCAATTGCTAACATGATTTGGATAGACTTAAGCATCGCTATAGTTGAGAAAATCTCATTGTATTCAACACCTTGAACTTGTCGAAAACCTTTTTGCGACAAATCGAGAGCTTTAATGAATGGGTACACTACTATCGGCGTCCGTCTTCCTCTTGTAGATCCATTTATTCTCAATGGCTTGCCAATCATTGGGCAAGTCAATCAAAGTCCATACTTTGTTCTCATACATGGATCCCATCTCAGATTTCATGGCTTTAAACCATTTTGCGGAATGCGGGCTCATCGTCGCTTCCTCATAGTTCGTAGGTTCGTCATGGTCAAGTAACATGACCTCGAACAGGATTACCGTACCACTACAGTGCGGATCTCACTCTGGTTTACCTACGAGGTTCGGTAGTAACTTGATCTGAAGTTACATGATCATCATCATTAGCTTCCTCACTAATTGGTGTAGGAATCACAGGAACTGATTTACGTGATGAACTACTTTCAATTCGGGAGAAGGTACAAATTACCTTATCAAGCTCTACTTTCCTCCCACTCACTTCTTTCGAGAGAAGCTCCTTCTCTAGAAAGGATCCGAATTTAGCAACGAAAGTCTTGCCCTCAGATCTGTGATAGAAGGTGTACCCAATAGTCTCTTTCGGGTATCCTATGAAGACACATTTCTCCGATTTGGGTTCGAGCTTATCTGGTTGAAGTTTCTTCACATAAGCATCACAGCCCCAAAATTTAAGAAAGCGACAGCTTAGGTTTCTGCTAAACCATAGTTCATCTGATTAATCGTCTCAGCAGATTTAGATGGTGCCCTATTAAATGTGAATGCAGCTGTCTCTAATGCATAACCCCAAAGCGATAGTGGTATACCGATCTGAGACATCATAGATCGCACCATATCTAGTAAAATCACGATTACGATGTTCGGACACACCATTACAATGTGGTGTTCCAGGTGGCGTGAGTTGCGAAACTATTTCACATTGTTTCAAATGAAGACCAAACTCGTAACTCAAATATTCGTCTCCACGATTAGATCTTATAAACTTTATTTTTCTTGTTACAATGATTTTCCACTTCACTCTGAAATTCTTTGAACTTTTCAAATGTTTCAGACTTATGTTTCATCAAGTAGATATACCCATATCTGCTCAAATCATCTATGAAGGTCAGAAAATAACGATACACGCCATGAGCCTTAACACTCATCGGATCGCATACATCGGTATGTATTATTTCCAATAATTCAGTAGCTTCGTTCCATTGTTCGAGGAGCGGAGTTTTAGTCATCTTGCCCAAAAGGCACGGTTACTTAAGCATCAAATGATTCATAACCAAGTGATTCCGAAGATCCATCTTTATGGAGTTTCTTCATGCGCTTTACACCGATATGACCCAAACGGCAGTGCCACAAATAAGTTGCACTATCATTGTTAACTTTGCATCTTTTGGCATCAATATTACGAATATGTGTATCACTACGATCGAGATCCAACAAACTATTTTCATTGGGTGTATGACCATTTGAAGGTTTTATTCATGTAAGCGAACAACAATTATTCTCGACTTTAAATGAATAACCGTATTGCAATAAACATGATTAAATCATATTCATGCTCAACGCCAAACACCAAATAACATTTATTTAGGTTTAACACTAATCCCGAAAGTATAGGAGTGTGCGATGATGATCATATCAATCTTGGAACTACTTCCAACACTCATCGTCACTTCCCCTTCAACTAGTCTCTGTTTGAGTCTGTAACTCCTGTTTCAAGTTACTAATCTTAGCAACGAACAAGTATCAAATACTCGGGGCTACTATAAACACTAGTAAAGGCACACATCAATAACCTATATATCAAATATACTCTTGTTCACTTTGCCATCCTTCTTATCCACCAAATATTCAGGGCATTTCCGCTTCCAGTGACCATTTCCTTTGTAGTGTAAGCACTCAGTTTCAGGCTTTGGTCCAGCTTTGGTATTCTTCACGGGAGTGACAACTTTTTTGCCATTCTACTTGAGGTTTCCCTTTCTTTCCCTTTGCCCTTTTCTTGAAACTAGTGGTCTTGTCAATCATCAACACTTGATGCTCTTTCTTGATTTCTACCTTCGTCGATTTCAACATCACGAAGAGCTCGGGAATCGTTTTCATCATCCCTTGCATACTATAGTTCATCACGAAGTTCTAGTAACTTAGTGATGGTGACTAGAAAATTACATCAATCACTATCTTATCTGGAAGATTAACTCCCACTTGATTCAAGCGATTGAAGTACCCAGACAATCTGAGCACATGCTCACTAGTTGAGCAATTCTCCTCCATCTTTTAGCTATAGAACTTATTGGAGACTTCATATCTCTCAACTCGGGTATTTGCTTGAAATATTAACTTCAACTCCTGGAACATCTCATATGGTCCATGACGTTCAAAACGTCTTTGAAGTCCCAATTCTAAGCCGTTAAGCATGGTGCACTAAACTATCATGTAGTCATCATATTGAGCTAGCCAAACGTTCATAACGTCTGCATCTGCTCCTGCAATAGGTATGTCACATAGTGGTGCATCAAGGACATAATTCTTCTGTGCAGCAATGAGGATAAACCTCAGATCACAGATCCAATCCACATCATTGCTACTAACATTTTTCAACATAATTTTTCTCTAGGAACATATCAAAATAAACATATGAAAGCAACAACGCTTGCTATTGATCTACAACATAATTTGCAAAATACTACCAGGACTAAGTTCATGATAAATTTAAGTTCAATTAATCATATTACTTAAGAACTCCCACTTAGACAGACATCTCTCTAGTCATCCTAAGTGATCATGTGATCCAAATCAACTAAACCATGTCCAGATCATCACGTGAGATGGAGTAGTTTTCAATGGTGAACATCACTATGTTGATCATATCTACTATATGATTCACGCTCGACCTTTTCGGTCTCCGTGTTAGAGGCCATATCTGTATATGCTAGGCTCGTCAAGTTTAACTGAGTATTCAGCGTGTGCAACTGTTTTGCACCCATTGTATTTGAGCGTTAGGCGTATCACACCCGATCATCACGTGGTGTCTCGTACGAAGAACTTTACATAGCGGTGCATACTCAGGGAGAACATCTTAAAATGCTACCGTCAATCAAAGCAAGATAAGATGCATAAAGGATAAACATCACATGCAATCAATATAAGTGATATGATATGGCCATCATCATCTTGTGCTTGTGATCTCCATCTCCAAGCTTACCGTCGTGATCACCATCATCCTTTGGCGCGACACCTTGATCTCCATCCTAGCATCGTTGTCGTCTCGCCAATCTTATGCTTCTCGACTATCGCTACCGCTTAGTGATAAAGTAAAGCATTACAAAGGCGTTGCATTTCATACAATAAGCGACAACCATATGGCTCACGCCGATTGCCGATAACCCGGTTACAAAACATGATCATCTCATGCAATAAAATATAGCATCACGTCTTGACCATATCACATCACAACATGCCCTGCAAAAACAAGATAGACGTCCTCTACTTTGTTGTTGCAAGTTTTATGTGGCTGCTACGGGTTGAGGAAGAACCATACTTACCTATGCATCAAAACCACAACGATAGTTCGTCAAGTTAGTGCTGTTTTAACCTTCGCAAGGACTGGGCGTAGCCACACTCGGTTCAACTAAAGTTGGAGAAACAGACACCCGCCAGCCACCTGTGTGCAAAGCACGTCGGTAGAACCAGGTCTCGGCGTAAAGCGTCTGGCGTAATGTCGGTCCGGGCGCTTCATCCAACAATACCGCCCGAACCAAAATATGACATCTTTGGTAAGCGGTATGACTTATATCGCCCACAACTCACTTGTGTTCTACTCGTGCATATAACATCTACGCATAAAACCAGGCTCGAGATGCCACCTTTGTTGGGAGCGTAGTAATTTCAAAAATATTCCTACGCTTTGCGCAAGGATCATGGTGATGCATAGCAATGAGAGGGAAGAGTGTTGTCCACGTACCCTCGTGAACCGTGGCGGAGCGTTATGACAACGCGGTTGATGTAGTCGTGCGTCTTCATGATCCGACCGATCCAAATCTTGAGCGTCACGGCACCTCCGAGTTCAGCACACGCGTCGGCTTCGATGGCGATCCCGGACTCCGATCCAGCAAAGTGTCGGGATGAGTTCCGTCGACGACGGCGTGGTGGCGATCTTGATGTTCTACCGTCGCGGGGCTTCGCCTAAACACCGCTACAATATTATCGAGGTGGACTATGGTGGAGGGCACCGCACCACGGCTAAGGAGCGATCACGAAGATCAACTTGTGTTGTCTATGGGGTGCCCCCTGCCCCGTATATAAAGGAGTGGAGGAGGGAGGGCCGGCCCTCTCTATGGCGGCGCCCTTAGAGTCCTACTCCCACCGGGAGTAGGATTCCCCCTTTCCTAGTAGAACCAGGAGCCCTTCCATGTAGTAGGAGTAGGAGAGAAGGAAAGGGAAGAGAAGGGAAGGAAGGAGGCGCAGCCCTCCCCTAGTCAGTCGGACTAGGCCTTGGGGGGCTGCCCTAGGCAGCCCCTCCCTCTTTCCCGTATGGCCCAATAAGGCCCAATACTTCTCCCGGCGAATTCCCGTAACTCTCCGGTACTCCGAAAAATACCTGAATCACTCGGAACCTTTCCGAAGTCCGAATTAGTCGTCCAATATATCGATCTTTACGTCTCGAGCATTTCGAGACTCCTCGTCATGTCCCTGATCTCATCCGGGACTCCGAACTCATTCGGTACATCAAAACTCATAAACTCATAATAAAACTGTCATCGAAACCTTAAGCGTGCGGACCCTACGGGTTCGAGAACTATGTAGACATGACTGAGACACGTTTGCATTCAATAACTAATAGCGGAACCTGGATGCTCATATTGGCTCCCACATATTCTATGAAGATCTTTATCGGTCAAACCGCATAACAACATACGTTGTTCCCTTTGTCATCGGTATGTTACTTGCCTGAGATTCGATAGTCGGTATCTCAATACCTAGTTCAATCTCGTTACCGTCAAGTCTCTTACTCATTATGTAATGCATCATTCCGCAACTAACTCATTAGGTACATTGCTTGCAAGGCTTATAGTGATGTGCATTACCGAGAGGGCCCGGAAGATACCTCTCCGAGCAATCGAGTGACAAATCCTAATAATCTCGAAATCGCCAACTCAACATGTACCTTCGGAGACACTGTAGAGATCCTTTATAACCACCCGGTTACATTGTGACGTTTGGTAGCACACAAAGTATTCCTTCGGTAAACGGGAGTTGCATAATCTCATAGTCATAGGAATATGTATAAGTCATGAAGAAAGCAATAGCAACATACTAAACGATCAAGTGCTAAGCTAACGGAATGGGTCAAGTCAATCACATCATTCTCCTAATGATGTGATCCCGTTAATAAAATGACAACTCATGTCTATGGCTAGGAAACTTAACCATCTTTGATTCAACGAGCTAGTCAAGTAGAGGCATACTAGTGACACTACGTTTGTCTATGTATTCACACATGTATTATGTTTCCGGTTAATACAATTCTAGCATGAATAATAAACATTTATCATGAAATAAGGAAATAAATAATAACTTTATTATTGCCTCTAGGGCATATTTCCTTCACCGCCATCTTCGATAGCTGCGGAGAAGTTGTATCATCCATGCACCTCGTGCATCCATAATATCCGTGGCACACACGCCGGAGAGATAGCCGTAATTGAGATAGTCCTGCACCATCGTGATCAGTGCGGCTCTCATGTAGAAATACTCTCCTTTGCTTGCATCCCATGTCTTGGCCGGCGTTGTCCATAAGGTCTATAACTCCTCTTTCAGTAACCCGAGATACAGATTTATATCATTTCCCGGTTGTCTCGGCCCTTGAATAAGCATAGCCATGTGTATGTATTTTTCCTTCATGAACAACCAGGGGGGAGGTTGTACATTCATACAAACACGGGCCATGTGCTATGATTGGTGTTCTGGTTGCCAAATGGATTCATGCCATCACTACTAGCGCCAAGCACGATGTTCCTTGGATCATTTCTTGAAAAAACAAATTAAGCATTTAATGCTCTCCACTGGCTAGCATCTACGAGGTGTCTCAGCTTCGGCTCATCTCCGTCATCTGGCTTCACCCTCTCCGTGTGCCAGCGCATAAGGTTTGCTTCCTTAGGATCTACAAAATACCGTTGTATACGCGGAGTGATCGGAAAGTACCATACGGGTTTACGTGGAGCTTTCTTTCGACCTTTTTATATCGTGAAGCATTGCACTTTGGATAGATGGTTTTTCCGCGTGCTCGTTCCGATATATGATGCAATCATTGATGCATGCGTGATATCTAATATGTGGCGAGATCAAGAGGGCACACGATTTTCTTTGCCTCCTCGACACTAGTAGGGGCAGGCTCCCAGCGAAGAACCTTCTTTAGGTACTTCAAAAGCTCATCGAGGCTTATGTCATCCATTTGTTCTTTGCCTTCATCTTTAGAAGTTCTAGTGTGAAACTCAAGAGGGTCACCTCGGGATTATTGCAACCATCATACGAAGGAGTCATCGAGTCTACCTCCAGTTGCGCCAGTTTGGCCTCCTCTCTCGAAGCAGCTCTGTCGCTAGTCGTCTTCTTCTTGAAGCAGGTCTCGAACATCTGGGTCTCGCATGGCTGAACTTAAATAGCGACGAAGGCGGTGGCGTGTCCGCGTCTTCTCCGTCTTGAACTGCCTCTTCGCCATCGACATTTCCGAGGCCGTCTTCCTCTTCGGGCACATAATCGGTCATCTCTTCGATACGGTGGCCCCATGTCATTATTTCTTGCCCGTCGGCGTCCTCATCATCATCATCTTCACTTATCCACCGAATGCGGCCATGCATGAAACCATGCATGAGCAGGTCGCATATGAATGTGCCACCCTCAAAGCGGTCGAGCCTGACAATTCCTTTGCATTTTCGGCACGGACATAAAACATCCTTCAGCCTTTTTTCATACATGTCATCCACAGCGGATTGCCAGTATCTTTCCACCATCCTTCCATTGACCTTCATGATCACCTGTGCACGGAGCAAATATTATAACCACGTATATATGCATGCATGGATCAAATTCATAGAAAAATTCAGCATGACCCTCCCTAAACATAGGACATATTGAGTTTGCCCGAAATTCACCGAAATGGAATTGAATCGACATTTGGCAAAACATAGGAAACTCATATCACCCTCATTATTTCATCAAATACACAATGTAGGAAACTCAAATTATGCCACACACAAATCGGTATATATATTCTCATATAAGCCCATATATATATTGTTGCGATCCTATCCACACAAACACCTTTTTGCTCACCTATGTGTTGAGAGGGATATCAAGCACCTTTCTTATTAATTACCTAGTAGCTCTAGATATATAGCTCTAACTAGCTAGCTAGCTAGCTAGGGGGAGAGAGAGAGAGAGCTAGCTAGGGAGATAGTGGGAGAGGAGAGGGAAGGCATTAATGGAAGGGGGTGGAGGGCAAAGAAGAGGGAGGAGGGCATTAATGGAGGGGCTGGTGGTGGAGGGCACAAAGAAGAGGGGGTGGTGGAGGGCAAAGAAGAGGGCTCTAATGGAGGGGGTGGTGGAGGGCAAAGAAGAGGGGGGTGGTGGAGGGCAAAGAAGAGGGGGAGCATTGAATGGAACAAGCAAGGTGCAAGGAAAGGGGGAGAAAGGAAGGGGGAGAGGAAGAAGAAAGGGGAGGAAGGAGGGGAAAGGTGGTAGGTGGGTGGCGACCATAGCGATGGCAGGGGAGCCAAAACACGCATCTTGCTATGAGTGCGGCCAAAATATCTGCTGATGCGTAAAACTAGCTATAGAGCTTGTGCAAAAACAACGCTCTTGGTATAAGTTTACCCATAGAAGAAATAGTAGTAAGCGGCGTCTAGGTGCCTGGCGCGCTACAGCTACTTTCTTATGATGGCAGCTGGTTAGACTACAAAGCGCTGCTAATATTTTTTGGTCGGGTGGTGTCTTTGTGGCAAACTTACGATGGCGTGGCCTCCGAAACCAACACTTTGCTACTATGTTGTACGATGGCGTGCTTTATAATAGACACTCTTGGTAATTATCGGTGGCGTGGGGTCCCTAACACCGCTCTTGGTAAACTTCTATGTATAAGCCTTTTCCTAGTAGTGAGTGGATGACGTACATCCCCAGCGGTGGTGACACGTGTTTCCTCCAGCCAATGATGATTTTACCGTGGAAAATCCCCATTGGCGGGGCTGTTAACGGGTTATCGGATCCAAAACCGGACCCGATAAGCTTAACAGCGTTAAGATTCTTGTGGATGCCGCGTGTCGGTCACCCTTAAAGCACTTCTATGGCGCGCGATTTATTGTCATGGAAGTGGACACTTCCGTGATGATAATTTTGGTAATATCATGGAACACTTCTCACGATAACACAAGTATGACTATCTTGATTCTGTCATTAATTTGTCATGGATGTACATGCATGACAGAAAACGTGACCTACTGTGACAAACACGTATTTTTTTCTAGTGCTTCCTCTTCCTCCTTGGGCTGAGGGACCCGAAATCGAAGACAACTTCCGCATCATCATCTGCGGGAGGAGGGGAAGTAGATGGAGTCCGTGGACGCTTGGATGAAGAAGAGGCTTTCTTCTTCGCCACCGCGGCCTTCACCAACTTCTTCGCCGCGGCTCTGTGCAACACGCGGACCCCTCTGGCCTTGCAGCGGTTGCAGCCACCTGCCAAAGCTGGACCCGGCTCGCGGAGGTGGCCCCATTGCGGACTCGCCCTCTCCCGTGACGGAGGGTCGCCAGCCCGGCCTCCTCCGGCGGCGACTCGCCGACCACATCCTCGATGAGGGAGCCCGGTGATGGCGGCTGCTGGCCTCGGCGGACTCCACCTTTGGGCAAGCTCCTTCTCCTCTGCGGCCGCCCATGGCCTTATCCTCCATGCAGCCCGGCCTTGCCCGGCCTCATGGCGAGCTCTGCCTCCACCGCCCTGGCGGTGATGCAGTCCAGCTCCGCCTGGGTGGTGTCCTGGACGAGCCGTGGCTCATCAAGGACGTACTTCTCCTCTAGGGTGTCAAAAAACTCCTGCACCTGATCCTCCGGCGGCTCGGTCCAATTTGGGACAAGGCCGTGCGCGTTGAACTCCGGCATCATGGCAATGATGTCCCTTGACGGCAGCAGTTGTTGCTCAGCGGGACCACCCGCCCGGCAGCGAACAAGGGCCCCATGGCGACCTTGCCGGCCTCGTGGCGGCCTTTGCGGCCTTGCCGAACTGCTCGACCTAGCCGCGTCTTCATTCACGTCAAAGCTGGAAGAGCGGCATTTGGAAGAAGTGGGCGTGCCCCATCACCATGAAGTTGTGGTCCAAGCGGGCGAGCCTCATGATGTCGGCGGCATTCGTAAAGAGCCAGGCGGCCTCCTTATTGTGCAGCGGGCGATTTGGCAGCGGATGAAATCCGCCCGATCATCTCAAGGGTGAGCCCAGCCTCGGTGAGACGGAGAATCACGGTGGTGGCGTCCGTGAGCTTCTTTTCGTTGACATCAACTTCGCTCCTGCCGTTTCAACGGACCGGCGGCTGATTCGTCTCCAACGTATCTATAATTTTTGATTGCTCCATGCTATATTATCTTCTGTTTTGGACCATATTGGGCTTTATTTTTCCACTTTTATATTATTTTGGGACTAACCTATTAGCAGGAGGCCCAGCCCAAGTGCTTGTTTTTTGCCTATTTCGGTGTTTCAAAAGCGAAATATCAAGCGAGTCAAAAGCGGAATGAAACCTTAGGGAGCGTGATTTTCTCATCGAGATATGATCCGAGGAGACTTGGACCCTCGATCAAGAAAGGAGGAGGCGGCCACGAGGTGGGCGCCCCAGGCGCGCCCCGCCTCGTGGGCCCCCAAAGCTCCACCGACGTACTCCTTTCTCCTATATATACCTACGTACCCCCAACAGATTAGATATGGAGCCAAAAACCTAATTCCACCACCGCAACTTTCCGTATCCACGAGATCCCATCTTGGGGCCTGTTAGGAGCTCATGGGAAGGAATCCACAATGGAGGGCTTCTACATCATCATCATAGCCTCTCTGATGAAGTGTGAGTAGTCTACTTCAGACTTTCGGGTCCATAGTTAGTAGCTAGATGACTTATTCTCTCTTTTTGGATCTCAATACAATGTTCTCCCCCTCTCTCATGGAGATCTATTCGATGTAATCTTCTTTTTGCGGTGTGTTTGTTGAGACCGATGAATTGTGGGTTTATGATCAAGATTATCTATGAGCAATATTTCAATCTTCTACGAATTCTTTTATGTATGATTGGTTATCTTTGCAAGTCTCTTCAAATTATCTGTTTGGTTTGGCCAACTAGATTGGTAGTTCTTGCACTGGGAGAAGTGCTTAGCTTTGGGTTCAATCTTGCGGTGTCCTTTCCCGGTGTGATGAGGGGCAGCAAGGCACGTATTGTATTGTTGCCATCGAGGATAACAAGATGGGGTTTTATCATATTGCATGAATTTATCCCTCTACATCATGTCATCTTGCTTAAGGCGTTACTCTGTTTTCATTAACTTAATACTCGGATGCATCTTTGGATAGCGGTCGATGAGTGGAGTAATAGTAGTAGATGCAGGCAGGAGTCGGTCTAGTTGCTTCGGAGGTGATGCCTATATACATGATCATACCTAGATACTCTCATAACTATGCTCAATTCTATCAATTGCTCAACGGTGAATTCGTTCACCCAGTAAAATAATTATGCTCTTAAGAGAAGCCACTAGTGAAATCTATGGCCCCGGGTCTATTCTCATCGTATTAATCTTCCCTCGCTTTATTATTGCTTTGCTTTATACTTTGCCTTTTATTTTACTTTGCATCTTTATACAAAAAATATTATTTATCATCTCTATCGAGATCTCACTTTACGTAAGTGACCGTGAAGGGATTGACAACCCCTAATCGCGTTGGTTGTGTTGAGCTATTTTTTTTGTGTAGAGTACGAGGGACTTCTTGGCGTGGCCTCCTCTGGATTGATACCTTGGTTCTCAAAACTGAGGGAAATACTTACGCTACTCTGCTCCATCATCCTGTCCTCTTCGGGAAAACCAGCATAAGCTCAAAGGCGTAGCAAGAAGGATTTCTGGCGCCCGTTGCCAAGGAGTCTACTCAAAGTCAACATACCAAGTACCTATCACAATCCCTTATCTCGCATTACATTATTTGCCATTTGCCTCTCGTTTTCCTCTCCCCACTTCACCCTTGCCGTTTTATTAAGCCCTCTCTTTTACGTTTGCCTTTTTCTCGTTAAGCTTTTTGCTCGTGTGTCGGATTGCTTGTTTGTCACGATGGCTCTACCTAGATTTGGTGATCTTCACCTTAAAGGTTGGAGATCGAAAAGCAACGTCGGGAGTTTTATGGTTTTGCAATTTGAGCATAATAATTTCTTGAGAAGCGAGCTTAAGGAACAAAAAGTTTTATGAATTATATGAGTAAAGAGCTCGATGATATGTCTAAAGAATTTGAAGGTTTAAGATCCCAAATTTCTCGTCTTGAGAAGTTGACTCTTTGAAATATCGATAAGCAAGCTACCTTGGTCAATAAGATGGCTGCTAAACCTGATTTCCATGAAAATAAAGATGAAGATCTAAAAGTTATTGATGTGTCCCCTATCAAATCTTTGTTTTGCAAAATGAATGTTGATAATGATGAGATTTAATATGATCCACCTTTACCTAGAAGGCGTTCTAAAACTTCGGAGTTTTTAGATCTTGATACTAAAATTAATAAAAGTGGGATTGAAGAAAGTAAAACCGTAGATGTTGCTAAACCCACTATTTTGGATTTCAAGGAATTTATTTATGAAAATTGCTCTTTAATTGATTGTATTTCCTTGTTGCAATTAGTGCTAAATTCTCCGCATGCTTATAGTTAAAATAAGCGTTTACGGACATATTGTTGATGCCTTGATGCAATCTTATGAGGAAAAACTTGAGTTGGAAGTCTCTATCCTAGAAAACTTTATGATGAGTGGGAACCAACTATTAAAATTAAGATTAAGGATCATGAATTTTATGCTTTATGTGATTTGGGTGCTAGTGTTTCCACTATTCCCAAAACTTTGTGTGATTGCTAGACTTCCGTGATTTAGATGATTGCTCTTTAAACTTGCACCTTGCGGATTCCACTATTAAGAAACCTATGGGAAGAATTAATGATGTTCTTATTGTTTGCAAATAGGAATTATGTGCCCGTAGATTTTATCGTTCTTGATATAGATTGCAATCCTTCATGTCCTATTATTCTTGGTAGACCTTTCCTTAGAGCGATTGGTGCAATTATTGATATGAAGGAAGGGAATATTAGATTCCAATTCCCATTAAAGAAAGGCATGGAACACTTCCCTAGGAAGAAGATAAAATTACCATATGAATCTATTATGAGAGCCACGTATGGATTGCCTACCAAAGATGGCAATACCTAGATCTATCCTTGCTTATATGCCTAGCTAGAGGCGTTAAGCGATAAGCGCTTGTTGCGAGAAACCCAATTTTATTTTTAGTTTTTTGTTTTTGTTTCTGTTTAGGAATAAATAATCCATCTAACTCATGTTTAGATGTGGTTTTATGTTTTAATTAGTGTTTGTGCCAAGTTAAACCTATATGATCTTCTTGGATGATAGTTATTTGATCTTGCTGTAATTTCCAGAAACTTTCGGTTCACGAAAACAATTGTTAGAAATCACCAGAACGTGATAAAATAGTGATTCCAATTTCTTCTGATCAATAAACAAATTTCCTAGGTAGTCTATTTTGGCTGAAGTTTTGGAGTTCCAGAAGTTCGCGTTGAATTCTGATTACTACAGACTGTTCTGTTTTTGACAGATTCTGTTTTTCGTGTGTTGATTGCTTATTTTGATGAATCTATGGTTAATAAAATAGTTTATAATCCATAGAAGTTGGCATACAGTAGATTTAACACCAATATAAATAAATAATGAGTTCATTACAGTACCTTGAAGTGGTCTTTTGTTTTCTTTTCGCTAGCAGAGACTCACGAGATTTCTGTTGAGTTTTGTGTTGTGAAGTTTTCAAGTTTTAGGTGAAATCTTTTGATGGATTATGGAACAAGGAGTGGCAAGAGCCTAAGCTTGGGAATGCCCATGGCACCCCAAGATAATATAATGACACCAAAAAGTCAAAGCTTGGGGATGCCGGAAGGCATCCCTCTTTAAATCTACTTCCATCGGTAACTTTACTTGGAGCTATATGTTTATTCACCACATGATATGTGTTTTGCTTGGAGCGTCTTGTATGATTTGAGTCTTTGATTTTTAGTTTACCACAATCATCCTTGTTGTACAAACCTTTTTAGAGAGCCATACATGAATTGGAATTTGATAGAATACTCTATGTGCTTCACTTATATCTGTTGAGCTATATAGTTTGCTCTAGTGCTTCACTTATATCTTTTAGAGCACGGTTGGTGGATTTGTTTTAAAAGAAACTATTGATCACTCATGCTTCACTTAGATTATTTTGAGATTCATAAATAGCATGGTAATTTGCTTAATAATAATATGCTTGGTATTCAAGATTTGTAAGACTTTCTTTTGAGTCGTTGAATACTAAGAAAAGTTTGATGCTTGATAATTGTTTTGAGATATGGGGTGATAATATCAAAGTCGTGCTAGTTGAGTAGTTGTGAATTTGAGAAATTCTTGTGTTGAAGTTTGCAAGTCCGTAGCATGCACGTATAGGTAGCGTTATGTAACAAATTTGAAACATGAGGTGTTATTTGATGCGTCCTCCTTATGGTGGCGGTCGGGGATGGCGATGGTCTTTTCCTACCAATCTATCCCCTAGGAGCATGCGGCGTAGTGCTTTGGTTTTTGATGGCTTGTAGTTTTTTGCAATAAGTATGTGAGTTCTTTATGACTAATGTTGAGTCCATGCATTGTCACGCACTCTCACCCTTCCATCATTGCTAGCCTCTTGATGCCGTGCATTGCCCTTTCTCACATTGAGAGTTGGTGCAAACTTCGCGGTGCATCAAACCCCATGATATGATCGCTCTTTCACACATAAACCTCCTTATATCTTCCTCAAAACAGCCACCATACCTACCTATTATGGCATTTCCATAGCCATTCGAGATATATTGCCATGCAACTTTCCACCATTCCGTTCATCATGACACATTCATCATTGACATATTGCTTAGCATGATCATGTAGTTAACATAGTATTTGTGGCAAAGCCACCATTCATAATTCTTTCATACATGTCACTCTAGATTCATTGCATATCCCGGTACACCGCCGGAGGCATTCATATAGTCATACTTTTTTCTAGTATCGAGTTGTAATCATTGAGTTGTAAATAAATAGAAGTGTGATGATCATCATTTTCTAGAGCATTGTCCCATGCGAGGTTACCAAAAATAAAAGAGGCCAAAGATGCCCACACAAAAAAATGAGAGAAAAAGAGAAGGGACAATGCTACTATCCTTTGCCATACTTGTGCTTCAAAGTAGCACCATAATCTTCATGATAGAGAGTCTCTTGTTTGTCACTTTTATATACTAGTGGGAATTTTTCATTATAGAACTTGGCTTGTATATTCCAACAATGGGCCTCCTCAAGTGCCCTAGGTCTTCATGAGCAAGCAAGTTGGATGCACATCCACTTAGTATCTTTTGTTCATCTTTCATACATTTATAGCTCTAGTGCATCCGTTGCATGGCAATCCCTACTCCTTGCATTAACATCAATCGATGGGCATCTCCATAGCCCATTGATTAGCCTCGTTGATGTGAGATCTTCTCCTTTTGGTCTTCTCCACATAACCCCCATCATCATATTCTATTCCACCCATAGTGCTATGTCCATGGCTCGGCGCTCATATGTTCTTTTGAAAGTTTATAGGTTTGAGATTACTAAAGTATGAAACAATTGCTTGGATCTGAATATTCTCATCATGTCATCGGGGTTGTGCATGATGAGAGCATTCTTATGTGATAAAAATGGAGCATGACTAAACTATATGATTTTGTAGGGATGAACTTTCTTTGGCCATGTTATTTTGAGAAGACATAATTGCTTTGTTAGTATGCTTGAAGTATTATTATTTTTATGTCAATTTAAACCTTTGTCTTGAATCTTTCGGATCTGAATATTCATACCACAATTATGAAGAATTACATTGAAATTATGCCAAGTAGCACTCCGCATCAAAAATTCTTTTTATCATTTACCTACTCGAGGGCGAGCAGGAATTAAGCTTGGGGATGCGATACGTCTCCAACGTATCTATAATTTTTGATTGCTCCATGCTATATTATCTACTGTTTTGGACCATATTGGGCTTTATTTTCCACTTTTATATTACTTTTGGGACTAACCTATTAACCGGATGCCCAGCCCGGAATTGCTGTTTATTTGCCTATTTTAGTGTTTCGAAGAAAAGGAATATCAAACAGAGTCCAAACGGAATGAAACCTTCGGGAACGTGATTTTCTCATCAGATATGATCCAGGAGACTTGGACCCTCGGTCAAGAAAGGAGGGAGGCGGCCAGGAGGGTGGAGGCGCCCCCTAGGGCGCGCCCACGCCTCGTGGGCCCCAAGCTCCACCGGCGTACTCCTTCCTCCTATATATACCTCGTACCCCAACAGATCGAATCACGGGCCAAAAACCTAATTCCACCGCCGCAACTACTGTATCCACGAGATCCCATCTTGGGGCCTGTTAGGAGCTCCGTCGGAAGGGAATCCACCACGGAGGCTTCTACATCATCATCATAGCCTCTCCAATGAAGTGTGAGTAGTTTACTTCAGACCTTGAGTCCATAGTTAGTAGCTAGATGGCTTCTTCTCTCTTTAAGGATCTCAATACAAAGTTCACCCCCTCACACGTGGAGATCTATTCAATGTAATCTTCTTTTTGCGGTGTGTTTGTTGAGACCGAAGAATTGTGGGTTTATGATCAAGATTATCTATGAGCAATATTTGAATCTTCTCTGAATTCTTTTATGTATGATTGGTCATATTTGCAAGTCTCTTCGAATTATCCGTTTGGTTTGGCCGACTAGATTGGTAGTTCTTGCAATGGGAGAAGTGCTTAGCTTTGGGTTCAATCTTGTGGTGTCCTTTCCCAGTGACACTAGGTGTAAGTGCATCTAGTGCCCCTTAGTGATTTTGGTGTATTGAAGACTTATAGGTTAAGGGACTAATGTGTTTATGAGTGTACACAGGTCTATAAGTCTATGAGGTGTTTGATATTCTGAGAGAAAGTCGACCCTAAAAATGAAGTTCTTGTTGAAGACTTTGACATTACGAAGACTTTACGAAGACTATGAAAGTGAAGAAATTGGTGTGACCTTGAAGACTTGGTATTAATTTGAGGAACATGAGCGTGAAGACTTTTGTTTTTGTAGTTTCGTTTTCTCTTTCTTGAGTCATAGGAAACACCGTCTTGTTAAAAGAAGTCGAGGAAATACTAAGGAAAATTTCCATGTGATGCTCAACTCAAAATCCTACACCTACCAATCCCTTGAGTGAAGCCTTTGGAAATCTCATACAGTTCATTTAATTTCTTGATGTGAGAGCGAAGTTCTTACAGTCATTTGAGGATTTGATACGAATGAGGAGTGAGGATCATGATAATACTGAGTAATTTGAGAGTCAAATTTCTGACCGATTCTTTGTCTTCTTGGCGCATGACTTTCCAAAATATCGTATCTACCTAACGGTCATATCATTGAAGGGCATTTGTAATGTCTTATCATGTCGGGCTGCTCCTAGGCTATAAATAGCCGCCCCTACAACCACTAGCTGGTTGGCTGCTCCGAGAAGAGCGTGACACTTGTCATTTGAGAGCAACCCATCCTCCAGGGACTTTGGCGAAAATCATCAGTGAGGAAAAACCCAAACCCAAACACCTACAAACCCAAAGTGATTGAGCATCGAAGAGATTGATCCTGCGTGGATCCGATGATTATTACCTTTGAAGACTGTGCTTCTTCCAGACGGTTAGGCGTCATGGTCTAGAGCATCAAGAGGAATTGTGGATCACCGAGTGACCAAGTCTGTGAAGGTTTGGAAGTCGCTTTGAAGACTTACCACGAGTGATTGGATGAGGTGCATGTGACCTTAGTTCAAGGAGAATCTGGTGAGGACTTGGTGTCTGAGCTGCTTGCTTTCGATGGTTGGTGACGGGGCCATGTGTCCTCGAGTTTAAATACTCGGCCGCTCCAACAGGGCGTACAAGCTGAGGCAGCAGTTGGAACTGGTCTACCAAATCATTGTCTTCACCAACCTCACTTTGGTTCTATTTCCTCAACTCTTTCATTTCCTCATTCTTGTGTTGAGTGTTTGTTCATATCTGTGTTTGAAGACTTTATTGAAGACTTTCTTAGTTTCCTTAGTTCAATTTCTTGATCTGTTTGTCTTCATCTTGTGTTATCCTGTGATTACGCTTTACGTACTCTGTGATTGTCTTAATTTCATCATGATGACCATGCCCGCGATACATTATGCTTACTTACGAGTACTTATTCCGCTGCAAGTAGTTCTTCGCTTAGGAATTTCCTCATGACTAATTCCTCGGTGAAGAATTCATAAAATCGCCTATTCACCCCCCTCTAGTCGATATAACGCACTCTCAATTGGTATCGAGGCGAGGTACTCCCTTGTTCTATGTGATTTTGGTTTATCCACAGGTTTTAGTTATATGGGCCGCGGTATGATGAAGGTCTCGGTGGGTGTCCTACCTTTGATGAGTGCGGACTACCCCTCTTTGGAAAAAACAAGATGCGAATGCATCTTGAGGCAATTGACAACGATCTACGGTATGTTGTGGAAAATGGTGTTCCCTCTGTCTCACCCTCCTTTGAAGGTTGCCGATGTGAAGAGATTCAAGCAACTTTCGATTCTCAAGCGAAGAATATCATATGTGGCCATCGAGCAAAGGACGGTATGGAAGAGTGAGTGCTTTGGAAGCTGCTAAGCTCATGCAGGGACAGGCTGTCCAAAGTAAATGAAGAGTCTCAACTCAGCATGACTCTCGAGTTGATGTTCTTGTAATCTCTTCAACCGCTTCAAAAGACTTCGACAATGAAAATGTTCAACAAACCTTGATCGCCTCACTAACATCTCAAATGAGCTTCAAGCGCTTGGTGCCACTAACATCACCGACCATGAGGTGGTGAAGAAATTATTGAGATCGCTTGATTCCTCATTTGATACTCTGGCAGCGCGATGATACAAGAGCGTCTTTGACTACAAGTCACTTGATCCGGTGATATTCTCGAGAGGCTAAATCCTCATGAGTTCGACTTCTTTGAAAAGAGATCTCTATGGTTCTAGCTATGGAAAATCACGTGCCACGAAGGCCAAGGCTGTGTACGAATCTGATTGTGAAGACTACGGTAGTAGCCTTGGTGACCCTAAAGAATTGAGCGAGGAGCTAGCACGCTCGTGAAGAAGTTCGAGAAGTTCTCAAGGCGTGGTCGCTTTGGAAAATCCTCAAGGAAGCGGTGATTCCTCATCCGGTGACTATAAGAGAAGGCTATGCCACAAATGCAAGAAACCTGGTCACTACATTCAAGATTGTCCTTAGTGGGAAAAGGAATTAAAGAAGAAGAAATACAAGGATTACAGTTCTGATGACGCTAATAAGAAGAAGAAATCGTCAAAATCTTCATCATCAAAATCCTCAAAGTCTTCATCTCACAAGAAGAGCAGCTCCAAGAAGGCTCGGGCATTCACTTGCAAGGAAATGGACTCTGAAGCTGAATCTGAGGAACATGAGGAAGAGGAGGCATCAGAGGAGTCCGAGTCTAGTGTGGTGAGTCTGGCTCTCGCTACTGCATTCGTCAGCAAGTCCATCTTCAACTCTGAAGAAAATGACCTCATCAACAAAGCTGATGAAGATAGTGATGACTACGCTCCCACCTATTGCTTCATGGCAAAGGGTGCCAGGATGATCAACCCAAAGCAAATGAGTGGGTCCTCGATAGTGGATGTACAAATCACATGGTGGTGACAAGAATCTATTGATGGATGCTCCCTTATCACCGTCACATCTGAAGCATATCATCTTTCTTTGACAAAGGCAAAAGTCAGTATTGGGTCTTGGTAAGGTTGCGATCTCTAAGGACATACACATGGACAAAGTCATGCTTGTTGAGTCCTTAGGATACAACCTCATGTCGATCTCAATGCTTTGTGATCTTGATATGGTTGTTGTCTTTGGCAAATGTCGTTGTGTTGTGATCATGGAAGCTGACAATTCCAAAGTCTTGAAGGCTTTAGGAGAGGAGACTTGTATATTGTTGATTTCTCTCTGGGACCACAACCAGCCGTGTGCCTACTTGCAAAAGCTTGAAGGCTGGCTATGGCATCGGCGACTTAGTCACGCAGGCATGAGGAATTTACTGCAGCTTGCGAAGAAGAAGCATGTCATTGGCATTGAAAATGTCAAATTCCTCAATGATCACTTGTGTGGAGCCTGTGAAGCTGAAAAAAATGACCAAGGCCAAGCATCCAGTGAAGACTATCATGACCACTACTCGTCCATTGAATTGCTTCACATGGACCTCTTTGGTCCTAATCATTACTCAGCGGTCACTAATGATGCATCTCTATATGGCTTTGTTATTGTTGATGATTACTCTCATTACACATGGGTACACCTTGTTACTTACAAACATGAAGTGCAGGAAGTCTTCAAGCGATTTTCCTCGAGGGCTTCAACCAACTTTGGTGTGAAGATCAAGCACATCGGGAGTGACAATGGGCCGAGTTCAAAATTCTGGTCTTGATGACTATCTTAATGAACTTGGTATTACTCATGAGTTATCTACTCCCTATACTCCTCAACAAAATGGGCGTCGTGGGCGCAAGAACAGAACTCTTGTTGAGATGGCTACGCACTATGCTTGATGAATACAAAAGCATAAATCGTTTTTGGATTGATGCAATTGATACCGCATGCCACATCATCAGCGAGTATATCTTCACAAATTCTTCAAGAAGACTGCCTATGAACTCCTCATGACAAGAAACCCAATGTGAGTTATTTCAAAGTCTTGATTGCTAAATGTGATTAGAGATCCTCATCACAATGCTAAATTTGCACGAAAGCACATGAAGGTTTTATGCTTGGTTGTGGAAAGGACTCACACACCTACTGAGTCTTCAACAATGTTATTTACAAGATTGTTGAAAGCTGTAGATGTCTTGATTTGATGAAACTAATGGCTGCAAAGAGAGCACCTACCTACGTGATAGATGAACCAGCACACGAGGAATCTATCAAGTTCAAAACTCTTGAGGATGTAATTCCCTCTTGAAGAATCTCTTGAAGAATTCATTCATGAGCGAAGAACGTCGGTGATGCACTGAAGATCTTCTTTGAAGAAAATGGTCTTTGAGGAATATGTTGCTCAAATTCCTCGATGACAACCAGCTCATCCTCGCGTTGCAAAAGAAGTGCAAGTTGACAAGATCATCGATGACATTGAAGCACCAGGTCCTCTCACATGCTCAAAAGCTTCACATTTATCTAACTTTTGTGGGCACTATGCTTTTGTCTCTATCCTGAGCCCACTAAGGTAGATGAAGCATTTCTAGAGCTTTGAGTGGATTCAGGCCATGCAAGAAGAATTACATCGATTCGAGCTCAACAGCGTATGGGAACTGGTCAAAAGTCGAGATCCTCGCAAGCATAATATCATTGGCACAAAGTGGATCTACCGCAACAAGCAAGATGAAAAGCGGCCTTGTGGTGAGAAATAAGGCACGACTTGTAGCTCAAAGGCTACACGAGGTTGAAGGAATTGATTTCGATGAAACTTTTGCACCTGTTGCTAGACTTGAGGCTATTCGCATATTACTTGCTTATGCTAACCATCATAATATCACTTTATATCAAATGGATGTGAAAAGTGCATTCCTCAATGGTAAGCTTGAGGAAGAAGTATATGTTGCTCAACCCCAGGTTTTGAAGATCCAAAGAATCGACAAAGTCTTGAGACTCAACAAGGCCCTCTATGACCTCAAAGCAGGCCCCACAGGCGTGGTATGATACATTGAAGGAATTCTTCATGAAGAATGGCTTCACACCGGTTCACTCGACCCTACTCTATTTACTAAATCTTATGATGGTGAACTGTTTGTGTGCCAAATATACGTTGATGATATTATCTTTGGCTGTACTGACCAGCGTTATAGTGATGAATTTGCCTATATGATGAGTGAAGAATATCAAATGTCTATGATGGGAGAGTTGAAATTCTTCTTAGGTCTTCAAATTCCTCAACAACACAATGGCATATTCATATCTCAGGAGAAATACCTCAAAGATGTTCTGAAGAAATTCGGCATGCAAGATTGCAAAGGCCTCAAAATTCCTATGCCCACAAATGGCCATCTATGCACTAATGAAAGTGGTATTGACTTCGATCACAAGGTATACCGCTCCATGATTGGTTCTTTATTGTACTTATGTGCATCTAGGCCAGATATAAGGCTGTGAAGCATATTCTTGATATCTAGCTCACACACCAACACTAGGATTATGGTACCCCAAGGGCTCTACTTTTGATCTCATTGGATATTACGACTACGACTATCTTTGGTGATCATGTGGACATAAGTCAACATCTGGTACTTGTCATTTCCTCAGACGATCTTTGGTGCATTGGTCCTCGAAGAAAGCAGGCTGTGTATCACTTGTCCACTCTGAAGCTGAGTACATTCTTGCTTTGGTTCTTGATGTGCTCAATTGCTGTGGATGAAGCAAACTCTCAAGGACTATGGCATCAACGTGAAGAATGTGCCTCTCTAATGTGACAATGAGAGTGCCATCAAGATTGCTCACAACCCAGTTCAGCAGTCGAAGACAAAGCACATTCAGATTCGTCATCATTTTCTTCGTGATCATGTGTTGAAGGGCGACATCTCCATCGAGCATGTGAAGACTGAAGAACAGCTAGCCGATATTTTCACAAAGCCCTTGGATGAGAAGAGATTTAGCAAGTTGCGGTGTGAGCTAAATATCTTAGAATCTTATTTATTCTTTGAAAAGGACACACATCCTGACACTTATGCAAAATTGATGACTTAGATGTGCAACACATGAAGAAACATTTTTCTTCAATTAATGATGAATAACACTCTAAGTGTGAAGAAATTAATGAAGAATTTGATTCTCAGAACCCTACGACAATTGTGCTGTGATTATGCGAAATCATCATTCTTATCTGATTGGGTCACGCCACCACCAAAGTTGAAAATCTTCAATTTGAGTTTTTCCTCAGTTTTGAAATTCCTCAGTTTTCAAATTCTTCAACTTTGCAAAATCTTCCTTTGTTTCCGTCGTTTTTCTTCATTGGCTATATTTATATATATGGGTTTATGTCCTCTACTGACATTCACTTATGGCTATTTCTTCAAGTTGCTTCTTACGCTTTAAGTGAATGTGATCAGACCCTTCCCCTCTATGCTATACTCAACCCAATCTATTCTCAAATTCTTCATATGCGTTCTATTTGAAACTCGTTCAAAATCTTCCTTTGTGTCCTTGCCGGTGAAGAAATTGCGACGGAACTTTTAACTTATCTTATCCAAAAATTTTGGCTTTGCCGCTCAATCCGTTCCGCTTACTATGTTAGACTTATCTATTCACCCACGATCTAACGATCTCCACTTTTGATGCGTGGGTGACACATGTCAGCGAATGATAAGGGTCAGGGGCACGTTCGTCCAAAATCTTCGGGCGAACAGTTTTACACCATGGCTATATATACCCCTTTCCCCTTACTCACTTCCTTTACTCTGCTCGACCGCTCTCTCTCTAGCTCGAGCTTCTCAAACCCTAGCTCCGCCGCTACTCCATCATCGCCGGTGAGGAAGAGCTTCACTGCCTTGACCTCGTCGCCCGTCGTACTAAGCGCCCGACCATGGAAATCTTCACTCCGCCGCCGCCCGTAGTAGCTGTCTTCCTCCGTCGAGGTTAGGGCGTGGAAGATCTAAGCTGACGAACTTCTAATCTACACCTCTCGGTTAAATCGTGTTCTTGATTCGGGTAATTAAAAGTTACTTTTATTGCTCGCTTTGATTCTCAAGCCTTCTGAAAATCTTCAAAGGTGTTTATTCTTCAAATCTTCACACATATGAACACCTCAAACGTAATATGTTCTTGATTCATTTCATTTCTCTAAGCAATGATTTTTCTTCAAGATTCCTCAATTGTGTGGATTTTCAATCTATACAACTCTGGAACTTAAGAAAAAGAACGCTTAGTGAAATTCTTCAAGGCTCATCTGATCAAATTCCTCAAACTTGTTCTTTTTGAAAAACCTTCTGAGAACGCATATGACCTCTCCAAATTCCTCGCAACTATACTCTGTTCACAGGTACTCATGTCCTTTGCTGAATCACTAGGTTCTCATCAACTTAACTCATTTGCAGCGTTCCTCGAAGAAAAGTTGCATACTTCTTCAGAGAATTCGATTGTTCAAATTCCTCGGTGAAGAATATGGCGGAAGGAAAGAAGCCACAGAAAGGAGGAAAGAGGCCGGAGGTCATAATGACTTTTGAAATACACGAGGACATATCGGCTGACTATTGCACACTGATGAAGCCAAGTTTGGCTAGGAAAACAAAAATCAGCGCAAAGGTGCGCATTGAGAGGATTGAAAGGAGATGGGCAAGAGAATGGAGGGAGTATAGGTATGTTACTCCAAAGTACATGAAGAAATTCTCATTGAATCCTCCATGCCCAAGAGCTCCATTGGCACCTGGCCAAGAAGCTGACCCCACCAGCATCAAGCGTGGTGAGGACTTTCCTGAAGAATGGGCCAAGCGCCAAGCCAAGTTGGCGAGACAAGCGAAAGAAGCAGTGAGGAAATTCAATGAAGACTCTGTTACTGCTGCTGCCACTGAGGCCCCTGTTCAGCCCAGAAAATCAATGGCAAAGAAGCCAGCTCACAAGCCAAGTGCTTCACCAACAGTGCCCTCTCGGCCAAAATCCTCAGCAATGCCCTCACGGCCAGATTCTTCAATGCCCTCACGGCTAGTTCCTCATGCTGCTCCTCCTCCTCCCAAATCCTCAGCTCCTCCTCCAAAGTCCTCAGCTGCTCCTCCAAAGTCCTCAGCACCTGTGCATCTGGCCACGTGCCAAAGGACTGCTGGCATCTCCATTGCCTCTGGTGTCTCAGCAAGTTCCTCAGCTGCACCAAATTCTTCATCAGGCCCCACTCCGCTGAAGAAAAAGGCAACTGCTGGACGAGGTCCTCGGCCAAGTCCGAAGAAGAAACAGGTTGCCTTCCAAGTGCCATCTAATGATGAAGCTGATGATGATGAACTTGCAGAAATCATCAGAGACAGACAAGTTAGGTCCGCTAGAGCCAAAGGCACACATGTGCCACTGCTTTTGGATCCAAGGCGATCCTCGAGTACATTGATCTCTGGCACAAGGATCCAGAGACACCTATGCCTGATTTTCATCTGACTCCTGGACAAAGTCACATGCTGACCCATTTCATCTCTGAAGAGAAATGGAAATTTGAGAAGGCAAGGCAGATCAAGAAGGCTCGATTCGAGAAAGAGAAGTTCACGAGGAAAAGCGTTATCGAGAATGACAAGCGAGGAACTCCTCAAGATTTAGTACGAAATCAAAGCCCTCGGTGATGACTTTGATGCCTATTATGCTGATTGGCAAGGGCCAAAGTCAGATTTGTCAATCGACAAAGAAGTTCACAAATGTTGCAGCCCCCAACGCAACAAGAAATTCCTCGGTGGAGCCTCTGCTCGACCCTCTTGAAGAACATGCCGGCACCCGATGATTTTCAGCCTGCTGAAGACAATGCTAGTTCGAGGCTGATGACTCCATTCAACCGCTAATGAAATTGCCGGGGCATCCACTAGTGGTGCGCTGAAGAAAGCCCCGAAGAAGTCGAGAACAAGCTGCATCGATTGCGCTTTGAGGAAATTCAACCAGATTCCTCAGCTCCTCCCGCGCCTACACCAACTCCTATCCTTCCATCTGCATCAGATGTCAAGAAGACCAAGTTTGCAGAGCGAGCTACAGTGAAGAAAAGGAAAGCATCAGCTGCTTCAAATTCTTCCGCCCCGAAGAAAATGAAGCCAATGGCCAGCTCATTTGAAAATCCAATTGATGCTGTTCCAATTTCCTCCATGCCATCAAAGGACCTTGTTCCTTTTGGTGAAGAGTATGAGATCAAAAGCGGATCGATGAAGAAAATCATTACGCTTCTTCGTCGGAAGCAGATGGATGAAGAAATTGAAGTGGATGCAATCCCTTCAACACCAATCATTTTCCTCGCCTATGCCTCGGTTCACGGTGAAGAGGCTGGTGTTGAGAAATTGAAGGCGAACATGGATATTGGATGCACCACGCCTGTGATGAATGATGACTTTTGGGAAAGTCAGCTTCCCAATGCTCCACTCTTCACTCCAATACAACAAATTCCTCAGTCCCCTGCACCAACGGTTCAAATGGGCTCTGAAGAAACTCATCCCAACTCATCCGTGCATGAAGAAATCCAGCCACTAGTCTTTGAAGAACACCTCTTCTGCTGATCCTATGAACACCTTGACTGCATATGAAGAGGAACGAGAAAATCCTCGGCTGAAGAACACGAGATGGCGATTCACGAGGTAGTGATGCAACTCGCGACACTCCACTTCCAAAGCCAAAGAATCCATTCTCAGCGAAGCAAAAGTTCAAGGCGAAGATTTCTTGGCGAGCATGTATTCTTCATGACTACAACCCATATGACCTGCTTGCATAAGGAAAAGGCATTTACGGACTGCTAGTCAAGCCAACTTCTATTCCTCTGTGCTATTCAACAAAGACAAAGTCTTGATCATGCACATATTCCTCACGTGGACATGGAATCTCTGTCGGGGCTTGAGCTAGTCCTCGGTGTTCTTCACGATGCTAGATTGCTGAATTTGATCTTGACATACGTGATTGGAATGATGAACTCATTCTTCAATTCTATGCGATCTTGCACATCACCGGAGATTACGAGGATGTAAACTCATGGGTACTGGAGTGGATGACGGAAAATACTCACTACAAGGCACCAGCAACTGAATTGCTTCGTGCCCTCCCACTCAGTCCTCCCCTTGATGGTGCTCGTTGCATCTACAATGAACCTGAGCTTTCAGATCATTACGTGCAAGTGCCGATGAAGCCTTTGAAGCCAGGGCAGGCCCCTCGAACCAAATTCTTCGTCAAGGAATTACTATATGTGCCTCGGACTGTCTATCGCATTCTGACGAAGACAATGAGTCCTATCAAAGGCCAGGACTCAAATGATGAAGAAGTCATTGGCATCATGAAGAATATGCTTTTCAATATCATTCATGGCGTTCTCGTCAACTTCCATGATTTCTTCATGAGGACTCTGGCAAACATTGCTATGTCACCTTTTGAGCTGAAGCCTTATGCACCATGGATTATGAGGTTCATCAGGACAAGGTCTTCACTCAATTTCAAGGCTGATACTATGAACCACTGCAGCTACTTGCCTCCAATTGAAGTCCTCAAACGGACATTTTCCTCGGTGATGACAAAGGCAAGGCAAGCTGCTGTGATAGATGAAGAGCATTCGTCCATTGGATGGTCAATTTCGCAAGGCTGCATCCTACTCCACCAATGATGACTCTGCCACACATGACTCTGCCGTAATACCTCACCCAAGCAAAATCCTCAAGCCCACGACATCCGAGGTGATGGTGATCGTGAGTTACTCCTCGGTCTTCATCGGAAGGTTGATCGCCAATCATAAATGGGTCAAGCGTCGGTTTGGTTCACTTCTTCACAACATGACCTCAACACACAATGCGGTGAAGAAAAACCAATACTACCTCCATGAAACCTTCAACCGTACACAGGCTGTTCTATCTCATCTCTGGCCTTGAAGATCTGAAGAACATGGGTCTCAAGGAAGAATTTGGTGATGCGCACCTCCATAGAAGAAATTCAAGAAGGTCAAGGTTCCTTCCTTGGTGGCCAGCTCCTATTCTTCATCGCGCGACAACGATGAAAATGAAGACTTGGGCGACAACTGCGGCGGGCCCTACTCGACAACCGACCCCGACAGCGCTGGCGCTCCTTCATCAACTTGAAATTCTTGAGGGTGTTAGTCCTCGGTTTGATCCTTTTGGTCATTTGATGACAAAGGGGAGAAATTTGAGTTAGTCTTCAAGCGGGTCTACTATATGGGCATTTTTTGCTAAGTTACAACTCTTGCTCTTACGAAACTTTATTGGATCGAGTTGTAATCTTAAATCCGATGGTGCTCGATACTTTTGATGTGTTCCTCTGCATACTTATTCCTCGTTATGTGTTAATACATGCATGCTGAATTACATCAGTCACCATATTTCATCATGCATTTCAAATTCTTCATATTATATGTCAAATGCGTGTATGAGTTACAAGATATAGGGGGAGATCTCCATGATTCAACTCTTCAAATGTGCAATGCCTCAAAAGCAAATTCCTCACTATGCACATCTTCAGGGGGAGTTCTTCTATTTCTTGCAATCAAATTCCTCAATATCGGTATTTACACTTCATATGTTTATCCTCGTTGAAAACTTAACCTATATTGTCATCAATCACCAAAGGGGAGATTGTAAGTGCATCTAGTGCCTTAGTGATTTTGGTGTATTGAAGACTTATAGGTTAAGGGACTAATGTGTTTATGAGTGTACACAGGTCTATAAGTCTATGAGGAGTTTGATATTTCTGAGAGAAAGTCGACCCCTAAAAATGAAGTTCTTATTTGAATACTTTGACATTCTGAAGACTTTCTGAAGACTTTGAAAGTGAAGAAATTGGTGTTACCTTGAAGACTTGGTATTCATTTGAGGAACATGAAGCGTGAAGAATTTTGTTTTCGTAGTTTCGTTTTCTCTTTCTTGAGTCATAGGAAACACCGTCTTTATTAAAGGGGGTCGAGGAAATACTAAGGAAAAATTTCCATGTGATGCTCAACTCAAAATCCTCGCCTACCAATCCCCTTGAGTGAAGCCTTTGGAAATCTCATACACTTCAATTAATTCTTTAGTAGCGAGACAAAGTTCTTACGGCGGCGAGAATTTGTTCTGACTAAGGAGTTAGGAATTCGCCAGTGCAAATTGCCTACACAGTGAGGATCATGATAGCCCTGAGGAATTTGAGAGTCAAACTTCCGACCGTTGCTGTGCTGCGCGCTAGCGGTTCCAAAATATCTTATCTACCTAACAGTCATATCATTGAAGGGCATTTATGTCTTATCATGTCGGGCTGCTCCCTAGGCTATAAATAGCCGCCCCCTACAACCACTAGCTGGTTGGCTGCTCCGAGAGAACGTGACACTTGTCATTTGAGAGCAACCCATCCTCCGAGGACTTTGGCGAAAATCATCGAGTAACCCAAACCCAAACACCTACAAACCCAAAGTGATTGAGCATCTTGAAGAGATTGATCCTGCGTGGATCCGGCGATTGTTACCTTTGAAGTGTGCTTCTTCGAGACGGTTAGGCGTCATGGTCTAGAGCATCAAGAGGAATTGTGGATGTAGAGTGAGCAAGTCTGTGAAGGTTTGGAAGTCGCTTTGAAGACTTACCACGAGTGATTGGGCCAGGTCTGTGTGACCTTAGTTCAAGGAGAATCTGGTGAGGACTTGGTGTCTGAGCTGCGTGCTTTCGGTGGCTGGGTGTCGGGGCTGTGTGTCCTCGAGTTTAAATACTTTCGGCCCGCTCCAACGGACATACTGGCCAAGGAGCAGTTGGAACTGGTCTACCAAATCATTGTCTTCACCAACCTCACTTTGGTTCTATTTCCTCAACTCTTTCATTTCCTCATTCTTTGTGTTGAGTGTTTGTTCATATATGTGTTTGAAGACTTTGTTGAAGAATTTCTCAATTTCCTCAGTTCAATTTCTTCAGTCTGTTTGTCTTCATCTTGTGTTATCCTGTGATTACGCTTTCTGTACTCTGTGATTGTCTTCATTTCATCATGATGACCATGCCCGCATTCTGTTATGCTTACTTCTAAGTACTTATTCCGCTGCAAGTATTTCTTAACAGGAATTTCCTCACCAACTAATTCCTTAGTGAAGAATTCATAAAAATCGCTTATTCACCCCACCTCTAGTCGATTTTACGCACTTTCAGTAGGGGCAGCAAGGCACGTATTGTATTGTTGCCATCGAGGATAACGAGATGAGGTTTTTATAATATTGCATGAATTTATCCCTCTACATCATGTCATCTTGCTTAAGGCGTTACTCTGTTTTCATTAACTTAATACTCTAGGTTCATGCTGGATAGCGGTCGATGAGTGGAGTAATAGTAGTAGATGCAGGCAGGAGTCGGTCTACTTGCTTCGGACGTGATGCCTATATACATGATCATACCTAGATACTCTCATAACTATGCTTAATTTTGTCAATTGCTCAACAATAATTCGTTCACCCACCGTAAAATACTTATGCTCTTGAGAGAAGCCACTAGTGAAATCTATGGCCCTCGGGTCTATTCTCATCATATTAATCTTCCTACGCTCTATTATTGCTTTGCTTTATACTTTGCCTTTTATTTTACTTTGCATATTTATACCAAAAATACCAAAAATATTATTTATCATCTCTATCAGATCTCACTTTCGTGAAGTGACCGTGAAGGATTGACAACCCCTAATCGCGTTGGTTGCGTTGAGCTATTTGTTTTGTGTAGGTACGAGGGACTTGCATGTGGCCTCCTCTTTGGATTGATACCTTGGTTCTCAAAAGCTGAGGAAATACTTACGCTACTCTGCTGCATCATCCTGTCCTCTTGGAAAACCAGCATAAGCTCAAGGCGTAGTAGCGGCGCTGGCGAACCTCATGAGAATCTTTGGTGGGTCCTTCTCCTCAATCGGCACCACCGCCCTCGCCACTCCTCCGACCTTTCCTTGAGGTGCCGTCGGATATGTCTCTTTCTCCTGGGTCCTAGGGATCCGAGGTGGCCTTAACAGGAAATGGCGCCCCCCTTTTGGATGCGAGGAATAAATAGTGGCGGAAGGCGCCATGTTGGGATGCACCCGGTGAAACCCTCGCAGCACAAAAAAAAGAGCCATACGCCACGACATTTGGGGTAAAATCCAGAAGGTGGAAGCCATAGGTGTGCATGATGTGTTGAAGAAATCGAGAGAAGGGAGGCAGAGGCCCCAAGAAAAGTAGTCGGCGAAGAGCGGAGTACTGATTGGGGCGGCTTCAATGAAAAGGCGGGCGAGATAGCAGCGTGGCGGATGCCCGTCATCGCTTCCCGTCTTGCAACCCCACGGGTGCTTGAAGTAGTCCCGAAGTTCGACCGTGTTGACCGTCGACGGGAAGTAGGCGTGCTGCCTCCGCCGCACCCCCAACCCGCTCTCCAGCGGCTCCTTCTCCCTGGCTTCTTTGGCCACTCCCTTGCCTCTGCTGGTCTCGGGAGCGATGGCGGCTGCGGGAAGCGAGGAATGGAGGATGGCGAAGGCGCGCGGCCAGCGGCGAAGGCAAAACTTGAGAAGAAGGAAGAAGGGGACGGTGGTTCCGAGATTGGGGAAAGCATGAAGGTCAAATGAGCAGCGTGCCCGCGGTGATTCCTTTTTATGGGGAAGGCGCGGGCTGCCTCTTTTCCCATTAACTGCGATGTGACGCATGCATGCCGGAACCGCCCCACGCATGACCCCCACGTCACACACGACCTTCCACGTCGATCGTTCAACGCGGGTCGTGGGGAAGCGCAGCGGACGAACAGTTACTGCGGTAAAAATCCGACCCACCTACCCGCGCACCATTCTGGGCCTGGCCCAACAACACGTCGCGCTTATGTGTGGCCCAGACCCGGGGGCTCCTGTCGGTGTAGAAAAGTAGGGGCTCTCCTTTTGACCCCTTTACTTGTGCACGGGCAATCAGAGCCACGTGCCACGGCCACACTTAGCAGGGCAGAGGAGGGAAGCCGGAGAGAAAACAAAGCGCAAGGCAAACAAAGCAACGCCAAGACCCTAAGCATAAAGAGCAAGGGGCAAGGTGGACTCCCCGGCAAGACCCTTGCTGGCGGCCTCCATGGCCCGACAAGACCCTTGCACTGGCGGCCTCCACCAGTCCCGGCAAGCGCTTGCCGGGCAAAGTGCCCGGCAATGGCGAAGCGAGCCACCCTTGAGCCTAAGGGTTCCAAATGTCACCAACAAGCTGCATTGCACCCAGGGGCTCGGGAGGAACCTCTATGGTGGCATGCAGATCTTTGTCAAGATCATAGATACATGAGATCGGATGAAGGACGGAAGGCAGCGATCCTCGGCGGGATTCTAGCAGGAAACCCACAAGACCACGGGAAAGAGACTTGCAGGGGGCGACCACTGGCAACAGCCGGACCCTTGTCGGGCCCCTCGGCAAGACCCTTGCCGAGGGCATCGGCCGAGCCACAGCCAGGCCCACACCAGCCAAGACTCCACCGCCGTTCCCAAGCAGCTGCTAGCTCAACCAGCTGGGCAGGCACCTGTATGGCGACGGGCGGCCTCTACACCGACTCAGCAAGCACCTGCGTGGTGGCATGCAGATCTTCGTGAAGGCTCCACCACTGCGCCACCTCAGCAGCCTGACTGCCTACATGGCACCGCTGCAGCCGCTGGCTCGAGGCGTGTCGATCTTGGCTGGCGGCTGACGGACGGGACGGGCCTCGTTCACGTCCCTGATAAAGCTAATGGACTCCTAAGTACCGCATTTAATGCGCTTTGTCCTGTAACGCCGGGGGATAAGCTCGCGCACTGTAGACCTTTCCACCTCCTGTGTGCCACTATGGCGACCCCTTTCGCCTATAAAAGGAGGCCCGTGGCGACCATGAGAGGGATTTTGCTCTTTTGGGCAAGTTACACCCGGTAGCTAGCTCAAGAACACGAGAACACTCAATACATCCACCAAATCAGGACTAGGGTATTACGCATCTTGGCGGCCCGAACACAGTAAACGATCTATGTGCTTCCTGTCAGACCTGCTCTTCTCACAACCCCGCGCCCACCAACCATAGAAAGGATTCCAGTGATTCCATAGGTGTCGTTCCCACCGACAATATCATAGGCGGTTCCCAAACAAAAATAAAAGTTTATTCCTTTTCCCACCATACTTTCACTTTCCATGGCTAGCCATTATCATGGTTGCCCTCCATATAACACTTTCCAAGGAATTTATTATTTGACAACATAAGGTAAATTCATTTTTTTCATTTCGGGACTGGGCATCCCTAAAACCTTTGCCTTACTCTCGTGCAATGACAAGTGAATAAACACTCATCATTGAGAATAACACATCCAGCATGGAAAATATTAGGCACCCCTCACCGCTCAGTGGTGAAACAAACACACAAAGAGAAGTTTATTTTTGAAAACTAGAGATGGCACATGCAAATTTGCTTAGAATGGAAAAATAATACCAAATAGGTAGATATAGTGGACTCATGTGGCAAAACTGGTTTAAAGGATTTTGGATGCACAAGTAGAGATCATACTTAGTGCAAAATGAAGGCTAGCAAAAGATTGGGAAGCGACCAACCAAGAATCGAATAATTTCATAAGCAAGCATTAAGCATAATTAACACCGAATAATGCACCACAAGTAGGATATAATTGAATTGCATGACTATTGACTTTCGTGCTTGCATTGGGAATCACAAACCTTAACACCAATATTCTTACTAAAGCATAATTACTCATCAACACAACTCTCTTATCACATCATCATATCTCAAAACTATTACTAAGAATCAAGTTTATTTTGTCCAATGATCTTCATGAAAGTTTTTATCATATCCTTCTTGGATATCTATCACTTTAGGACTAATTTTCATGTGTTGCTTTTCATAAGCTCAAACAAATATAAGTGAAGAGCATGAGCATACAATTTTCTTTCTCCCAAAATAATTTAAGTGAAGCAAGAGAGAATTTCTTGAAAATTTTACTAACTCTCAAATAAATCTAAGTAAAGGAAGAGAGCATTTCTTAAAAAATAACTAGAGACACCACGCTCAAAAAGATATAAGTGAAGCACTAGAGCAAGTCCATAGCTCATAAAAGATTCAAGTGAAGCATAGAGCAATTCTAACAAGTCATGACATAATTTTGGCTCTCTCAAATAGGTGTGTCCAGCAAGGGATCAAGAATAAAACACAAAATAAAACAAGCAAAGACTCATATCATACAAGACACTCCAAGCAAAAGCACATATTATGTGACGAATAAAAATATAACCGAGTAAAATACCGATGGT
This sequence comes from Aegilops bicornis, assembly GCA_021605145.1. NCBI lineage: Eukaryota > Viridiplantae > Streptophyta > Magnoliopsida > Poales > Poaceae > Aegilops > Aegilops bicornis. Next base: position 596,273,650 of record CM038672.1, read on the forward strand.
CATTAGAAGAAAGAGGGGATGCCACTCGAGGGGCATCCCCAAGCTTAGTTGGTTGCTCATTTTTCGATAATAGCTTGGGATGCGGGGCATCCCAATCTTAAACTCTCCTATACTTCATTCATCCATCGTAAGATAACCCAAAACTTGAAAACTTCAATCACACAAAACTCAACAAAACCTCCATTGAGATCCGTTAGTATAAGAAAGCAAGCGACTACTATAAGTATTGTATCAAGCGAATTCATATTTTGTTTTTGCATTATATCTATTGTATTCCAACTTTTCTATGGCAAAAACTCATCAAAAGAAAACTATAGAGCCATCAAAATAAGCACACAACACAAAGAAAATAGAATCTGTCAAAAGCAGAACAGTCTGCAACAATCTGAGTATTTCGAATATACATGCCTCCAAAATTCTGAAACATTAGAGACGACTAGAGTAATTTGTATATTAATCTTATGCAAAAAGAATCAGGGCAAAATAAATTTTCTGTGATATATGAAAATTATTTTCGTGAGTGCATAATTTATTTTTTTCAGCAAGATAAAACAACTATCACCCAAGAATATCCTAAAGGCTTTACTTGGCACAAACACTAATTAAAACACACAAAAAAATCCATAATAGTAGCATAATTCTGCAAACACTCAAGAACAGAAAGCAAAAAAGAAAAAATAAATTTTATTCATTGGGTTTGCCTCCCAACAAAGCGCTATAGTTTTCGCCCTTAGCTAGGCATAAAGCAAGGATCTAAGTTTTGTCATCTTTGTCCAACTCTTCAATCAAATACTTAGAATCCTTCAAAGATTTAGCATAAAGATCTTTAATACCAATACTCCTAGGAATAAAATTAAAGGAATTCATTACAGCGAAAGGATCTCTTATCAATTCAACAAAATCCGGGTGAATACTAATCATCTTAAGATCTTTTTTATTACTATTACTAGAATTTGCACCCTTGTTCTTGGTAACTTGAGTAACTTTGCCAATCTTTGCGGGAGTTTTTCCATAGTTTTAGCGGAAGCAAAAGCCGTGCTTAGATTACTAAAGATTTCTTCTAGTTTATCAATCCGAGATGGGCTTTCTTCTATTCTTTCATGGATTACGGTACCCTTTTATTTTAACAACTTAAAATGTCTCCCGCTTTTGACCCAATCTTGGTGGCAAAATTATGCATCTTTTTATCTATAATTTCCATATGATCTTGGTGAGCATTTTCTTTTCAATGGCATCTAGTCTTTCCATAACATGCTCAAGAGTCAAAAGTTGTTTCATTAATCATAAGAGGTGGTGAGCCCACTAAATTTCCGATGGCATTAAAAGCATCAAGAGCGGAAACATCAAGAAATTTCCACATTAATCATATCAAGGGCAATTTGTACCAAGTGGTGATGCCAACATAAAAGCGGCGAAGAAGAATGATGGTAGATTGCTTACGGATAGATCTATTATGAGCATTGCAAATTCTATACCAAGCATCTTTTAACTTTTCTCCTCCTTTGTTTAAAGTTGAGAACCTCGTTCTCGGGGTGCAAACAATAGAGGAAGAAATATCCATGAAGGCAAACAAGGTTGCACACAAAAACAGATCCGGCAAGAAAAGCGGTGAGCGGAAAAAGGGAGGCGAATAAAGCGACAAATTTTTTGAGAAGTGGGGAGAGGAAAAGCGAGAGGCAAATGAAAATAATGTAAATTGTGAGGAGATGAGATTTGTGATTAGGAACCTAGTATATGTTGAATATCCACCCGAGCGGCAAGCGCGAGAAAGTCCTTTTGATGTCTCTTGAAGCTTCGTCGGTATTTCCCCAAAGAGGAAGGGATGATGCGGCTGTGGCGGTAGGTATTTCCCTCAGAAATGAAACCAAGGTTATCGAACCAGTAGGAGAACCAAGAAACACAATGTAAACAACCCCTGCACACAGATAACAAATCCTTGCAACCCGACATGTAAAAGGGGTTGTCAATCCCTTTCGGGTAGCGGCGGCCCAAGATGGGCAAACGGACGTGAGGAAATTGTAGTAGATTGATAGATCGAGCATGAAACAAAATAAATAAGATTAAATTGCAGCAAAGGTATTTTTGTATTTTTAGTTTAATAGATCTGAAAATAAATGCAAAGGAAAAGTAGATCATAAAGGCAAATATATGAGAAAGAGACCGGGGCCGTAGAGTTTCACTAGTGGCTTCTCTCGAGAAAAATAGCAAGCGGTGGGTAAACAAATTACTGTTGGGTGATTGATAGAACTTCAAATAATCATGACGATATCCAGGCAATGATCATTAAATAGGCATCACGTCCAAGATTAGTAAACCGACTCCTGCCTGCATCTACTACTATTACTCCACACATCGACCGCTATCCAACAAGCATCTAGTGTATTAAGTTCATGAAAAAGGCGGAGTAATGCAATAAAAGCGATGACATGATGTAGACAAGATCTATCTATGTAGAGATAGACCCCATTGTTTTTCCTTAGTAGCAACTATACATATGTGTCGGTTCCCCTATACATCCTTTGGGATCAAGCACCGTAAGATCGAACCCACTACAAAGCACCTCTTCCCATTGCAAGATAAATAGACCAAGTTGGCCAAAAAAACCAAATATCAGAGAAGAAATACGAGGCTATAAGCAATCATGCATATAAGAGATCAAAGAAACTAAAATAACTTTCATGGATATAAAAAGATATAACTCATCATAAACTCAAAGTTCATTAGAAACCAACAAACACACGACAAAAGAGTTACATCATATGGATCTCCAAGAGACCATTATACTGAGAATTCAGTGAGAGAGAGGAAGCCATCTAGCTACTAACTACGGACCCGAAGGTCTACAAAAGAACTAATCACGCATCATCGGAGAGGCACCAATGGAGGTGGTGGACCCCATCTAAGGTGGTGTCTATATTGGATCTGAGTGGTTACGGACTCTGCGACGGCTGGATCACTATTCGTCGACTCCCCTAGGTGTCGGTGTACTAGAAATGAGGTACCCTAGTATCCCGAACTTCGTGCTGCAGGCGATTCTGACACCCGAGGCAAGGCTTACCTGGTCACCGCCAAGATCCTCCGTGGTTCCTTTGGAGCCATTCAAGAACAAAGTATTTAATCAAGAAGACAAAGGCCCGGCAAGAGGAGCTTGCGGGAAGGCCACTCAAAGGCTTGCGAAGACAAGTCCCGGCAAGAGGAGCTTGCAGGGAAGGCTCGAGGCGACAAGCCTCGAGACGCGACAAGGATTCAGCAGCGGCAAGGCACTTGCAGCGGCGAGCAACCTCTCTTCATCTCCGCTCCGGCTCATTCACTAGCGATGTCGCCATGGGACCATTCCATGCGTAGCGGCGTGTCAAGAGGCTGTGCAGCCAGTGGGGAGCAGCGATAAGCGGCGCTGACAAGCTTGCCATCATGGCGAGCGATGGCGCTCCTGACGGTCCCTGTTGCACTGTTTGTTGGGTTCTACGATAGGGTGCGTCGACTACAAATTTAAAAATTCCTATGCGCGAAACATCCGGGAACATGCTACGGGAGATGGATCACGATTCGTTACCACTAGGCAGCGATGCCGTGCAGCGGAAGAAGAGTTGGGGCAGCGCGTCTGCGTGGATCTCCTCCTCGTTCGATCTCCCTCGGCGGCGGTTGTCCGATCCGCGTCACGAGTTCGCGGAGGCGGTGCAAGTGCACCGCCTCTAACGGTATCCAGGCGTGCGGGAGGAACGTCGTCTTGCGGCGGACTGCTAGGTCGATCACCTGATCGGCGGTGAGTGGAGGTGGCTATTCGCAACACATGCAAACCCTAGTCGCGGCGCCCGAAGCGATCAACTGCACGAGTGTGCTGCACCTCCACTTTATATAGGCGTCCGTCGCGGGCTCAACACTTGGGCCTCGCCACGGACCCTCGCAAAGTCTATTCGGTCACGTTCCTAGTCCGATTCGGATCACATCCGACCCGGTGTCCTGGCCCGACCTCATAGGTTCCTTCCCTTAAGCGCGACCCCTTAGAGTTCAAGTCGGCTTGGTCACGATTCGGATCACCTCCGGCACACATGCGGTTGATGTGACCTCTAGCAAGGCGTGCCGACCACCAAGCGAGCGATGAAGCTGGTTAAGCGAACCTGTACAGCGTGTCACACTTCTGTTCCCTTTGCGCTTACGATATATGTTTAGCCGGGCTCAAAGGCGAGACTGTCATCCTTGTGCTAACCCGACCTCTTTCGTTCGGTGATACGAGCCACAATCCGGATTATCTCATAATCCTTGTCGCATAGCCATGCTATTCTGGTCGAGATCACACGAGGGCCCAGAGTATATCTCTCGATCGGAGGGCAAATCCCATCTTGCTCGACCGTGTCTCGCATGGCATGGGACTGGACAAACCCGAAACCTACCTTTGTAACTACCCGATCACGGGTAGCATTTGGTAGGCCCAAAGCAAGTCTTTCACCATCCAGTACATGTGTCGGCTCAGGTCTTAGGACATAGAGCATTATGTTGTACTAGAGACTCACAGATGACATATCGCTGCGTCTCATAGTTGGAGTCTGTCCGACTCGGACCCGTATCTCGACTCGGATCCGACTATAGCCGAATCCGACCAGACCTTTCCAAGTCCATATTATCCGGTTAGCATCAATGCTCCATGGCTAGTGAGACCAAGCCATCGTAGTGTCATATGCCGGTCTAGATAAATTTGGCGTCCACACAGCCCTTTTGACTAGGGACCTTTTAGGACAGTCATCATACAATGCATAGTCCCACAAACAAGTCACATACTTGGCGATACACATCATTGATAATGTCCAAGGACTATCTTTATTCATAAACACATAGGAAATATCATCATACATGATTGCCTCTAGGGCATATCTCCAACACTTTATTTAGGCGGCAGGACGGGCATTTAATGCTTTTGTCCCTTGCCGTCGAGTTAGGTAGAGTACAACTGTACCTTTGTACAAGTAGGTGTACCAACTACTGTTTTTCCATTTATACCCTCACCCTACGTTGCCACATGTGGGAGACCCCTTGAGCATATAAAGGAGGCCCATGCATAGCGTGGGGGGTTCGATTCAACGTAACGGAGAACACTCATGCTGGGTCTTGTAGCTCTCATCCGGCTCCCTAGCAAGAACACAATACAAATCAACCTGGCAGCAGTAGGAGTATTATCTCTCCGGAGAGCTCCGAAGCTGGGTAAACTGCTCGTGTGCCTCGCCTCGATCCGCTCTTCGTGCGATCTCTGCCCCCCTCCGAACCAAAAGGGACTCGGTTCGCCGGTCCCATAGGTGTTCGTGGGTCCGATCAGCCTCCCCGACATCTTTGGCGCGCCAGGTAGGGGGCGTCGAGGCTGTGTGAACCTGATCCGGCGTTCACACGAGCATCATCTTCATCATCTTCAACATCTTCATCAACATGCCACGAAGAAGAAGGCGGCGGCGATTGGAACCGTCCGCGTCGAACCCACCATCACGGAGCGAAGCGGGTGGTGGAAGCGGTATTTGGCGGAAGAGCGGGCACCGGCGAAGGAGTTCGTGGCGCTGCCAAGTCAAGGACAAGGCCGCGCAGACCTCGGCGTCCGTACATGTACAGCGCCCGTCTCGGGGCGCGGGACCAACAGCGTCATGGCGTTCACAATGCCATCGCTTTCGTTGAACGAATCGAGCTGGAGGATCTCGGGGCGTTCAAGAACCGACATCGCGGCGCCAACATCTTTGGCGCGGCGAAACCTGATCGCTCGGACGGGATCTGCTCCTTCTAACATAGATAGAAGTCGAGCATATCCGCTCCTCGCGCCGTTCGCCATTGCCACCCACTACTCCAGCGAAGCTCTGGCGAGAGCTCAAGCTGCTCTCGACTACCCTCAACAACCGAGCAAGGTCGGCGAGTGGAGGCCACCATCGAGTCTCATCGGCTTTGCCAGCGGTGGCGCTCAGCGGCAACCAACTACCTCATTACCGCCGCAAGATGACAAGAGGCATGAGCGGTGGTGGCCGAGACTTGTGGAAGTGCAACCACCATGCACTCTCCGCCCGAAGGCCAAGATCGCCCGACTTCGCCGGATCCACCTCGGCGGTGACTCCATCGCCAGCGTCGCCGGATCCACGAGCTCGCCGCGATCAGCGCCAATTCTTCATGAGCGACAACAAGAAGGCGCTCGAACTGCGCCGGCGCCCGAAAAAGCAGCGGCGTCGGTCCAGACCAGCTGTGGCTGGGCCTTCTGTCGATATGCATGCGCCCGAGAAGACGGCGGCGACTTGCCGTCTGTGATGAGTTGCCTGTGTTCACTTTCGTGAGCTGCGGCAAGTCGATGGCCCAGCAAGAAGAATTTCAAAGCGGAACATGCGAGAGAAATACGATGGCGGGGCGCATCCGTCGGAGTTCCTCAGCATCTACACCATCGCGGTGCAAGCTGCGGGCAGACGAAGACGACAAAGATCCTGCGCCAACTACTTCCCGGCGGTACTCAAGCCCAGCGTCGAGGTCTGGCTCATGCACTTGCGGACAACTCCATATCCTCTTAGGCAGATCTATGCCATCGGTTTGTTGGCGCCTTCACGGGCGACCACAAGCCTCATAGCCGGAAAGTGACCTTCATCTGCTTTCGCCCGGAAGGAAGGAGAGTCCTGCGCCAAGTTCATTCGAAGATTCAGCCGTGTGCACTACAACATCCGGATGTCCACCTAGCTGCGATGATCAGCGCGTTTCATCGAGCGTGCGGAACCGCGAGGATGAGGAGGAGATGGCGATGTGCAAAGTCAGGACGTCGATGAGCTGTATGCCTTGGGCGACAAGTGTGCTGCGTGTTGAGGAAGGAGGAGACTCGAGGAGAAAATCTGAAGCGAGGATCGACGGTGAGGAAACCGCTCCGGCAAAGAAGAGCGGCGGCGGAACCTTGAGGAAAAAGAAAGGCAAAGAAGTGCTAGCTGTTGAGCAGTCCGGCAGCGGAGGTGGCGACAAAACGCCAAGGTTGGTGGCTCCGGCAAGGAGGTTGTCGCTGGCACCAACCACCAACTGTGGCGGCCGCCCGACAAGCGGGAGACGGCTCCGACAAGCGATACTGCCAAGATCCACGCACCAAAGGGCCATGACCTCCAGGCTGCAAGAAGGTCGAGCAGCTTGTTGAACAACGAGAAGGCTGGAGTGCGGCCCGGCGCGACAAGGAGAAGGCCAGGAAGGTGCTTTGGGGGAGATTAACAAGCGACCGGCGGGAGGACGCGCGGCAAGGCCAAGCGCGGCAAGGAGATCGACCTCCCAGCGGCCGTGACAAGGATGAAGATGATGGCGACGATGAAGACATGGAAGATGGCGAGGTCGACGAGCGGGAGTTTGAGAGAAAGCCACGGAGGTCCTCTGCGTTGGCGGAGGTGCTTCTGCATACTTCCACCGCCAACTCAAGCGGTGGATGCGGGAAGTTAATGCAAATTTGAACCATCCGTAGAGTCACGCAAGCCTCACGAAGTGGTCCGGTACGCCTATCATCTTTGATATTGAGGACCACCCTGATCGCATAGCTGCGGTCGGGTGCTTGCCGATGTTGGTCTCACCAACTATCCGCAACCTCAAGGTCACCAAGATGCTAGTTGGCGGCGCGGCAAACCTGATCTCCTCGCGGTGCTCCGGAAGCGGATCCTGACGGCGAGCTTCGAAGAGATTGGCACATTCAAGGAATCAATCCGGGCGGGAGCAAGCCGAAAGGGAAGATCACGTTGCGGTAACATTTGGCGTGAGCTGAACTTTAGGGCGAGAGGGTCACATTCAGCGTTGCTGATTTCCCATTGCCTTACAATGGGATACTTGAATCAATCCGGCACTTCGCCAAGTTCATGGCAGCCTCTCATTATGCATACAACTTACTCAAGATGCCGGGCCGATAAGCATCATCTCTGTCCATGGCGACAAGAAGGATGCTCTTATACATGCCGAGAAGATCTACCGGGATCACGGCAGCGCGGACAGTTACCAAGCCACTTGCATTTGAAGCTCCCGGGGGCAAGAAAAGACCAAGTCCGGCAAGAGCTCGATGCCCACTCCGATAAGCGCACCTCTTGGTGCTTTGCGCTACCGTCGAGGCGCACCATCGAGCTCCACCGGCAAGGTACAAGAAAGGCGATGGCAGCTCCGCCAAAAGACCAAGAAGGTGCCCGCCAAGGAGGGCGGCCTTTGGTGGTACCTTCACCATCAGCGCCTCTCTCAACCCCAAATAGGAAAGCGGCTCGTTGCTTTCTGCAGGCGACGTTGGCGTGTTTGCATGGCAACCGTCGACATCCCGGTGTTCCTAGGAAAGTAATTGAGCACCGTCTTGCCGTTTGTCCTCATCGCGCGGCCCGTCAGCGAAAGTCGAGGAAGCAAGCGGTGGGCGCCAAGCATTCATCGCGAAGAGATCAAGAAATTGGAAGCAGCGAGGCCTTGTCGGAGGTGCTCCATCCTCGTGGTTGGCCAATCCTGTGGTTGTGCGCCAAGGCAAATGGGAAATGGAGACTTTGTATTGACTTCACGGATGTTAATAAAGCTTGTCCAAAGACCCGTTTCCCTTGCGGCGCATCGACCAGATTATTGACTCCACGGTTGGATGTGATTGCTTTCATTTCTTGATGCATACTCGAGATATCATCGAGATCTTCATGGCGAAGAAGATGAGGAAAACCGCATTCATTACTCCATGTGGCACATCTTGTTTCATACGGATGCCTTTCGGTTTGAAGAATGCTGGTTCAACGTTTGCAAGAAGTAGTCCATGGCGCTTTTTGAGCCGCAAATGCACAGAAATGTAAAGCCTACATGGATGACATAGTGGTCGAAACAGGACAAAGCAACTATGATTCCAGATTTGGGCCGAGACCTTTGCAAATCTACGCAAGATCAACCTCAAGCTCAACCCGAGAAGTGCGTGTTTGGAGTCCTTCCGGCAAGCTTCTCGGGTTCTTACATGTCTCGTGGGGAATTGAAGCCAATCGACAAGATCAAGGCCATCGAGCAGATTGAAGCACCAAAGCGGCGTCAAGGATGTCACGAAGACTTGCGGTTGCGTGGCTGCTCTCGGCGGTTTATCTCTAGATCTGCTGGCGCACCTGCCATTTTTCAAGATTTTGAAAAGGCGAGGTCAATGAAATGGACTCGAAGCGGAGGCTGCGGCTGCGAGGACTTGAAGAGGTACCTGTCCTCCACTCCAATACTTGTCGCACCTAAGCCACAAGAGAAGTTGCTGCTATATATAGCGGCAACCAATCAAGTGGTTAGTGTTGCGTTAGTAGCGGAGAGGGAGGCAGACGATGAGCCGACAACCATGGCAGACACATCCAGCAACAAGCAAGGCACTTCACCGACAAGATCTGGTCCCGACAAGGACGGATCTGCGCAGGCATGCGAGAAGATGCAGAAAAGGATGGTGCAGCGCCCAGTTTACTTTGTCAGTTCCCTCTGCGAGGGGCTAGAGTCAAGGTACTCTGGTGTGCGAGAAATTGCTTTTCGGCCTAATCATGGCCTCGAAAGCTCGCCATTACTTCAAGCACATGAGATAACAGTTGTCACTCGCTTTCCGGTGAAGAGATCTGCAAAATCCGGAGGCGGACGGGCAGGATTGTCAGTGGAGCACTGGAACTGTCAAGCTTTGGCCTCAAGTTTGAGAGCACATCAACTATCAAAAGCGAGCATTGGCGGAAGTTC